>CM053507.1:103269649-103291044 GCA_028627145.1 Eidolon dupreanum
ATTCATCTGACGCCTGAGCGACAGGGAGTTGATGTAAGCAGAGCAGGGATCTAACAATGTCAACTGTGCTGACATCATCCTAGCTGTGCAGGGCTGATGGGAATTCAGAATATCAAACATCATATCAAGGGCAGCAACCAGGTGTGACTCATTTCCCTGGAGAAGCGGGAGAGAGAAAGGGAGAGGGCAGGATTATCTCACACTGACAAACGCACAGCCTTTCAGACTGAGCTATGTGACTGGCTTATTTAAAAGCAGCAAAGCGTTGTCTGTGTCTCTCATTTTTCTACCGGAAGCACTTTGTATTCTAGTCCTGTGTGTCTTAGTATGGAATTGAGCATTTCAACATCATAATATATTAAAATACACATTCCTTGGGATCATTAATTTTTACATTACATAAGCCTAACTATGAGAACAATTCAAACCAAGAATTTTGCTTCTCTCTATTTTCTCTTCAGGCACCATCTAGTGAACTATTCATATATCAGTGAATGCAAAAGAAGCTGAACTGAAAGAGCATGCTATGGGCTGATGACATTGCTCTGGGATAGCTAAATGAGTATGGCACTTCAGTATTGTAGCCAAGTATACTTCTTGGTACAGGGGGTTGGGATGCACAGTGAACACTTCTCAGATGAACAGTACAAGAGTCCTGTATGTTTGTGAATGTGGGTATCAATAGAAAAGCTCTCACCTACTTTATGGAGTTAATTATCACTTGCCTTTAAGGGATAGTGATCAGTGAAACCAGGTACAGCAATCATTTTGGTTTTAATGAAGGTACTGGTTTCACAAAGCTCTCTTGTCCATTTGGAACATTTTATTAGGATAATTGGACTAGGGCAATGAAGTCAGTTAAGGAGTGTACATCAAAGCAGTCAAAAAGCCTGTTTCTAAAGATTTAGTGTTTAATAGCAATGCAAGAGGTACAGCATACTGACTTATGGTTATATGCTTTTTAAAATGATCCCAGTGTGTCTTGTCACTCTGCACAATACTAGTTTACCTATGTCTTGTGTCAGCCATAATAGAAGACACTGAAGAACAATGATTATTGTTATTCTGTACTCAATGCTGAAAAAAAAAATACCATTTATTCTTCCATTTGCTGTGAAGTTTTAGTAAAATGGCATGTGCATGACAGATCGTGAAACATATTGGAATCAATGTGTATCCATTGTGATCAGTATAGATTGGACAGCACAGAAACAGAATAGTGTGGTTTCAGATCAAGCTATAGGATAGTACTTCTATAATACAGATGGTGTTGGAGCCAGTGGGAGAGGATAATGTGAAAAGGGAATATTCGTTTCTTTAGAACGATATGTAGAACAAGGTAAAGAACTCCAGGTTGTTGTTATGAGATAATAAGTAAGTTGATAAGAAAGATGAAAGGATGTTAGCATGTTCCTAGAAGGCATCTTAAATGTCTGAAGCAGATGTTGAGAAATGTAGGACAAATTTACATTTCATTTCCTCTCCTTTGAAAGTTACTTAGTAAGAGATTTCTCTGTCTCTCTGTCTTTAATCACAATTTCTAATACTAGGAGATTGAAATTAACACAATGGTTGATAGTAATCTTTAATGACAATTATGATATGAGTCTGTGCACCTAGATGGGTGATCCTCAAAATAGCTCTTAGGATCCTCTTTGAACAAGGATCCCAACCCCTGGGCTGCTGACTGGTACTAGTCTCTGGCCTGTTAGGAACTGGCCTCACAGCAGGAGGTGAGCAGTGGGCAAGCTAGCAAAGCTTCATCTGTATTTGCAGCTGCTCCCCAGCACTAACATCACCACCTCAGCTCCACCTCAGATCATCAGGCATTAGATTCTCATAGGAGTACCATTTTCTGGTGTCAAAAATGTTGGGGACCACTGATGTGGTTGCAAATACAGATGAAGCTTCAGTTGCTTGCTGGCTGCTCACTTCCTGCTGTGTGGCCCAGTTCCTGGCTCAGGGGTTGGGAACTCCTGCTCAAGAATATCCCAGGGGAATATCTCCAAGTACCAGAAGAGTTCCCATCACAGTATTTCCTGGATCACAACTGCTAATAAAGTCCCCTTATATTTTCTCCTTACACTTGCAGAAGTATCTACTCAATGGCTGTTATGGTTCCCCATTAGGATGACATAATGGGCTGCTACAATACCCTCGAGAAAGGATGTAGAAAGGTAAAAAGAGATGTGAAATCATTATTCTTGAGACAGAACATTACTTCAGGTGAGAGTGCGTGGTTATTCCCATTTTACAAACTGTGCATACTATAGCAGATCTTTTCCCTGCATACCCCACAGAGAGAAAATACCATCTCTTATCATCAGTGGACTGAACAACACTGCAGCATGTTTTCCTTTAGGGGGGTCAACCTTAATACTCAGCCTGACATGTGAAGGAACAATTTAAGAGCTATAAAGGGACAGTTTTTCATAACTGCTCAAAAAATTTCTCTTCTTGGGTTTTGTTTGAAGAATATATGTTTGGTGGTGGTCATACTTTCATTTCTTTTGAAGGGAGACAGTTGTTTTTCTCTTCAGATAATCATATCTAGTGAAGAAAACTCCTGTACAGTTCTACCACCATAGAATTCTGAATTAGACCACATATAAAGGAAGAATATGGGGTTCTTGAAAACTTCTTAAGCTTGAAATGCAAAAATTATGATCAAAACAATTATAAACAATGTTGTCTTTTTCTTTGTTGACCACAGAGGGTTAGAAAATTATTATTAGTCACCTTCTAAGTCCTTTATGATAGAATTATATGATAAAGCATTATTAATAGAGTTGAGCTTACTTATTTGTCTTGGAAAACTCTAGTACCTGTGAGAGTTGGGGAGTGTATGTTAAAGAAAATGGGAGGTACATTTGCTATATGTAGACTAAAATGTCTGTCAGAAATATAGCTCAAAATACAGTGATTTAAATAAGACAGTTTATTTCTCTCATGTATAATAATGGTAAGGTGGCTCTGCCCATCTCAACTTCAGGCTTCCACTTCTGGGTTCAAGAGAGCAGTTCCATGTATCTCCAGCTCCCAGGCAGCCAGTGGGAAGGAGAAAAAAGTCAGGGGAGAGCATGTCCAACTGTTTTAAAATTCAGGCCTGGAAGAGACACATATTACTTCTTCTCATATCCCACTGGTCAGAGTTAGTAATATGGACATATTCTCTTGCAATGAAGTCTAAGAAAGGTCTTTAATTAGAAGTTATGTACTCAGGTAAAACTATTGCTGTGAAATAAAGGGAGAGCAGATATGGAGAACAACTAACCCGTGGCCACAAGGCCTTGTTGCCATGCCCAAGGTCCCTAGGTTTGAAAGGTGCTGAGAGATGGCAAAGAATTCTACTATAGTGCCCTTTAAGACACTTTTATAGCCTAGAAGAGTCACTCTAACCTAAAAGAGAATAGTAGGTTTGTGCCTGTTTCAGTATCTAAAAGTGGAGTACCTATACAGGGAGGCAATAATATATGATACCAGGAGGAATTTTTTCACCTGGCAACTCCCATGTCGATGATTGTGATATATGTCCTGAAACTTCTCTTAGAAGGCGTGGCAAGAACATGCATATTCTCAGGAGAGGTTAAGGAAGGCTAAGCATTAGCCAGAGAATATTAGCTGGAATAACTAGTATACTTGGAAGCTAAGTAATGAGGAGAAAGGAGACTTTGGGAATGTTAATGCAAGAGGCTAATGGACAGAGGTGCATATTATTGAATAGAAAAGCATTGGGAATGTTGGTCTGTACCCTATGAAATCTGCAGCCAAGAATGCTGCGAGTTCTATTTGAAGGCTTTCAAAAAGCAAGGAATTAGAAGAAACCAGTTATATGCAAGGCTCTAGGAGCAGGATCGAGCACTACCAGATTGGGCCAAAGAAGACTTATATTCAAAAGCCATAGATTCTTTCAGCTACATGAGTTGCGATAAAGGGGAGAAAGCATGTTAATCTCCTTAGGGGAAGTTTTAGTTGGCTTCTATAGAAACTAATTGGTGGAGGAGATGATGCCTTCCCAGCAACAACATGTTGATTAGAGTCATAGGAATACTAGAACTTCAGTGATGGAGGTTTTAGAATGTAATCCACATATTGTTTGTATAGATAATTAGTAGAGAAAGTTGTACCAAAAAGGGGTTGGCAATGATATGATTCTCTAAAAAAAGGCTAAATTAAGTGGAGGCATGTTGTTAGCTAATGTGATTTTTTCCTTAGGGGTCTCAGTGTTGCCCAGGAGACTGTCATATATTCTGTATAATTTATAAATATGCAGGTTTTGCCACAATAGTTTTCGTTAAAAGCATGCTGTTGTGAAAAATTATGGGGCTTCACTAACCCAAGAAAGGTCAAAGGCCCATGGCTATAGACATAAAGCATGGTCTCCAGAATTGGTGGTGGTGGTTGGTAGGGCAGGGTATAAATTGGAAGAGAAGTTAAGAGTGATACACACAGGACCCATAGCTAATTCATAAGAGTCTCCTGGTTCAAGTTGTCACAAGACCCTCCAGGAATCACCTTACACTGGCAGAGGTCACTGAGTCTCCAGAACCTGAGAGGAGTGAATTCTGACAGTGACACTAAAGTAGATCCCTTGAGCCTGGCCTGTTCTTAATTTGAACCTGGACATGGTTTTGGTCTCATGGCCTTAGCCAAAACAGTTTTCTCAGCAGTCTATACTCTGCAAAGATGCAGAGAAAAAGTGGTTCCCCATCCAGGTGGATACTACTTAATATATATGCCTACTAGCTTCATTGCTAAGACAATAATAAATTCAACCTACAACTCCTAAAGGATTTATCTGTATTTGCTCAAATGTTAATAGTATAATTTACTTTTTATAGCAACAGAGTTATGTCAAAATGACTATGCCTGTAAGTGACTATGGCTTTTGTTATTAAGACAGTATTATAATGGTATTTGGCTAAGAGATCCAGAGCATCGATCTCCAGATCTTTACTGGCCATTCTTGCCTAGGAAGACTCTAAGAAATATTTGCACAGAGGAGGCAAGTCAAGGAAAAGTAAACTATTGTTATCAGCTTGGACTTAGGATCCAAACTCCAATGCAGAACTTGGGTATATTTAGCTGGATTCTGTGGAGAGGTCCCTTACTTAAGCAATGCATAATTAAATAGCCTAAGATCAGTGAGGCTAAAAGCCCCATTTGCTTTATTTTTACTTCCAAGCTCAAACCTGGGCTTGGGTATTACAACTCAGGCCTTCAACACCCTTGAGAAGCAGAATGGAATGCAAGGTTGAGAGACTTAAGATGAATAAAGAAATGGATATTTGGATAATATCTTAAATCTCCAAATTCCCGGGACAATTTGTGTCCTAAAAGGAACCTAAAGGCCATTCCTAAATGATTTGCAAATTGCAACACTTGTTAGTGGACTGATTTAGATCATTCCATCTCTCCTATTTGAGTATGTGGAGGAAAGTGGGCAATGGAGGGCATATAGAAAGGACGGGGCTATCCATGTGTTTTCATCAATGAAGAAGCTTCTTGAAGAGGCCAACAGTTAACTCATTCTTCCAGGATTTTATACGGTTTTTGAAAAAAATGCAAATTTAAGAAATAGGCCATATTTGTTGGATATTCCCTGTTGAGAACTCTGCGATTAAAGCATTTATGTGTCTGCCTTTACCTGGGCTCATTATAGCAGAGATTCAGTGGATGAATATTGAGAAGGGGTGAATAGAAAATACTTGGGACCTTACCAATGAACACAGTGTGTGGCTCAAATTCTCACAGCAATATCAATAGTATCATGTGAAATAGAACCCAGAGCTTTCCCGTTAGGGTCATCGCCCTGACCAGATCAAGCTGTTTCCCTTCCATTGAAGAAATACTGCCTGTGGTGAGTTCAGCACACATGCTTTAAATAGCTCATTATTTTCTCACAGGATGCCTTGCTAATGTTAAGTTATTTAGATATTATTTCCCTGATATATATTTCAATCTTTTTTATTTTATGACATTAATTTTGCTTTAAATTCTGTATCTCCTGAAGCGCACCCTTTTCTTGCCTGGGGACATAGTTTTCAATTTGGCACTTCTATTCTGATTGAGGGATCAAACAATAAAGGCTCATCTTTGTGCAAAGGACAATTTATTATTTATGTGAGTCAGAGACATGCATAGCTTTTTGCAGTGTGTGGGAAATGGAGGGAGTGAATATTCAACCCATCTGATTGATGGTTATATTAAAGGCGGTAGTCATGTAAGTTCCTTTAAATTGATAAGAGCTTTATGTTTTTCTTGAAATATTTCAGTAAATATTTAGTATTTATATTTTATTTCTTATTCTGCTAGAGTTTTCAACAACTGTACACCAAAGGATCACACTAGGAATATTGTACAATGTTAATTGTTGACTTTGTGTTTTAAAAAATAATATTTAAGAAAACTATATTTTTGAAAATTGTGTTCTTCTGAAAACTAAATATTGACATTTAAAGTCTTAGGTCGTTGTACTGATCTTTCTCCTGTGACTGGAAAAATCCCTTCCGGTAATATTATTTAACATAATTGGCTTCTTAGTACACTGAGAGATGAATGAAGTAGTCTGGTATTCCAATTTGGAACCAAATGATCATACAGACCAAGGCCAAGCTGTGATTTCTTCTTTAGCAAGAATTGGTATGTTTTCTCTAGGTTGAAACATTCTTTATTGTTTTCTTTTCTTTGGAATACCAGCCCATCGTATTCAAAGGATATTTTCTAAAAAATGAAACTCTTCTACAAAACACACTGTGAAGATCCAGGTTGATAGATAATTCTTTTTTTAAAAAATGTCATCATATTGCTTTTAACTTTATATTTCCATTTGGTTAGAGGTATTTTAGACGTTGAAAAGTGTCAGTTTGAGTAATCCTGAAGTAGGGACACTAATTCACTATATGAATCAGCCACTGTTTCAACTATTCTTAATACCTTTTATTGAGTAGTATCTAGATACTAAAAGTAACACTTTTTATTCACTATCAACATTTATACCCTTTTAAAACTCTCAAGTCTTCAAAGTCACATTGAATTAAGAATAACTCACCTTTACAACATTAAAATTACTTTGTAATTACTCTTTTTTTGGGGGGTGGGAATAAAATAGACCATCAGAGGCAACTTTAAAATGATTATGCAATGGGATGATTTTCACATATCGAGTCCTATCCAAATACAAGACCGAGGGACTTCACCCTGCACACTGCTACCAATTAGCTTTTGGGTATCATGGTGCACACCATTTATTTCAAGGGCTTACCAGTGTCCTGGAGATATTCATACCTAAATGTTCAGTTAGAAGACAGTCAAGTGTTAGGTTATGGTTAGATATGAGCACAATTCAGGAGGTCATGCAGGAGTTCACTTGATAGCATAGAATATCCAAGTTGGACCTAAGCACATGTGTTGTGCTTGGTTGAATGGCCACAGATAGTCTGCAGGTATGGATTTGGCTTCCACATGGATTCCTTTAAAGGTCTGAAGGTCTTTAGTCTTATTCCCAGGTTCTACTGATTTCATTCATGGTCATGCTCCATCATGTTCTCCTTCCCTCTTGCCAATCTGTGCACCTCTCATCTTTAGTCAGGAGTCAAGGGTCTGTCTATCCCATTTATTGCTGTGAATAAATCTATACCTTGTTTCCAAGAGCTTTTCTGCTCTTAATAAATCTTACCTTCAAAAAATCCAAATTCATGTGAATCAAAACTATTGTTTTTGGTGGGGACTTAAGATCATTTAAAAATTAAAAAAGAAAAAAGAATGACTAGCTTAACTCTCCGTATTCCTACTATAAATACCTCAATTCCCCATGAGACAATGTAGATATCTCTGACTCACCGGGAGAAATTAATGTCCATGTGAAAGAAAAACACAAGGATTATTTCATGATTTTATTTGCTGCATTCACTATACTTTAGATGTACATATTCTTCAGTAATTTCCTGAGAAAGGATTCCATATGTATATGTATATGTTTATGTATATGTATACATATATGTATATATTTTTTAAAAACCTGCTGAATACCAAATTCTAGAAATATGTTATCTTGAGTATACGTTCTAGATTCCCTTTTTCCTCTTTCCCTCTATATTTCTCTCTGGAACAATGCCATATTGGGCAGGCAAACTGGTGAAGTCCCCTGGGAATCTCTTATTCTTTGGGGATCTAATGGAACAGGTCCTGTGCAGGGGAGAGTATATGCTGAGGCTTCTTTTCCTTGCTGCTAGGGCAAGTGACCCTCATCAGAGGAAAATGTTTTCTTTTGCTGTTGTTGGGAGCTTTTGGAAAAACTTGGGTTGGGATTCCATGATGAAAAACTTACTGGCAGAGCCTGTACATCCTCTTGGGAAGCGTGCCCTTGCCTGCTGACCTCCTAATCTTGTTCTCAGTCTCTGAAATGAAGAAGGGACCCTGCTCTCAGAGATGCTATCTCTTCATGGCTCAGCAGAGGACATGACTTGTTATTTATTTGCCTCTGAATCTATGTAGACTCCCCTCTTGGTGATCTGCCCCTGGACCAGGAATTTGGATAGCCTGACCTATGTGGCTGCTAAAGGAGCATAAAACCACAAGCAGCGAGATAATAACCTTCACTAGAAGATACTACAGAAGGATACCTAAGTGAGCATTTAGTTTAAATGATTTCCACTGAGGTAGAAAGAAGAGTTCAAAGGTACTTAAGAAAAGAAAGGGAATAAGAACTCTATCAAAGAGATGCAATAAGACTATAAGCAATGCTTTTAGTAACTAAAAATATTTTTTAAATTGTTGAAAAAAACAAGGGTGGTTATTTATAAGAATTGAATATATGACTTGGAAGATCCAGTGGAAGAGATATATCTTAACAGAGTAAAAACGCAGAGGGAAATCATGAGTGCAGAGCTCAGAGACATGAAGTTGATAGCCAGAAGATATAACATGTAACTAAAGAGAATTAGAAGAACAGAAACTTATGGAGGAAAATTAAAAGTTGAAAAAGTTATATATTTTTTAATGAAGTCTGTAAATCGAAAGGGTTTATTGAAGCCCAGGAAGGATTAATGAATATAGATACTTAGCTATACTTTGGTGAAATTATTGAATTACGAAGATAAAGAGAATTTTTTTCAAGCTTTCAGATAGTACAGTTAACAAAATAAAACACAAACACGTGCGCGCGCGCGCACACACACACACACACACACACACACACCAAACATACAAGACCCTCTATTTTATTTAAAATACCTTCTCATCTACAACATTGGAAGCTAGAAGATAATGGAACAATATAGCCAGCATATTTAAAGAAAAGAATGTAATTCACATAAAATGACATATATTTAAAGAAAATTTAGAAAACTATTATATGATCTTGGTCTTTCAGGAACCTAAGAAAGCAAACTCAGAAACTGTAAAGAATTGATAGATTACATTACAATAAAAACATTTTGGTGGTAATATACTCCATAAACAAACAAACAAACAAAACAAACAAACAAACAAAATAAACGAGGAATGACTAGAAAAAAATTATTTGCAACCCGACCCAAATTACAGACAAAAAGTTAAAACAATTTGATTCTACATATGGATAAGAAAAAAAAATCTAATAGAAAGGAAAATGAACAAGAGAAATAAATAAGTAAACATGAGAAAAGAATAATCTAAATAGTCTGTAAACACTTGTTAATATTCATTATCATATTAACATGGCAATAAAAATTAAAGCAATAAGGAGATATTTTCAAACCATCAGATTAGCAAAAACTACTGCTGGAAAGAAAGGTCATAGTATAGATTGCTTTGGTTCCTGGGAACATGAAATGCTATAATCTTGCCATGAAAAATAATATAGAAATTTCTATTCAAATTTAAAACCACCTATTCATGATCCAACCCCCGCCCCCGGGCGCAAAGAGATGCATCTTATAGACATAAAAGCAGAATGTAGGTCATATATACAAGAATATTTAACTGTGGTGCTAGCAGCAAAAATTTTTAGAAAAGAGTTGAATGCCCATCAATAAACAAATAGTATAATAAACCAATGTATAGTTGTGAGCCATTATACAGCCTTAACCAGAAATGAGGTAATTTGTTTATCTGTTGACCTGATGGAATATCTATACCATTAAGAAACAATATTCATTGAAGGGTAACATGTAGTGTTTGAGATCTCATTTTTATAAAACAATGACAGTCACCGCTAAACATTCTGTATATGTATACTTCTTTTTTTTTTTTTTTGTATATGTATACTTCTGTTTGCAAATATTTGTCTGGGTATGGGGCAAGGTATAGAGAGAAACATAAACAGGCTAGTTTAGGAGAGAAAATAAAGGAAAGGTGAGGGAAGAGACAACTTGTTAAATACGTTTTTACTTTTTTTTCACTACTAATAAGCATGTATTTATCTTATATATTTATCTTTTATTTAAAAATATAAAATAAGATTAATACATTTCAAAATATTGCTTATTGCATACATTTGCATTGAGAAAATTAAAAAGGAATCTATTATTTTGCATTTCTAACTATGATCCAATCAATAGAAGATTTTTGGTGGACACTTGAAATATGAAAAAAATATATATCTATATGGATATACATGATATATAATGTTTCCTTTATTGGATTCTTACAATATAATTTATCTTTATTTATAATGAAAAGCTATTATAATTAATGTATAACTTTAGAGTATAAACTCCTTGAGGGCAGGATCTTACAGGTTTTCCTATCTTCCTCAGGATTTTGAACAGCATTTGTTCAAAATAAGCTGAATGAAAATATCTCCCAAATTGTACTTTTCTTTTTATTTACCATGTTTCTTCTAGACTTCAACAAAAGAATAAAATGAATTTAACTGTGTTTGAAAAATCAACAGTTACAGTCTGGATTCAAACATCACTGTTTGATGCACCCAACTTGAATCAAAGGATGCTTCAGATCTCATAAGACTGAAGATAAATACACTTAAGACTTTGAGAGTGTCTCTTGAAGGACTTCAGAATCAGACAGCCTCTCAGCTTTACTTCAGGATTTTAACCATCAAAGGAAGTAGAGGGAGACCATCTTGTAACCAAGTGAGGATTGGTGAGGCAATCTATGAGTTAATTTTAATCACCAATTTTAAATAAACTTAATTTTCATACTTTAAATGATTTCTGTGAAATGTGTATATTATCAAGTCTTAAAGGAAGTATAATGTCTCATATAGCAGAATGATTCAGAGTGTGGGCTGTAATTCCAGGCTGCTTAGATGCAAAACCAGCTCTTCATCTTCCAGCTCTGAGACTTTGAGCAAGTTAGTTACTCTGTGTGCCTCAGTGGCCTTTTCTATAAAATAGAGATAATGAGAGTACCTATGTCCTAGGATTGTTGACAATCTTAAAACAGTTTCTGGTACATAGGAATGCTGAACAAATGATAGTTAGCAATATTTATCATATGTTTGATAACTAGGATTGCAAGCATACATAGAGATTATATCTCACAGTTCAGAAACATGCACAGAGACCTGGATACTAAAAATAACAGTTCATTCATGGTCTCTGGCAAGAGAAAAATCTTGCATGTATAACTCAGGCATTCAAAATTCTGAAGTCTTCTCTCTCCTTTTTATACTTTCTATTTTTCTCTTCTTCTCAAACTCAGTGGAAGGTTTTTGGACTTTCTTCTGCTTGTGTTTACAGATGATGGGCTTATATATTAGTTATGCTTTTTAATTCATTATCATAAAGTTTTAGATCTTAAAAAATCGACATACATTATCTCATGGTTTCTGTGGGTCAAGAACTCTGGAGCTGCTTAGCTCGGTGATTCTGTCCCAGGGCCTTTCAGGAGAGTGTAGTCACACTGTTGGCTGCGGCTGTAGTCCTCTGAAGACTTAACTGGGTTAGAGGATCCACTGTCAAGATGTCTCACTCATGTAGTGGATAAGTTGGTTATGGCTGGTGTGACCAACCCATAGGATTGCTTGAGCATCCTTATGACATGGTTGCTCTCCTCCCCAAGAGCAAGAGATGGAAGAGATCACAAGGTGAAAGCCACAATATCTTTTTTAAAAAATACTTTCTATATTTTTCAGAGTAGTTTTAGGTTCATAGCAAAATTAAGGGGAAAATACACAAATTTTCTATATACCTCCTATCCTTACACATGCACTGCCTCCCTCATTATCAATATCTCCTCCAGAGTGATACATTTGTTTCAAGTGATGAACTTATATTGATGCATCGTAATCATCCAAACTCCATAGTTTACAGTCATACTTGGTGTTCATAATATTGTTCATGACTTTGCCATCAAGTCACATTCTATCATTTCTGCAATATCTATTTGTTATTCAGTGTGGTAGGGAATTGCATAAGAGTATGAATACCAGGAGGCAAGGATACTTAGGGACCATATTGAATGTTGACTACCACAGCATTTTACTCATTTCACATTATTTCATTTATTCAGTTAGTGTATTTGTGGACTGTCTCTGATAGCCAAGCCACTAGGCCAGGTGCTACATTGAGGCATAAAGATGGTAAGTTGTGAGTTCTACTCTTGTAAGTGTAATACTTGGTGGGAAGGATGAAATCTCCACTTGCATAGTTGCAGTACAAGGCATTATGGGATAAGTATTAAGGAAGTAGTGATATCAGTAAGCTCTTTAGGTTTTCAGAGGAAGAAGAGTCATTTCTGGTTGGAATTTCAAAAAAATAAAAAAGGATGTAATCTGGCTCTTTAAAGACGAAATAGAATCCTTGTGGATGGAGACAAAGGAAAATGCATTTCATGCAGAGTAAACAATGTGAACAGGATCACAGAGTTGAGAAAGCAAGCTGAATTCAGAGCCAGCAATCAGGACACTTTAGAATAAAAATTTAGGGAGGGACAGGGAGAGAAGAGTAGATAGAAGCCAGTTTACTCAAGTCCTTAAAAACTCTGTTAAAACTTTTTTTAACCCATTCAGAGCAGATGGAAGTTTTTTGAGCTGGTAAATAACGTAATAAAAAGGATATTTTAGGTTACTTTCTAAGAGAAATGAGGGAGAGGTCAGAGATAGAGAAACTGGGTAGAAAAAATTTATAGTAATCCTAAGGGGAGCAGGTAATACAACAAATACTGTATGTAGTAGGACTGGAAAGTAACAAACAGGAGTAATCTCAAAGGTAGAATTTACAGTTTAGCAACTGGTCGGATGCTTCATTTGAGGAAGCTCTTCCAACAACTTAAGATTTGGTGCTTACTTTATAGGAGGAGTTGGTTTAAAGAGGAAGGTGATGAGTTTGTATCAGTACATGTGAATTACTGTATACTCCCCTCCCTTTTCCCACACTGAGGCTGAGTTTCCCTGAGTGGTTGTTCTCTGGCATGGACTAAATCCTCAAAGTGTGGGGGAGTTGGGGAATCCTAGCATTTAGGTGAGGGAAGAGGGCAGTATGGGCAGAGCAGGTCTAGAAGCTCAGGAAATTGAGTTAAGTCAGTTGGCTCAAGATTCTACTGAGCTCAACTGGTAACCATGATGGCAGGCAAGGGATGGGAAGGTGAGAAGATTGTGGGCTGAGAATAATATAGTTGGGGTGACAGGTTTGAGATTATATGGACATGGTTTCAAATCCAGCTCTCCATTTCTAGCTGACCTTTGGCTAAGCTGTTAAATTTGCAGGTATGCTAGTTCCCTAATTTTTAATGGGATTCAAGATAGGGTCTTGTGAACTTTCAATGAAACTTTATGTAAAGCTCATGGCATAGTGGCTGGCATATGGTAAACATTCTGCAACAAATAGCAGATTTATTGAGGTGATGAGATTTATGCTACTGTAATAGGAGATTGATATTGTCCCAGGAATTGCTGATCACTTTTGAAATTTGATTAGTTACTTACTGCACATTTGAGTACTCACATGTGCTTATATTATTATGTGCTTATCTAGGAGATATCAGGTAAAAGGAGTTGACAAAACCATTGCTGAATGTGCCAATTAATAAATGTATCATGTTCATTCTCATTCCCTAGAACTTTAGTTCTTGATCAATGGTTTTCAGTATAGTCTTCTCTTTATGCCAAATTAACAAATGAGAATTGTTCTCCACTTATGGATTCCTTTCAAATGGGAGGGTAAATTAAATAAATTACATACTTATAAAATTATATACAAAATTATAATTCCTTAATTAGCTTTTCTTTCCATTAACAAAGGTTAATGGGAGGAAAATCTGTATTCTTTGAGTTAAGTGTTCAAGTATGAAATAAGTGTGTTAGGATTCTTTGAGTGGCAAGTGACGATATATCTAGTTCAAACTGGTTGAAGAAGAAGGGGAATTTATTGGTTCAAGTAACTAGCAATTCCGAGGTGGGTAATTCTGGGAAAGGTGTATCTAATGGCTCAAACATTGGCTTCAAATTTCTTTCTTTTGGTACTTGGCTTTGCTTGTCTCTGGATTAGATCTTTTCTCAGGCATTCTCTTTCTTTTAATGGCAATATGATTGCCAGCAGCTTCGAGCCTTTAATCTGTGCTCTAAGAAACTTCAGAGAACCAGCATCTCTCTTCTGGTGGCTCTGGAAAGTAGTCTCAGTATTAGCTTAAATTGGTTCTGATATTATCATGTGCCTTTCCCTGAACCAATCACCGTAGCTAGGGGAATGTCTGCTCTGATTACCTTATCTTGTACCACATGCCTTCCCATTATTGGTGATGGAGTCAATTTTAATGAATGTCATGAATTGAAAGTAGGAGGGGTTGTCTCCAAAAGAAAATCGGTATCCTGTTATCAGGGATATGGTAAGTGGATACTCTGAAGGTAAAAACTTCCCACAAAAATTTTCTGTAATTCATAAGTTTTATTGTTAGTTAAGAGTCAGGTTTAAAAGAACAGCAAGTACAACAGGTGAGAGAGCCTTCATCACTCTCCAGAGCCTATTAACCCTGTGACAACACATCCTCGTCAGTCAATCAATATTTGTCGAATTGAGTTGAACCTGATTCAGACCCATGCTTTCTCTTAAGGTTGACTGATTCAAGTTTGCTGCTGTAACTTATTCCATTTTATTTTCAGAACAATTTCTATAGGTACATGATATAGAGCAGGAAACCAGGGGTTCTGAAAACAACACTTCATTTTTTTTGCAGATCAACTCCCTATACTCCCCTCTTCCTGCTTTTCAAGCTTCTCAAAGCTTTTTCAGAGAAGGAAAAATATATGTCTCTGAATGACCAATGTTTTTTTTTTTTTTCCCTAAAGACAGCCCTGGTGGAAAGTTGGAAAAAGCTGTACCAGATGTAGAAAATTAATGGATGGAAAAACTTAAACTGCTATGGATGAGGGAGAAGAAGTCATCTTTTTTCTAAGTGCTTTGGAGGGGCAGCTCAAAGCACTTTAATCTTTGATGAATGTGATTGAACCCTTTCCGCTACTCAAGGGAAGACAGAAGTACTCACAAGGGCTCATCCTGAGCTGGCTCACTGCCATCATCAACCCTCTCTACTGCATAATTATCAGGCCTTTAACTTTTCTCTGCTCCTACTATTTTAAAATTTCTCTTTCAGACAAGAAAATGTAATAGATGAGATACATGTGGCAAATGGAAAAAATATATTATATTAAGAGAGCACTGGAATGAGAGCCAAGAATTTAGGGTGGGGTGCTACATTAGGGACTTTGTGCAACAACAGGTTTCTATTCTACTCTTTCATCTATCCTGACCTCTGCTCCAAGACTGCCTTCTAGCTACACTGTTTTGGGTATGTGCATGGACAAAGATGTTGTGGCATTATAGATCCAGTGATGCAAGAATGAAAACCAAGAGATAAAACATGTCCTCTGGATCAACATGCAAGACATTTGCTAGTTAATTAAAATATTATATTTGTTAATTGCTGGTAAAATGCTTATGAGTACACAGGAAAGCATGAAAACACAGTTCAACCACACACTAAGACTGATAAATACCTTATGCTTTCATCTGGGAATACTCTTGACTACCTATAACACAGATGGAACTGGAGGAAAAACATACAAACACACAAATCAACAAACCAACAAAATGGTGGAAGATCCAAACAAGAGAAGACCTGAAGAAAGATACCCACCAACCAGGATCTGTGCCTACTGCTTTTTTAGTGTCTTGATCGACACAATTTCCTAGCAATTCATCTACATGCATTTTGAGAGAGCATCCAGAAATGAATTGAACATCAGAATAAATGTATTTGCATGTGTATGCAAGTACGTGTGTGTGTAGACTAATGTAGTGTGTTTCATCTTAGAAGATATACTCTTTAAAGAATGAAGGAAAGATCTGAATAGCAGTGTATGCTGAGAGTTTCCACTTCCCATATATCTTTTGGACTCAGAAGATCAGAGACTGAGATATGAACGTGACAGACACTGCCATCTTAGTAAAGGAGGGGAGCTGCCCCAGGTGAGTAACTGCACAGAAATGAGGAAAGAGACTTTTTAGCTATAACTTGAAACTGTCTGAGAAGTGAATTTGTCGATGTTTGTATTTTTTTGTTTTCTAAATTTTCTAAAGTTAGGAAAATGTTATATTAAAAAGAATCAGTTTTTTTTTGGTTCTGCATTTAGCAATTCATAAGCATATTTTATATTCACCTCTTTTTATTCCTGAAATAGTCCTATGCATTAGGCATGGTAGATGTTATTCTATGAATAGAGATGCCAAAGCCGAGGAAGTTTTCATGTCTTGCTTAGCTTGTAAAAAGGGGTTGGAAATCAAATGTTCTTACTCAAGCCCAGTGGTTTTTCCATGAAGCATCATACAAACTTCCCATCAGACTAATAGCTACATTAACAAATTAACCAACAGCAACAAAGACAAAGCGTTAAACCAAGACTCACCAGAAATATGTGAAGCCCAAAACAGAATGGATGGTGGCAGATGGCTATTTTGTAATTATCTTCTGTATGTCAAGGTAAAACAATGCTGTGGGAACAGTGAAATTGGAGTAGAAGCAAGGGTGAAATGAGGAAGTTGGAAAAGACAAAAACTTTTGTTGTTATTGGTAGGGTCACTGTTTTTAACGTTCCAAACTACGTGTATGACCTAATACTTGTATTTGAATTTATGACACTCTTTTAAAACAATTGTATGTTTTCTCTTATCCTCCCTTCCCCCTGCAATGGCTTAAAAATAATTATATCACATTTTTCTTGCTACCCAGGCACCTCTACAACCATAATTAGAAACTTCGAATCTTTCCTGTTGATTTTGCTGGAACACTGGTAATTTCCTCCCCGAAATGTCTGCCTAATTTAAGTTGCAAACCCATGGGGCAAGCACTAGGAACAATTCTCCATTCTGTAGCCTACCCTGAACAGATTTGGAGAATACCAAGCCTGGCTTTGTCCCCTTTTCCCTTCCTGCCTTTATACTCTGCTCCCCTTGTCAGTATAGCACTCTGTACCTTACCAGGTACAGCCAAACAGGTGAGCACAGAGCTTTATTTATGAAGGGCATGTGAATTTCTGTCTCAGCTTCAACTTCCGTGTCTCGTTTTCTTTATTTTACGGCTCTGTAAATCTATGTCTGAAACATATGCCCTCCTGAAACCGGAAGTAGATAAAGCTCATTAGATCACGCTGTGCTGCTGCTGATCTTCACCCCAGACCTCAGGAAACAAAGCCAAGCATGATATCCTCAGCTTTAATCTTATTTTTCTTGCTGAGGCCTGCAAAGTTACAGATAGGATGCATCTAAAATTGGAGTTGAGGAGGAATATATTTTCAAAGGGTTCTTACTGGGCAGAAAATGCCACATCTTAAAGGGTAGCCATGTGTTTCTATAGCTGGTACAGACATCTGAAGTCATTTAAAACCAGTAAGAAAGATAACCAACTTTTGGCCTATAAAGTTACAGCATAGAAGAAAGAATTGGCAATTATTTGGTGTGTGTAAAGAATCAATTAAAACTTGTAATTCAAGATCTTTTGGACTTAGTTTGTTGGCTAACCAACAGCATAAATAAATCACTAAAATCATTATTTCTGTTACTTTAAATATATAACTACAGCTGTAACTTCTGAATATTGAATGAAAAAATTAGCATCTGAGGTTTGGTCAGTACAGAGTAAGCCTTTGCAGTTGGCACCCCTGTGGTACCAGCTTCTTTTCCTGGCACAGACAAAAATGGCACATACAACTTTCATCAGCACTAGTGTGTTGCTCATTTAGCATTTAGGAAACACAGTGAATAGCAATTATCAGCCAACTAGCTGAGAAGTGAAACTGACCTAGTAATCAGAGTAAATCTACATTATGCTATCATATTATAATGTGTACATATTAGAGAGAAAGCAGAACATGGGTATGCAGAATCTTCCTTTTGAAGGCTTGCATGAACTCAAGTCCCGTTGTAGCTCTCTGGCATGGTTTTTGGATGAGAGCTACTAAGCGTGCTGATTTGGTAAACAGTAGGTCATCCTCGTCATTTGCTCACTTACAGGTATTATGACCAGAAAAAGCATCACCCTCATTTTTATAAATTTTAAACTTGGCTTCTAATGATCAGAAGACATATGGAGAGATGATAGCAGCTTGGTGGGAGTTTAGACATTATAAACCTTGCACAGCCAGTGCTTTAGTTGCTTATTTCAATCCAACTGTATATTAACATTACAGAATCCTTCTTTTGGTAAGGTTGGAAAATATTAAAAGCTGACAATATAATTTTGCTTATTATCATCTTTCAAGCAAATCATGTGGGGATAGTAGCAATGTTGCAAAATGTTGCTTAACTGAGTGCCTAAATTACATGCTATGATATACAGAAGAATAGGCAGAGTCTTTATTTTAGAAGTTTATTTGAATATAATACACTGGGAATGTTAGACTAGCTGATGGGACAAGTTCATTAGCTAAACAGCAAGCATATGTAATTTCCACAATTTCTCTATATGGGCTAATAGACTTAAAAAAAATAGACCTAATATTGCCTCTATAGCAGAAGAAAAAAGGGTGATAGTTGTAGTGGATGTTTGTTGTTTTGGAGGCACCCTACGTCCTTTCAAGCTTAAAGCTTCTTGATATTTGAGGAGGTAAGAGGGAGTGGAATTTTTTTCTACATTGGGTAGAATCTTGGTGGATTGGTGAATTCAAGTGTCTTTCCTGTCTCTGTGGAAGCATGGACTTTCCTGGAGTTTTCTTCTGCCAGATTCTCTTCCCAGGACAGTCAAGCGGTGAGCATGTTCCCTAACCTTGACTAATCACTCTCTCTCCTAGAAAAATAAAAAAAGAGTCCACTTATTCCAGCAGAAGAACATCTATTGATTCTGCTGATAACTTTGAGAACTACCTAGCTTTTAATTGTTCTAAGTTGGGATCTTCAGCCTTTTTTTTGAATCATGTGCATTATCCAGTAATTTTTCCAATAATACTTACTCAAATTAACCAGAATTGTTTCTGTTGCTAGCAACCAAAGAACCCTGATTGTTTTTATTTAAACCTCTAATCTGAGAATGACTACTTCTTACAGGAGCAGAGGGTCAGAGTGGCCACCAAGTTTAGTGGATCTTCGGTAAGACAGTCAATTTAAATATGAAATTGTAACATTTGGATTGTCTAAATTATAGGGACAATCATAATACTTCAAAATGGTAGTTTCTGTCCATGTTTCTAGGTCCTTCTCAACTTCATCCTATCACAGCTTGGTTGATTAGGATGGAGCTAAATTATCTATGACTTTTGGCCATAATAAGACCCATATACATAAGATAAAATGACTAGAGTGATCTTGAGTCAATGTATACCTCAAACACTGCCTGTGTTCAATAGGCAACATTACAAAGAAAACTGCACCTACTGTGCCCAGATGGAATAGTTTTCCCCATCCATATATCAACAGTAGTCAGAAAGCATTTTATTATTATTTTTTTGTCCTTACAGAACCCTAAAATCAAAACATTTATCAACCTGAATATACAAGTTGTTTGTTTTAGCTTCTGTAAGGAAAGCAGACATAAGGTACAGTTTCTGCCTACAGAGGGCATATAACCTTTTTGAAGAGGTTGCCAGATAAACAGACTTGAAAGTTCTATGAGAAAGACGATAAAATCTTTGAGCTGAAGAGACCAGAAAAGATTTTGTAGAGAAAAGCAGAATTCTGTTCCTTGAGAATTCCTACTGACTTTGAGCTACCAGCTAGTTTCACACAACTTCCCAATCCAGGCTAGACCTGCACAATGTTACTGCTTTGTCAGGTCAGTCATGCAGTTGATTTTGCCCAGAATGACCTTTATGAAAGAAGATTTAGGATGGTGATCTCTAGGTGATTTTAACCTTAGGGCGATGTGTGTGCGCGCGCGCGCACGCGCTAAAGGGAGTGGCAAAGAGAGACTCATCTGTTTGCTGTCTTTCATGAGCATCCTTGAAAGCAGAAATGGAGAGCAGAGTGTATCGCAAAGCAATTTATTTCCTAATGTTGTAAATTGTTGCGAGAAGGAAATTTGTGTTAAAATCAATGGCAATTTACAGATGCAAACAAAATATTTGAAGTGGAGCTCAGAGGATCAGCTCCCTACTCTATCCTCTTATTTTTTCATTGAGGCAAAACATGTCTGAATTCCTTTAGAATGGGATATATGCTAGAAACTTTAATCTCTGGCACTTGCTAGGCCTATTTACACATGGTTAAATCAGGACATATTATATTTAATTGCTTTTATTTCATAGGATAAGAAATAATTAGAACTAGTATTCACAGGTTCCCATTCTGAGACA
Organism: Eidolon dupreanum; assembly: GCA_028627145.1. Classification (NCBI taxonomy): domain Eukaryota; kingdom Metazoa; phylum Chordata; class Mammalia; order Chiroptera; family Pteropodidae; genus Eidolon; species Eidolon dupreanum. The sequence goes on from CM053507.1 coordinate 103,290,372, forward strand.
GCATGTGAAAGAATTAGGGTTCATTAAAAAATTTAACCCTTTTACTAACCTTCATTATAATAAAATACAGGATGCAGAAACTATTCTCCATGTTTTTCCATATGGGGAGAAACTGAAGAGCTTTCCAAAGATAACTCCATCGCAAAGTCAAAATGGGAAGTCCAGTTTTCTGACTTCGAAACAGTTTGATTCACTAAGGGATGTTGCTTCCCTTTGAGTATAAAATAAAAATAGCCCAATTCAATCAAACTATGTTTGCCAAGTTCTAGTCTATGGGGAACTTTTATTTTTATAGCCAAGAGAAAAACACATTTTATACTGGGCAGTTTTAATCGCAGTGTTGGGACAACCTATACTATAGCTTCACAAATGGAGTACAAAAGCCTGTGGGTATAGTTATCTATTAAAAGTTGTGTTAGAGAAAAAGAGCAGCCCCCAAAGATAAATGCACAACCACTTCACCCAAATGGGGAAAATCTCTTGTTTAGTTCTGAAACTGAAATATTATTTACAATGCTTTCCCTTTCCTACCAGTCCTTCAAAATTAGTAAATTGTAACTCCTACAAGGCAAGGCCTAAATCTCATCTCTGCCTCTCTGAGATAAATATTTGTTGATTGAATAAAGAGATGAATGAACAAAATTGATGAACAATTTTTAAGGCAAAAAAAAAA
>CM053507.1:103291544-103410645 GCA_028627145.1 Eidolon dupreanum
CTGGTGGTTTCGTATAGTAGGAGCCCAGCAAAAACAGGTTAAAATAAAAGAAAATTAAATGTCTTCTCCTACAGCAACTTGCCTTTTGATTGGATTCCTTCTTCCTGCCTCTGAAGGTAGCAACTAGTTAGTATGAAAAAAACAGAGGAGTTAACTGGTAGAACTGAGAGCATTGCCTTTGGGATAGAAAGAAAGGAAGCAGAGAGGAAGGTCACTGAGCAACATGAAGAAGCACTGAAATTCTCTGTTATCACACACCATGGGAGCCGCTGCTCATTCTGCTCATTTAAAATCTAGATCTGGTTCTGTATATATAGTAAATATTTGTGGAATGAGTGATTATCTTTTTCTGGAATCCATAGGCTTTATAGACAGACTGATAAATCCAGAGAGTAGTGGACTGTCTTAGTTTTCTCTCTCCTTAGTGTCCTTGCACTGCTAGAAACTGTAACAGAATGTTGGCTATATGCTAATGAATAATCTACCTACCCCTCATTAGGCCAGTACTGAAGGTGGTTTATTCCCTTAAATAAAAATCTTTTTGCAGCCAATTTACCAGGATGTCTCTTTGTAATGTCTTCTTTCCCCATGTTATTAGACTGTGCTTTAAATGTTTGAAAATACCTGGAACCCATCATTTCCCATTTTGATAGTTCATAGCTTCTTCTCTTTTTTAATCAGTTACTAAGTTTTTCAGGAACTTGGTACTAGCCCGCTTTTTTCTTTTTCTTAGTTAAAAACATTTAAGCATAAATAAAAAGTTGATTTAAAATTGACTTGCTCAATGAGCTTTCTTTTAAATGGGGCTTTTCATGTCAAATGGCACCTTGACAACGGCTTGATGGTGAGAACAAGGTGAAAATTCTCAGTGACACCGAAAACAATGGCAAGCAATTTATTGTTGAAATCTTAGGGAATTTCCATTAGCTGTAAGTCCTTTGGTTCTAGATTGAAAGACACAATTACTGGCTTACCTTTATTGTGCTCAACTGAAAACACTTAGAAAGACCTCTCCTTCCTTACCTCCAATGGTCTGCCACTTGGTTCACAAAAGCTAGTCAAGTAAAAACTTGGGAAGGCACCCTCTTACCACATGTCTGCAGCTTTTCAGGGTAGCTGTTGTGTTGTCTTTTCCATTTTTCATTTTCCCTGTTCCTAATCAAAAGCATACTCTCTCTCCTCTCTCTGTCTCTCTCTCATTTTTTTCTTTTTCTTTTTTAAAAAAAATTTCTCTCATTTTTAAAAATCTTTTTTATTATGGTAAAAAAACATAACATGATTTACCATCTTCCAGGTAAACATACAATTCAGTAGTGTTAAGTATATTCATATTATTGTGAAGACCTCTCTTTTTATATCTAGTTAGAGCCTACATCACCAGAAAAGAAGGGGGTTAGTAACAAGGAGGTGGGTGGCTGTGAGTGTGGAGCAGTGCATCAGAGTAAGTATAGTCTGCATAAGTAAAATATATAGTAGTTGAGAAAAGAGATGGAAAATGCTGGTTACAATATATGTATAAAACTTCATCTGTTTAGAGTGTCAGAAAGCCAGGAAGTGGGCCATTTCAGCCCCAGAGAAGTTCATAGAAATCCAAGTTGTAGACATCAACCCAGAACAGTTGTATGTCTGAGACGAGATTAAGCCAGTGCTTAACTGAACGGGGAGAGAGTAGAAGCTAACACAGTGAGTATGGAAAAATACTGCAGAAAGAATAAGGGAGATGAAATTATAGTGAAGACTTAAAAAAAAATGTCCTCTGGAAAGAATTTTGTAAGATCTAAAAGAAAATTTTAGAAAATTGACATTTCCAAAAGAATACGGGAATATATAAAATCTAGGAAAGAAAAGCAGAAATTTGAAAGCATCACAAGATAGAATGCAAAGGCAGATGGATCACATAACATTTAATGTTTCTAACACTGTGCTCAACCCTATGGACTTGTATAAATCACCAGAACTTAAGAAGATTTTAAATATTAATACATTAAAAAATGCATAGAAATCAGGACAATATGCAATTGCCTGTTAATTAGGGACCCAAGTAAATGATATAGATCCTTCTGTGCTCTGGGCAGTCAGAAAGAGGCAAGATCAATGCTGGCTGGAGTTACTGAAGAGAGCTGAAAGGATTTGGCTCAGAAAGGAGCAATGGCATGTCATTCTCTTCAAACTCTCCTAAGATAGTCTTATCCTCACACTTTTTCCATTCATGTGGTTAATATTTCAAAATCTGACACCATTTTCTAGCCAATATCACCTTACCTGAGCTTCTTCTGAATCTTTTAGATAAGATTCTATCTCCAGGTCATGGACTTCTCTCAGGCAAGATTGTAAACCCTACAATGTCTCAATAATATGCTACTATTTTCTAACTTTAGACAGACCAGGCATTTTCCAGGCAATCTCCTCTCAATAATTTTGTGTGCTAGTCAGGGTTGATGATGATCATATCATTTTATAGGTGAGAATATTAAAAAGTTCAAGAACTTTCCTAGACTTTTCTTCCATAGAGCAAGAGAATAGTTTGGACTTAAATACAGGGTTTTTGTTTCCAACTTTCATGCTCTTTGTGATAACATGAGTGACTGAGTAGCAAGAGTAAGGGAAGAGAAATGTGGTAGAAAAGGGCAAGTAACGGTGTTTTATTTATTTTTAATATAGGAGTAGGACTGCAAATGTTTGAATGTGCTAGGAAGGGACTTGACTTCTCTCCTCAGCAACAGATTTATCTACAACAGTTATTTATTTAGCTATGGGATAAAGGCTGTTAGGATTAGAATGTCCTTTCTGAGGAAGAAAGATTAAGGCACATAAGATATAGCCCTGGAAAGAAAGAAGAGTCAGTTTGGACAGTTGCTGGGACCATGTTCTGGAGTAGAGTATGCAATATAAAATTTACTTCATTTAGCAAGTGAATGCAACTCAGTGGGAGGGAGGAAGAAGCAAAGAACAAAAGGAAAGACCAAAAAAAGGAGAAATACAAATAGAGATGATAATCCAAGGAAGACCATAATGTCAGTTAGGGGATATTCTAAACAAGAGAGTGTCACATAACCAGAACTGTGATGCAAGTTTAGTAACAATCATTTGATAATTGCTGGTTAAGAATATCATATTTACTTTCAAGGGAGGACAGTTTGCTCCTTATCACTTGCTTTCCACAGAACTATTGACACTATGTACACTTTTGATGGTGTTTTTCATTCCTGCAAACTGAAGTCTCCTGCTATTTTAAATGTTTTCTAGCTTTAGGAATCATTATACATTCTTTATCCTCCATGTACTCTTACACACATTTGATTTTTTTAAGCTTCAGTTTTCATAATTCCAATGACTACTTCTCTGTTTGAAAGGTGTGTGAGGACTCATACATAGGGATATAAAAGCCCAAAGTCCTGTAAATGAGAACAAATTCTGTATTTATTAACTTTGCAAACCTGCAGAGCTGAAGTTAGCCACATTTTCGAAGAGAAATGTTAAAAATTAACATGCATTTTAATTTCGTTTTGTTTTACCCAGAGAATTACCATTTAAGCTGCAGGCAACTCACATTCTGGACAGTATTTTAGACCTGGAGAAAATCAGTCTGCTGGATGAGCCTGACTTTTCAGGCTTATCTTATCCTCCACCTTGCCTGACCTGCTTGCTGCCAGAAATATAATTCTGAACCCTAGAAGCACTTGGTAACACACTCGTTATTTTAATGTGTTTTGGATATACGTAATAAAATGTCTGATTTTCTTCCTTCCTTTTCCATTGAATTAACACTAATTGGCTTTCACTGTATAGTTTTTGGTTCCTTGTCTGCCCTACCCTAATTCTCTCCAATTTCTAGACCCTCAGCAAAGACAGCTATCTTACCTGACACATAGACATGGGCCCATCTTCTTGAGGACCACTGCAACTGCCTTGGAATTATTAATTTACTAATGCTGCCATAACAAAGTACCACAAACTTGGTGGTTGAAACAGCAGAAATTAATTGTCTCACAGTTCTGGAGGCTAGGAGTCCAAAATCAATGTGTCAGCAGGGTTGTTTCCTTCTGAGGAATGTGAGGAAGAATGTGTTTCATGCCTTTCTCCTAGCTACTAGTGGTTTGCTGACAATCTTTGGCTGGGAGAAGCATCACCCTGTTTTCTGCTTTTATCTTTACATGGCATTCTCCTTGTGTACATGCCTACTTCCAAATTTCTGGACTAGAGCGCACCCCAGTGATTTCTTTTTAACTTGATTACCTCTGTAAAAACCCTATCTCCAAATAAGATCACCTTCTGAGGTACTGAAGATTAGGAATTCAGCATATGAATTTTTCTTTCTTGAGGCAGAAATACAATTCAATCCATAACAGATAGACTTTCTACATCAGAATACACAAGAAGATAAAATAGATTTAAAGACTTACTGTGGCATCAGTTCTTTACTGGTTTGGTAAAGAACTTTCTTTATTTGGTCTTTATATTTCTCTATTTCTCTCCTCTAATCTTTTCTTATCTAGGATCCTCCCTTAGAAATCTACTTTCTTTCTATCCTAATTATCTCTTTCAAAGTCTTTATTCCTTCATATGATTCCTCCCTAGCTTATTTCCACGTTTTTTTCCTTGAGGATGCCTGCTTCTGCATTTTTTATTCAAAAGAAGGGTTACCATCTCTCTGAACCAGAGTTTAGCAACCATGGAGGTGAAATACCCTAGTGAGTGCCAGGGTTGTAAAATATGTTCAGATAATTTACTTATAATTGGTAAAATACTCAATTTTACCAATGCTTTGCTTTTTAAAAATATATATTTCAGAATAACCTGTTTGTAGTCACCCATTTGTTTGCATTCTGATATGCTCCTCTGAAGCGGAAGGAAGGGTCATTACAGCCAGTGTGTAGGAATTTGTATATAATGTATTCACTACTATATCTGTGCCCATGGGAGTGTGTCACACATGTGACATTCATCCATCATGTGTGTTGAGACAGAAAAAAGGATGAGAGCCATTCCTTCAGAACCAGAGTTCTTAGGTGCCAGGGTCCTCCTTTGGGAAGGTAAAGAACAATTTGTTTTTCATCTAGACATATCCTATTTAAGTTAAAATCAGGAATTTTATACATATTCTCGAATAAGACAAAGCTAATTTTGTAATATGTGACAAAGTTTAACTGACTGGCTTTACTTTTATCCTTTGATATTGAGTAAACTTTTATGTATTAATAAGCAACATTTTTCTCATCAAATTTAAAACATCCATGATCAGTTTCTCACATGAACAGCATCAACACCGGGCAGGGAGTTGTGAAATTTGTTTTTAGTCATAATGTAGAAACTAACAATTTATGGTCACTTGGCAAGTCACTTAAATTCAGTATGCTTTAACTTCTTTATCTGTGAGTTATAGTGTTTACATTAGTAGCTGCCAATTATTATTTTAAAGTTTTAAAGGATAATTTTTAAATGTAAAACTATGAATCTCATACTAATATAAAATGAACACATCAACAGCTTTTATTTAACTCATTAAATAAGGAGGGAACTACTAAGATCTGACAACTGGTTCTTAATTTAAACAACACACACACATAGGTAATAAGAAACAAGTATACAAACACATGTAAAAATGGTCAATATCTATAATGCAATATATGAACAGAAAAAAATTATTCACCTTTCTATGAATAAGAATCATCTGCATTACTGTATTCTATAACTTATAGAGTTATAAAACACCTCAAAGACAATGAAAGGTCCAGACTTCCAAAGGAAATAACTTGAAAAGAGGTACTCAACAAAATATCTAGTAATTATTTTTGTCCATTTTGAAATTCTTTAGAATTTTTCTGAGATAAATATTGGAGTTCTTTGTTTCAAACAAAATGTTCTATGGAATCAATTTCAATTCATAACACATATAAAAAGCAGAATCACTTCGGTTGAAATGAGTTTAGGGACTTCTGACTAAGCTTCCTCCTTATTCTTTCTCTTAGATCAGCCACTGAGACCCCAACACAGAGTTACTGGATCTATGTAAATCACAGTTTGGAAATCAGTAGGTGATTTCTATAATTATGGACTGGCCTTACATTCAGTCCCTCAACTTTTCTTTAGTAGTCCCCATGCCCACACATCACACCTGCTCTGCTCTGCACTACACACACACACAGACACACACACACACACACACACACACACACACACACACACACACACACAGACTGCTATTTCGAGGCATGAAGGTATCCCTTTCAGGGTCCTTATATATCCTCACAAATTTGAAATTCAAAACTTACCAAAAAATTCCAAAACTAAATTTCATAGAATAATTTCAAGTTACTTGAAATAATACTCCCCACTTGACTAAATAATCTGCACTCTAAGAGTTTTGGAGTATTCTTGAAAATAATTTACCGATATATAAGTCGAGTTTCATGTGATATCTTTATCATTAATGTATTCAGTTTATTTTCTTAATTTGGAAAAATGAGGCCATAGTTTTTTAAATGCCTCTGGGCACAGGTCCCAAAATATCTCTATAAATTTTTGCAGTTATGCTTTCCTGGTCTTCACTTTTATTTCAAATTATAGGGATTGTGAAAGTCTATTGTCATGTGAAGACTACGAAAGACTTCCTTCACAAGCAGTGCAGTTTCCTTACTACCAATTCTAGTCATAAATATTTCCCTCTCTATCCTGTCTGCAAACTTTACAGTGCTCTAGCTTCAGTCCTGCTCCTGGGAAGGATATGTGTACAGTCCTTGCCTTAGTGGCAATGGTGAGTTCATTTTTTAGAACCCAGTTATCTTGTTGGTAGTTCTCATTATATGATCTGATGTCTTATTGGCCCAGCTCCTTAGAGTGTGCCTTAGATCCTTTGATTAATTTCCTGATCTTGCTACTTGTTTTTGCAACTGTACCCTCCATTCCCTTGACCTATATCAATTGATCTTCTAGATTTGACACTTTGCTTGTCTGAACACAAGATGCCTTCCTTTTTTTTTTTTTTTTTGGCTTGTCTTTACTGTCCTACCCAGTCTTTTAGCTGTCCAAATCCTGACTTGATCTCTTTTTTTTTTCTGTATTATCACAGAGTTTGAGAAACCAAGGTACTAAAATTAAACTTGAAAATTACTTAGCAAAATCCTCAAATTTTCTTGTCATGTCAAAAAAAAAAAAAAAAAAAAACCTACCATACTCTCTTCCTTGTTTGAACATCCATCCCAGCAATATGGAATATTTTCATAAGAGACCAATATTTTCTTAAAGTGGCATTAAATGAAATCACCATTTTAGTTCTACTAGGTCCACTGTCTGGAAAATTCTTTGCTCTTTCCTCCTTTCTACACCTTGTCTCTGGACTAGGGAAGAAGCATAAACCAAAGGGAAAGAAAATCTGATAACTAATTTTGCTAAGTAAGGACTATATACTAGGTATTATGGTAAATGCTTTAAAAATCTTATTAATTATGCACAATACCCTTCTGAAAGAGATACTATTATTATACCCATCGTGTAGGTGAGGAAAGTCTGAGCAAGTTGCCGAGGTCACCCAAATGATATCTTTTATAATCAGGGCTCAAATTTAAGTCTTTTTGACTCCAAAGTCACTAGGTTCTACATCCTCCCAGGATAACAGACTGACATGACATTCTACTACTAAATGAGTGGCAGTCTTGACTTATTTGAGTTTCAAAACATTTACATTCATTTGTGGTGGAAGTGTTCAGAGACAAATCTGTTAACAGGGAGGAAAGTCTCAAAAAAAGAAAAACAGCAAGTATGTGGTGGCAAGGGCACAAGTCAACAGATAAGGTGATGCAGATTCTAGTCCTAGCTCTTGGGTGAGAAGCTCTGAGTTACTTTTTCTCCTTTGTAAAATTAGACTTGTGTAGTAAATAGCCTCTGAAGTTTCTTCCAAATGTGTAACTGTTTGCTTCTCGAGGGCCCTAAAAAATGCACAGACAGTATGATCCATCTCTGCAGTTGAAAAAGAGTTGTAACAGCACTGTGCATGAGTTAGGCTTGCATGTGGGATTAATTATGCAAGTCAGTCCAGCTCAGCTGTTGGTCTTGTCCTCTCTTGCTCTGTATCAGGGCAACTGCTGAGTGAGTCAATTGAGAACCAGGGAGGTGTGGGCAGTGGTGTTACTTTCGAGGACTGCTGTCACCAAAGTGGCAGGTCAGATCACCAACTGGAGAGTGGAAATGCATTTTGCCTTAAAGTCGAACTCTCAGCATGGAAGAACCATTGTAACCAAAGACAGTGGTATGGGCACATTGGAAAAAGGGGGAGTTAAAAGAAATACCAGTAGCAGATGATATGTTTTATGTAAAAGCATAAAACTACAAGATGAAAATCTAGAAAACATACTGTATGGATTCCTCATAACATAGCAGGAAGGAGGGAAGACTGACTGACAGTACTGTTGAGCAGCAAGTGTAGTAGACAGATCGCTGATAAGCAGTACTCAAGAATGAGGGTGTTGGAACATCTGCTATTTTGTCTGCCTGGTTCCCCTTCCTGTTGGAAGCTGCTTCTCTATCACACCAAGCAGTTTAGATACGACTGTTTTTCCTACTTCAGGAGTAAATAAATGACTTAAGGTGTCTAAGTAGAGTACCTCATTTCCGAGGGTCCAGATATTGACTGACTAGAGGTGGTATGAGACCTAAATGGGGGTGGGGGGTTGTTACTGTTAAGGGAAGAGAGAGGGGATCTAATTCGTTCTGAGTTTATAATCTGTAGTGATTATTGTAATAAGAGGATGACTTCCCACCACTTGGAAAGAATAAGTCAACATGGAGGAAAGAAAGGCAAGAGAGAATGACCTACGGCTAATGACATTGCTTAAGCACCCAGTTTCAAATATGCCTGAAACCAGAAAACGCCCAGCTTTCTTAAATACACAAGCCAATAAATAACCTCTCCCTCTTTGGGACAGGTTTATTGGAGTATAATTTATATGCAGTAAAATTCAGATGTTTTGATGTATAGTTCCATGAATTTTGATCAATGTATAATGACCACCAAGACAGAATATTTCTATTACCCTAGAAAGCTGCATCACGAAACTAGATGTAGTCAATCTCTACCTTCTCTCCTGCCCTCAGGCAACTATTAATCCTATAGCTTTGCCTTTTCCAGAATGTTATGTAAATAAAATCATAAAGTATGTAGCCTTTTGAGTATTGTTTCTTTCATTGCACTTAATGCATTTGAGATCCATCCACACTGTTGCAAGTATCAGTGATTCCTTTTTATTTCTATGTTGTGTTTCATTGTATAAATATACCACAGTTTGTTTATCCATTAACCTGTTCATGGGCATGTAGACTGTTTCCCAGCTTTTGGTGATTATGAAGAAAGCCATAATAAATAATTGCATATAGGTTTTTGTATGAACACATGTTTTTATTTTTTGTGGGTAACACCTAAGAGTAGGAGAGGTGAGTTTATGGTAAATATAATTTTTAATATTACAAGAAACTTTCAAACTGTATTCCTAAGTGGCTGTACCATTTTGCATTATCACCAGCAATGAGAATTCCCATTGCTCCTCTTTCTCACCAACTTGGTATTTTCTTTTTTTTTTTTTAATTTTGAAATATTCTAATAAATGTACAGTGATATATCACTGTGGTTTCAATGAAAAAATGATGGTAAGCATCTTTTCATATGCATATTTGCTGTCCACATATCTTTAGATATCTTTAGTGAAGTGTCCTATTAAATATTTTGCCCATTTTTATTGTTTGTTTTCTTATTACATTATGAGAATACTTTATGTATTCTAGATACAAGTCCTTTATCAAATTTATGTTTTGCAAGTGTTTACTCCTAATCTGTGACTTATCTTTTCATTTTCTTAGCAGTGTTTTCAAAGAGCAGTTTTTAATTTTGAAGTTCAATTTAAATGTATTCAATTTATCAGTTGTTTTATTTCATGGGTAATTTTTTTGTGTCTTATCTAAAAAATCTTTTCTAAACCCAAGGCTATGAAATGTTTTCCTATATTTTTTTTAGAAACATTGTAATTTTAGATTTCATATATAGAACTATGATTTGGATTTAATTCTTGCATTTGTGTATTTCCCTTTTAAAGATGACTCAGTTTGTGTCTCTGTCCTTGGCAACCAAAGAATCTTGACTAATATAGATAGAGTTCTTCACAAATGTTAAATGAGAAACATTTTTTTTTTACAATTAGTAAAAATATCTTTAAAAATTTTTTTTTAATTTTTTATTAAATAAAGTTGACATATTAGTTTCAAGTGTACAACAAAGTGATTCCACATTTATATGCCATGATAAGTCTAGTACAAAGGTTTTACAATATGATCGACTATATTCCTTGTGCTGTACATGAGCAGTCCCCATCCTTTTTGGCATCAGGGACCGACTTCGTGGCAGAATGTTTATTCACAGACTGGGGTCAGGGGCAGGGGAGGGGGAGTTTGGTTTGCAGATGATTAAAGCACATTACATTTATTGTGCACTTTATTTCTATTATTATTACATTGAAATATATAATGAAATAATTATACAACTCACCATAAAGCAGAATCAGTGGGAGCCCTGAGCTTGTTTTCCTGCAACTGGATGGTCCTATCTGGGGGTTGATGGGAGACAGTGACACCCAAATTTTGATGCTTATGTCCAGTCTACATTGTAATCTTGATTTGGTTGTTGTCACTGCAGAAAACCCTGCTTCACAAAGATAAGATATTGGAAACGCAAGCAGGCTTTTCAGAGCTTTTGTGGAAGTCTTGGGATATTCCACCTTGACTTTAATTCAGAACGTATGGAGATTTGAAGTTGTCTCAAACATATCTTCAAGGCCATTGTCATTTGTGATCTCAAATAGTTCATCCTCTTCTAGCACAAAGTTGATTCACCTGGTTTATTCACAAATGGGTCGCAGACCCATTCCTTCTCAGTTTGGGGGTCTTTTGCAGTTGAGAAGTAATGTTCCAACTCTTTTGAAAGCTGAGATAGGTGACCATGCACCAGCTGGGAGAAAGAAGGCCCTGGCTCAGCTCTTTCAAAATCTCTGCTAATGTTTGAAACATGTCAAAAATCCCAATGTTCACTCATCGCCCCCATAATTCCAGTTTGGCTTTGAATGCAGCCACTTTAACTGCCAACTTGAACACAGTTGTCGTTTTCCCCTGAAGTGACTGATTGAGTTGCAAATTTTGCGACCCATTCTGTATCACTGAAATGTGCTGCCAGTGGTACTGTTTTTCTAAAAGAAATCTCTGGATCGGCTCTCATAAATCAAAATTTCTGGCCAGTGATCTACCTTTAGAAAGCCATCTTTGTACACTTTATATACTTCTGTATATAAAAGAAGAAATGTGTGTTCTGCATCCATCTTCTCACAGAAATGCATGAACAGTCGTGAGTTAAGGGCATGTACTTTGATGTGGTTGATAATTTTAATTACATCCTGCAAAACATTGTTAAGTTCAGCAGACTTTTTGGCTAGCTGGTATTTCTCTATGGATGACACAGTGTGCATACTCACACTCAGAAGCAACCTCTTTGACCCTGAGTAGTGAAACCAGAAAGCTGTCCAATCAAGGCAGCCACTCCATCTGTGCATATACTGACACAAAATGATCAGTTCAATTTTCCTGATCTATAATCATTCAAAGACTTGAATAGTTCTGCAGGTGTGCTGTTGGTTGTCAACAAAAGTGCCTATAACATATCCTTATGCACATCCTCTTGAAAAATATATCACACAAAAACAAGCATTGTTGCCTTTTTGTCAACATCAGTAGACTCATCAACCTGGATTACATACCGTGATGACTCATTAATCCTTTCTAACAATTGTGCCTCAATATCCTCAGCTATTTCCTCAGTTCATCTAGTTATGTTGCTAGCCGAAAGAGTAACACATGCCACCTTTTGAACTGTAGCCTCTCCTAAAAGTTTATGACAGATGTCTTTAGCAGCAGGCAGGATCAACTCTTCACCAACAGTAAAGGGCTTCTTAGCTTTAGCAATGCAGTTAGCCACTAAGAATGATGCTCCATGTACTACTACTGGTCCATGGCCTGGGAGTTGGGGACCCCTGCTGTACATTACTTCCCATGACTTATATTTTATAACTGGAAGTTTGTACCTCTTGTTTCTCTTCATATTTTTCACTCATCACCTCATCTCCTATCCCTCTGGCAACCATCAGTTTGTTCCCTATATCTATAAGTCTGTTTCTGTTTTGTTCATTTTTTTTTTTAGATCTCACATGTAAGTGAAATCATATGGCCTTTGTCTTTCTCTGACTTATTTCACTTAGCAAAATACCCCCTGGGTCCATCAATGTTGTCACAATTGGCAGGCATATTTATGGCTGAGTAATATTCTATCATATATATACATTACATCTTCATTTTCCATTCCTCTATTAGTGGACACCTAGGTTGCTTCCATATGTTGGCTATTGCAAATAATGCTGCATTGAATATATGGGCTCATATCTTTTTGAATTAGTGTTTTTGTTTTCTTTAGATAAATACCCAGAAATTCCATACGATAGATAATTGTGTTGGGAAAATTGGATAGACAGATGCAAAAAATGAAGCTGGATTGCTATCTTACACCATATAAAAAATAAACTCAAAAGAGATTAAAGAATGAAATGTAAGACCTAAAACCATAAAACTCCTGGAAGAAAATATAGGCAGTAAATATTTGGCATTGGTGTTAGCAACATTTTTGTGCATATGTCTTCCCAGGCAAAAGCAACCAAAGCAAAGATAAACAAGTGAAACTAAAAAGCTTTTGCACAGTGAAAAAAATCATCAACAAAAAAAGAGACAACCTACTGAATGGGAAAAGATATTTGTAAATGATATACCTAATAAGGGGTTAATGTCCAAAATATATAAGAAACATACAACTCAACATCTAAAAACAAATTTAAAAATGGGCAGAATTTCTGAAGAGACATTTCTCCAAAGAAGATATGCCAATGGCCAACAGACATATGGAAAGATGCTAGACATCATTAATCATCAGGGAAATGCAAATCAAAACCTCAATGAAATATCACCTCACATCCATCAGAATAGTTGTTATCAAATGTCAAAAAATAACAAGTGTTAGTGAAAATGTGGAGTAAAGGAAACCCTCATGCACTGTTGGTGGGATTATAAATTGGGATAGCCACTATGGAAAACAGTATGGAGGTTCCTCAAATATAAAAATAAAATAGAATAAGAAACACTTTAAGAAAGAATTTATCTGGTGGAGATGTATTTCAAGGGATGTTAATGCTTTCCAAGATAAACTTAATTTTAATGAAAATCTTATTGAGATTTATTTATTTGGACCCAACATAGAGAATTTTTAATGTGAAAGGGTAAATGGGTGAGAATAGCAGTGAATACTGTAAAAGTAAATAAAGAGACTTGAACTATAAGATATTATAACATACAATAAACAACTAATCAAATCAGTGTTGTGCTGATGTAATAATCAGTAGAAAAAGGACTGGTCAAGATGGCATAGAAGGTAGAGGCTGTGCACACCTCCTCTAGTGACCACAACACAATTATAACAAAACAACAGAGCAACCAGTACACAGAGTGGCCAGAAGTCTTGGCTGAACAGAAGCCCTACAACTACAGACAAAAATAAGAGGTCACTTCAAACCTATAGGAGGGGCAGAGATGCAAAATGGCCCGGTCCCACAACCACTTATGGCAGTCAACAATCCAGAGGGTTATCTTGGCTGCAGAGCCCCCCTCCCCCACCTGAAGAGTGAGAGGTTCCAGCCCCTCACTGGGCTCCCCAGACCAGGGTTCCAGTGCCGGGAAGAGAAGTCCCCACAATCTTTGGCTGTGAAAACCAGTGGAACCTGCTGCTGAGTGAGACAGAGGTTTGCACTAATTGGAGACTCTTCTTAAAGGGCCCACACCTAGACTTATTCACTGATGGACTCACTCACTCTGAGCTCCAGCACTTGGACAGCTGCTTGAGGCACACCAGAGACATAGGAAGATACACTGAATTCTTGGGCTTCAGAGTGAGGGCTGGAGGGGCAATTTTCTCTAGGATAGAAGTGCTGACAGTATCTATTGTTCCTTTGTTGAGCCCTGCCTCCTCCCAGCACGTGCATGCAGGCAGTCACCATATCTGAGCTGCCATCAACCTGCAAAATGCAGGTTATTCTGCCCAGGTGATTTCCTGAGACTCTGCCTCTCCCAACTTGTGGGCCCACCCAAGCTGCTTCCAGTGGTTTGTTCCATCCAAATGGCCTGTCTTGGCTCTTGCTGCGGACTTTCCTAAAATCTCTCAAAGGCTCACAAAGCCCAGAGAAGCAGCATCTGGCCTCAGTGTGCCTTGTAGCTCTTGCTGAGCAGCCCCAAGCCCCACAGTAGTGGCAACCGGCCTCAGTTGTAGGCTTGGCCTCTCGAGGCACCTATAAATCCAGGAGGTGCATAGGCTGTGGCTGAACTTGGCCTATAGCTGGACCTCTCCCAGGACTGTGCATCTGGGCCTCACAGCACACCTACTACATAAAGTCACTCTACTAAGACTGGAAGTGTTAGGAGCCCTACCTAATACATAGAAATAGACAAAGTGAGGCAGCCAAAATGGGATGACAAAGAAGCATGCCACACATAAAGAACAGAACAAAACACCAGAAAAAGAACTAAAGAAAATGGAGATAAGCAGTCTACCAGATGCAAAGTTCAAAACATTGGTTATAAGGATGCTCAATGAATCTAGGTGAACTCAGAATTTTAAGAAAGAGATAGAAAACATAAAATAGAGATGGAAAACATAAAAGGGAGCCAGTCAAAAAGAAAAGAAAGAGAGCAAGGAATCAAAAATCTATTTGAAGAAATAATGAGGAAAAATTTCCTAACCTGTTGAGGAAAACAGACATACATCCCCGAACAACATGAACCCAAAGAGGCCCACACCAAGATACATTATCATTAAAAAACCACAAGTTAAAGTCAAAGAGAGAATCTTAAAAGCAGCAAGGGAAAAGCAATTAGTTACATACAAGAGAACACCTGTAAGACTGTCAGCCAATTTCTCAATGTAAACTTTGCAGGCCAGAAGGGCTTGGCACAAAATATTCAAACTTATGAAAACCCAAGACCTACAATCAAGATTAGTCTACCCAGCAAAGCTATCATTTAGAATCGAAGGACAGATAAAGAGCTTCATAGATAAGAAAAAGCTAAAGGAGTTCATCACCACCAAGCCAGTATTACAGGAAGTGTTGGAGAAACTTCTTTAAGAAGAAGAAAAAATATCTATCAAAGGTCTAAATAAAGAATGGCAATAACCACATATCTGTCAATGAGTATTTCAAATGAAAAAGAATTAAATGCTGCAATCAAAAGATAGGGTGGCTGAATGGATACAAAAACAAGACCCTTACATAGGCTGCCTATAAGAAACTCACTTTGGATTAAAAGACACACACAGAAGCAAAGTAAAAGGATAGAAAAAGATATTCCATGATGGACCTAGAGGATATTGTGCTTAGTGGAGTAAGTCAGACAGAGAAAGAACCAGTGCCATGTGATTTCACTTATATGTGGAACATAAAGAACAATATAGACAAAGAAATAAAATACAAACTCATAGAAACAGAGAATATTTTGATGGTTGCCAGATGGGAGGTGGTTTGAATGGGGATTAAAAAGGGGAAGGGAAAAAACTACAAATTGATAGTTAGAAAATAATTATGGGAATATAAAGTATAACATAAGGAATATAGTCAATAATATTGTAATAACTGTACAATAATATTGTAATAACTATACAGTGTTGGAGGGGTACTAGATTTATTGGGGTGATCACCTGTGAGTTATATAGATGTCTAATCACTATGTTGTATACCTAAAACTAATATAATATTGTATGCCAGCTATAATTGAAAAATTCAAAATATTATTTAAAAATATAATCAGTAGGAAAAACAGTGAAATAAAATAGCCTAGACACAGGCCTAGCTTATATGTTTTATTCCAACATTTTTTTATTTTTAAATTTTATTTTATTTCTATTAAATTTATTGGCGTGACATTAGTTAATAAAATTTATAGGTTTCAAGTGTACAATTTAATAATATGTCATGTGTATATTGCATTGTGTGTTTAACACCCAAAGTTAAATTTTATTCTGTCACCATATATTTGACCTGCTTTACCCTTATCTTTTTCCTCTGGTTACCTTTTAAATGTTGTCCATGTCCATGAGTCTCTGTTTGTTTGTTATGTTTGTTTGTTGCTTTCAGTTTTATGTTCCACATGTAAGTGAAATCATGGTTCTCAACTTTTTTCTGTCTGGCTTATTTTGCTTAGCATAATAATCTCAAAATCCATCCATGTTGTCGCAAATGGCAATATTTCTTCTTTTCTTATGGCTGAGTAATAATCTATTATATCTATGTACCATATCTTCTTTGTCCAATCATCTATCGAAAGACACTGGTTATTTCCATGTCTTATCCACATGTGAATAATGCTGCTATGAACATTGGGGTGCATATATCTTTACAGATAAATGTTTTCAAATTTTGGGGGTATACCAGTATTTAAAAAAGAATTTTCCAATGAATGATGCAGGTAAAATTAGTTCTAAAATAAATTAAATTATATTTTTAACTAACATAAAATTCTAAGTTAAATTGAATGGAGTATGAAAAATTAAAACATGTAGAGAAAGGCAGTATAAAATGGCAATCCTTAACTGGCATCTTCTTGGTCTTTTATCAAACCAATTTTCTCATTTTTAGGTGATTTAACTGGATTACATGATTGCTAATATAGTCTGCATCTCATTTCACTGTACCCAAATCATGCAAGAATATAGCTTATAATGGTTGTCCTTGTTGAAGGTAGAGGTACTCTGTTTTGATGCACAGTATACTATTTATTTTTATCTACTACTCATCAGAAGCATTTGTATTCAGGCAAGATTTGTGAAAATATGTTTCCTACCAAATTAAATATGGCTTCCAATATATTCCAGGGGCAGCATTTTATAATTAACTTTAAGGGTGTGAGGTCTAGGGGCAAAGAAGAGGAGCTGGATTGACTGCAGTGTTTCCTGTGAGGTGAAGCTCCATTTTCTTTTCTTCATAGATACTCCAGCCTGGGGGATTAATGTTTATCTTGATTTAATGTCTCATCAAACTTATGACATCCACAGCAGTCAGGCTGCCGCAGGATTAAATGAAGCATAGCCGTTTCTTCAAGAGAGACTTAAACATCAAGACTTTAGCTCTTGAGGGGAGGGGCAGAAGATGAAGAGAGAACAAAAATCTATTGAACCACCAATGATAGTGTGAGAATGAAAAATTTAACCCCCTTCACCACAGTCACAATTTAGGGGCAGAGATGAGGTTTTTATTCAAGAAATCTAGGAGTTAAACCCAGTAGGAGGCTTTGAATTTACAGGGATGCTGCTCTGATAGTGGGTGAAGGGGTTCAACTTCTCTTGGACCACTCCTACCCTAACACCACACCAAGCAAGTGACCTTGAGACAGAGATAAACTCTGTCTTTAAGGGAGAAAGAAAGGAAGATTGTTTTTAGTGTTTATAAATTGAATCTAAGCCTTGTCTGAACAAATTTTGCCAGAACAGCATATTCTTTCTCTCAAAAGCAAGCAAATAAGTATAAGAAATGCTAAACTAGGGCAGAGTGGGGGCCAGCCTGCCTTGACTTCTGTCTCTGGCCAAGAACTAGGGAACAGCTGTGGGAAATGAGCATTATGGGTTTCTCTTTCTTCCCTCAACACCAAATTTCTGGGTTCCTCACCAAATCATTAAGAATCTGGTGCTTATGAAACTGTTTCTTGTACCTCTTGTGTTTTTAGCCAACGCTTTCTCAATGGGATAATGAGGTCTTTAAATTCACTGAATGCTGTGTAAAGTGGTAGTTCTTATTTGTCCTAAAACTAATCACATCAAGTTTCAAGGGGTGAATTTAAGTTCTTACATATCAGAGTTTTAGGATTCTCATATTCATTCTCTCCATATTTTACATAACTTTATAGGCTTCTATCTAGCCTTTTCTGTTGTGACAGTCTTCTTCCTCCCATGGAGTTGATTATTGAAAAAATTTTTTTCCTTTTTCTTTTCTGGCACTCTCTCTTTTTGTCTCTTTCTCTATCTCTCTTTTGTTTAATTGTACTAAGGGGAATTATACATGGTAGGCCTTTGGGCCATGCCCTTTCCTCAAATAATCACATTGTTATTTCTATTTCAGTCAACGCTTAGCCCTATAAGAGGCAGTGAACATGCAGAAAGAACACGGGCTTAAGAGTCAGACATATCTGGGTTCAAATCTTCTCCATGTCATTTACTTTCTGTATGACCTTGAGAAACTGAGCTTCATTTTTTTAAAATATGAGAATGATATACACATCTTGATGAGTCACTGTGAAGATTAAATGATTTCAAAAATGGACATGCAGTTCAGTATTATAATAAAACTAATTTTTTAAACAAATCAATGAAAGTCTCAAGACAGGGTCTGATATCATTTCTCTCCTGTATTTTGAGTAACAAAGTTAAAAAGTACAGTGGGGTCAAGTGGTGAGAACTGCCATCTTTGCCTAACTGACAAGAATACAGTAGTCATTGATCAATAAGTAGGAACATGGCTTCACTTCCCATCGTAATTGGTAGTATCAGTTTTGAAGGAATATGTAATGGAAATCCTCATCAGAAGGATCCTGGAAGCTGGCCAAGTGTCAGCTAATGCTTGTCATCACAGTCTACGACCTCAGAAAAACTGTCCCTATTACAATTGTTCTCCCAAACTTATTTAAAAGCCTTGGCCAACCCAGTGGGAAGCTCTTGAGCGAGAATTGCCCACTAGCATTTCACCTTTTGGACTGAAATTGCTGTGATTTTTTTACTCTCACCTCATTCAATCACTGAATGTGGGCTACCCTTGGAAAGGCATGGCCTTCAGAGAGGCATTTCTCCAGCAGTCGAGATAGACTCTGAAGGAGGTGACAGTTGGAGGCTGTCTGCTAATGCATTCTCCACAGCTGGACAGCAAGTCCTTCCTTGAAGTGGGGGTCTTGGCAGCAAATATTTTTGTATAGCACAATAAATTACTGTCTTAAAAATATTCTAGTGTGTTCTGTCCTTTTTCCTACTTTTTTAATAGCATAAAATTGCAACATGCATTATTTATTGCCATGTAACAAAACGCTCCAAAATTTTGTGGCTTAAAATAACAATCATTTTGTATTTCTCAAAATTCTCTGTGTTGGCTGGAACCAACTGGGTGATTTTCTGCTAGACTTATCTGAGGTCACTCATGCAGTTGCAGTCATGGCCTCTCTCAATCACAAGTAGACGGTCTAAGATGGTATTATTAATATGTCAGGACATTGATGTTGGCTATTTTTTCTCTCTGTCTCTGTACCGTCTCTCTCTCTTTCTCACTCTTTCTCTCTGTCTCTCTCTCTTTCTCTGTTTCTCTCTCTCCCTCCCTTCCTCTCTCTCTTTCTCTCTCTCCCTCCCTCCCTGCTCTCTTTCATGTCTCATTTAGTAGCTGTATTTTAACATGAAAGTAGAGTCCTCCAAGAGGCAAATATGGAAGCTTTGGCCTAGACACCAGGATTGGTTACATTCTATTGGTCAAAGCAAACAATAAGACAACTCAGATCCAAAGAGTGGGAAAATATACTCTACTTTTTGATAGTAAGAGCTGTAAAATATTGTGGTTCTGTTTTTCAACCTACCACTGTCTATTTTCTGGCTTCTAAATGTAAAATGTGCTTACCCTCTCCCCTCAAAGTCATACCCATCACAGCACCATTATCAAGTTTGAAGTCCACAATCTCAATGTAACTTGGAAGAGAAGTATATGATTTTTTTTTTGCCATAATAGTAATCATGCTAAAGATATCTGCCATCTAAGAACTGCCATTATTTTTTTAAAAATTTATTTATTTATTTTAGTTTCAAGTATACAGTACATTGGTTAGACATTTATGTAGTTTATAAAATGATCCCCCTAATTGCTCTTTCTCTCCTCTAGCTCTCCACCTAACCATTACATTAATGCTGACTGCATTCACTATGCCATACTCACCATTCCCACGATCCTCTATCAACTACTAATTTTTACTTCTTTAATCCTTCACTCCTTTCTCTCAGGCCACCAACCCCCCTCCCTTCTGGCAGTCACCAGATTGTCTTCTATATTCGTGAGTCTGTTTTCAATTAGTTTGTCCTTTTCGTTTCTTAGATTTCTCATTGAAGTGAAACCACATGGTATTTATCTTTCTTCGTGACTTATTTCACTCAACATAATAACCTCTAGGTCCATCCATGTCATTGCAAATGGTAGGATTTTATGTTTTTTAATGGCTGAGTAATATTTCATTTTACATATGAACCATAACTTCTTTATTCAATCATCTGTTGATGGGCATTTAGGTTGCTTCCATATGTTGGCTATTGTAAATTGTGCCGCCATGAATATTGGGGTGCCTAGATCTTTATGAATTACTGTTTTAGTTTTCTTTGGATAAATATCCAGAAGTGCAATTGCCAAGTCAAAAGGTAGATCCATTTTTAATTTTTTTGAGAACCCTTCAGAATGTTTTCCATAGTGGCAGTACCAATTTGCAATCCCACCAACAATGTATGAGGATTTCCTTTTCTCTGCATCCTTGCCAATACTTATTGTCTTTTGATTTATTGATGATATAGACATTCTGACAGGTATCAAGTGATATCTCATTGTGGATTTAATTTACATTTCTCTGATGATTAATGACCTTGAGCGTCTTTTCACGTCTATTGGCTATCTGTATTTCCTCTTTGGAGAAGTATCTGTTCAGATCTTCTGCCCTTTTTTTAATTGGATTGTTTGTTTTTGTTGTTGTTGTTGTTGAGTTGTATAAGTTCTTTATATATTTAGGATATATTAAGTGAGCATATAGGTGTGGATTTATTTCTGGGCTCTCTATTCTGTTCCATTGATCAATGTATGTTTTTATGCCAGTACCAGGCTATTTCGATTATTGTAGGCTTGTAGTATAGTTTGATATCAGGTAGTGTGATACCTCCAACTTCGTTCTTCTTTCTCAAGATTGGCATGGCTATTTGAGGTCTTTTATGGTTACACGTAAATTTTAGGGTTATTTGTTCTAGCTCTCTGAAAAATGCCATTGATATTTTGATAGAGATTGCATCGAGTCTATAGATTGCTTTGGGTAGTGTGGCCATTTTAATGATGCTGATTCTTCTTACTCATGAGCATGGTGTATGCTTCCATTCAGTTGTATCTTCGATTTCTTTTTTCAATGACATAATTTTCTGAGAACAGGTCTTTTACCCTCTTAGTTAATTTGATTCTCAGGTATTTTATAGTTTTTGATGTAATTATAAATGGGATTGTATTCTTAATTTCTCTTTCTGAAAGTTCGTCTTTGGCATATAAAAATGCCACTGATTTCTGAATATTTATTTTGTAATCTGCTACTTTACTGAATTCATTGATCAGTTCTAACAGTTTTTTTTGGTGGAATCCTTAGAGCTCTCTCTATATAGTATCATGTCACTGGCAAAAAGCAAGAGTTTTACTTCTTCTTTTCCAATTTGAATATTTTTTATTTCTCTTTCTTGTCTTATTGCTGTGGCTAAGACTTTCAATACAGTATTGAAGAGGAGTGGTGAATGTGGGCATCCTTGTCTTGTTCCTGATCTTAAGGAAAACGCTTTTAGCCTTTCCCCATTGAGTATGCTATTAGCTGTAGGTTTGTCATATATGGCTTTTATTATATTGAGGTACGGTCCCTCTATTCCTACTTTACTGAGAGTTTTTATTATAAATAGATGCTGGATTTTGTCAAACACTTTTTCTGCAACTATTGATATAATCATATGGTGTATCACATTAATTGATTTGCGAATATTGTACCAACCTTGCATTCCAGGAATAAATCCAACTTGATCGTGGTGTATGATATTTTTAATGTATTGCTAAATTTGGTTTGCTAATATTTTGTTGAGGATTTTTGCATCAATGTTCATAAGAGATATAGGCTGATAGTTTTCTTTTTTTGTAATGTCTTTGTCTGGTTTTGGAATCAAGGTAATGGTGGCCTCATGAAAAGAGTTAGGGAGCCTTCCCTCTTCCTGAATTTTTTGGAATAGTTTGAGAAGAATAGGTGATAATTCTTCTTTGAATGCTTGGTAAAATTTGCCTATGAAGCCACCTGGTCCGGCACTTTTGGTTTTGGGAAGGTTTTTGATTACCGATTCTATTTCTTTGGTGGTAATTGGTTGGTTCAGATTTTCTGTTTCTTCTTGTCTCAGTCTTGGGAGATTGTATATTTCTAGGAAATTATCTGTTATGAGAATGTGTCCATCTCTTCCAAATTGTCCAATTTAATGGTATATAATTGCTCTTAGTTTTCTTATGATCCTTTGTATTTCTCTGGAGTCTGGAGTTATTTCTTCTTTTTCATTTTTGATTTTATTTATTTGAGCCCTCGCTCTTTTTTCCTTGATGAGTCTGGTTAAGGGTCTGTCAATTTTGTTTATCCTTTCAAAGATGCAGCTCTTGGTTTCATTAATCTTGTGTAGTGTTTTACTAGACTCTATTTAATTTATTTCCACTCTGATCTTTACTATTTCCTTCCTTCTATTCACTTTGGATTTTGTTTGCTGTTCTTTTTCTACTTCTTTCAGTTGTAAGGTTAGATTTTTTATTTGAGCTTTTTCTTGTTTCTTGAAGTAGGCTTGTATTGCTGTGTATTTCCTTCTTAGGACTGCTTTTGCTGTGTCCCACAGATTTTGAGTCGTTTTTTAATTTTCATTTGTCTCTAGGTATCTTTTGATTTCTTCCTTGATCTCATTATTAACCCATTCATTGTTTAGTAACATGTTATTTAGCCTCCATGTGTTGGTATATTTTCCAGCTTTTTTTTTGTAGTTGATTTCTAGTTTTATACCATGTAATCAGAGAAGACAGTTGATATAATTTCAGTCTTCTTAAATTTATTGAGACTTGATTTGTGTCCTAACATATGGACTTGTCCTGGAAAATGTTCCACGTCCACTTGAGAAGAATATATATTTTGCTGCTTTGGGGTAAAATGCTCTGAAAATATCTATTAAATCCATTTGATCTAGTGTGACTCTTAGGCCCATTGTTTCCTTGTTGATTCTTTGCCTGGAAGATTTGTCCATTGATGTCAATGAGGTGTCAAAGTCTCCAACTAAGAGTGTATTACTGTTGATCTCTCCTTTTATGTCACTCAATAATTGCTTTATGTACGTAGGTGCTCCTATGTTGGGTACGTACATGTTTATTAGGTTTATGTTCTCTTAATTTATCGATCCCTTTATCATTATGTAATACCATTTTTTGTCTCTTATTATAGCCTTTGTTTTAAAGTCTATTTTATCTGATATAAGTATCACTACCCCAGCTTTTTTTAAATTTCCATTTGTGTGAAATATCTTTTTCCATCCCTTTACTTTCAGACTGAGTGTTGTTTGATCTGAAGTGGTTCTCTTGTAGACAGCAAATGCATAGGTCTTGTTTTCTTACCCATTCGGTTACCCTATGTCTTTTGATTGTAGCATTTAATCCATTTACATTTAAAGTGATGACTGATAGGTATATAGTTACTACTATTTTATTATTCATATTTGTTATTTTTATTTTCTTTTTTACTCCTTCTCTTTTAACAGAAGTCACTTTAACATTTCTTGTAATGCTGGCTTGTTGGTGATAAATTCCTTAAGCTTTTTCCTGTCTGGGAGGCTCTCTTTTCTCATCTTCCATTTTAATTGAAAGCCTTGCTGAGTAGAGTATTTGTAGTTGTAGATTCCTGTTTTTCATAACTTTGAATATTTCTTGCCAGTCCCTTCTGGCCTGCAAAGTTTCCATTGAAAAGTCAGCAGAAGTTCTTATGGGGGTTCCCTTGTAAGTAACTAGCTATCTTTCTCTTGCTGCTTTTAAGATTCTCTCTTTGTCTTTGACCTTTGACATTTTAATGATGATGTGCCTTGGTGTGAGTCTGTTTGAATTTCTCTTGTTTGGAACTCTTTGTGCTTCCTGAACTTGTATGTCTAATTCCTTTGCCAGGTTAGGGAAGTTTTCTGTCATTACTTCTTCAAATATATTCTCAATCCCTTGCTCTCTCTTTTCTCCTTCAGGTACTTCTATGCCAGAGGGTCTGGACGTGATCTTTATGTGAGTCATGTGTCATTTTCTGTCATCACCAAGACTTTATTGTTATTGATCACATCAGTGGATGATATTAATGCTTAGGCCAACTAATTGTGGGAATTGGCTGCACCCACAGGGTAAGAGTTGTTGTGTGGAGTCTGACCCCACTGAGTGAGATTTGCTCTAGCAGGTTTGTGTATTTGTTGCAAACACCCTTTGTGTATACCACTAATGGGGCTAATCAAGAGTTGCTCTGTTGTGGTCTGGTGTCAGCCTCCAGATGCATTGGTTTGTGGCCCCCTTGGGAGGGGCTCCCCTATAGGTCAACATCAGCCACTACTTTTGATTGTTCAAGGCTATCCAGTGGGAACTACAAAGCGATCCACAGATGGTTGTTTCCTATGCTGGATCTATAGGTAAGTGAAAGAGACAATGCTGTAGGCAGCAGTCCAATTATCCCCTGTCTTTGACCTAGGGCAGTTTAACAGAGGAACCAGTCTCCTTAAGGCCTGACATTGCCTGTCAGTTACCTATAAGTCTCTGAAACTGGATGAGTCTGCGTGTTGAGTGGCGCAGGGACCCTGGGATTCTCCTGGGTCTATTGAGTAAATTTCCCCCTGCCACTGCAGTGTCAGTTTACATGCCAGCACTATCTCTGCGCCTCCCTGTACAAGTTTCCAATTGTAGCAAGGTCAGCTGCTGCCCACCTTGGGCCTGAATGTGCCATTCAAGGGCAGGTGCAGCTGCCTATCAATGTGCAGTGGGCACCTTGTGTATTGGTTGGAACAGGAGCTCAAGGGCCGTCAGGCCAATAGCCTCAGTTTTCTTCATTTTCTGTGTCTGTACGTTCCTGCAGTAGTCACAGATTACAAAGAGACAAGCTGCTGCCTGGGACAGTCCCACAGACCCCTGCAATCCCCTCAAGAGATATCGCAGCTTGTACAGGCAGCAGTGGCCTGCCTACAACTGTTTTCCTTGAAATATGCTCACTGTGATAGCCAAAGTCTGTTGCCTGCATTAAATGCACAACCCCAGAGCTGAGCAAGGAGGAGGAAGCTGCCTGTCAATGGCCTATAGGCACTTTGTGGCTTGGGTGAAGCAAGATTTCAGGGCGACAAGGGTAGTCAGGCCAATACGGCCTCAGTTTTGCTGCGACTTCTATGCTTTGGGTGTTCCCACTGTAGTCACAAATCACAGTGAGACCAGCTGCCATCTGGGGTGGTCCCACAGACCCCTGTACTCCCCGATGTAATAGTGCAACTCTTGCAAGCAGCAGAGGTCTGCCTGCCACTGATTTCCATGCTGTGTCCACCCTGTGCTAGCCAAAATTTGTCACCTATGTGGATTGGGAAAAGGGTGGGGGGAGGGGGAGTTCACTGTCAATAGGCTACCTGAGGCAATTTGTGGGTAGGGTGTGGTGAGGTCTCAGAGAGACAATAGCAGTCAGATCTATACAGCCTCAGTCTTGCTACAACTTTAGTAACCGTTCGTGCGTTCCTGGAAAAGTCCCAGTTCACAGCAAGAGTAGCTGCTGTCTGGGACTGGCCCACAGATCCCCAAGTTCTGCCCAAGTTCGTGTTGGCAGCAGTGATCTGCTTGACCCTATTTCAGAAATGTACACTCACAGAGCTGACTGCCAGTTGCAAATGCTAGGCCCTGAATCAACGCAAGGTATGGCAGCCATCTAGCAACAAAAGCCCCTGGCAATCTGCAGGTTGGGAAAGGCAGGCTGATCTCAGGCCAGCAGCTTCCTAACGGCCCTGTGGGAGGGGTCTCCACAGTGTAGCTAGTGCGTCTTTAGATTGCCCAATAGGGGGGACTGACTGAGGCACAATGATGGCTGCCCTTCCAGCCCTTGTTCTAGTGCCATGTAATGCAGACTTTCTCAGTATGAATGTCACACGAGCCTCTGACCCACCACCAGTGTCCCAGGTGAGAGAGCTCACAGGTCAGAAAACCTGTGCACAGCTCCTACAAAGGGGTGTCTAGTGTTTCAGTCTCCCTCCGTCTCACCCAGACGGCCAGAATTCCCTCTGCTTCTTACAGTCAGAGTTATTGGAATCTCCTCTTCCCTGGGCTGAGACCCTGGGCTGGGGAGCCCCCAAGTGAGGCCAAGGCCCCCACTTCAGGAGAGCCTCTGCAGCCTCGCTCTCCCTCCCAGTGATCCTCCATCACACGCGGGTGTGGGTGCGGGTCCAGCCTGATTCACAATTTTGCCCCTCTTACCGCTTCAGTGTGTCTCCTATATATTATCAGACATATAGATTACAATCAGCTGGACTTCAGGTGATTCTCCACATTAATTATTTTATAATTTGGTTGTAATTTCAATGTGGACCTGAGAGGAGGTGAATCCTGCTTTCGCCTAGTTCGCTATCTTCCTCAGAACTGCCTTTCTTAAAAGAGAAACTCTTTTGATCTCAGTGACACAAATTACTGCTTAATCTCTGCATTGGTATTGGCTGGTGTTTCTGGGAACTTAAGGAAAGACTTCTAGATCTGTTGTAAAATAAGACTGTAGACATAACTCATAACTTACATTATTAAACACCAGGACATATTATTGTAGAAAATCAGGACTCTTATTGTCAAATTGGATTCTGAACTTGGTTGCTCTGTGTGGCAAATAGGTCTTTCAGATGGTTACTTCCCTAAGTAAATCTTTTTTGAGCCAAAATGTGGAAATAGAATTGTTTCTCAAATATACCTGGAAAACTATATCCCTTCAAGAAAAAGCTGGGGCAGAAGTTCGTTTTTTGTCTCTCAAAGCATGCTAGGCCATCCAAAACTTATCCAAGTCTATTGTGGAAAAGTATGCTTGTGAGAGAGACATCTCAAAACTTCTCCTGGTTCCATCTAGGTTTTGGGAGTTTGTGAACACATTAAAAATCTAATGACAGTCATGAAAAATGATCCTACACTCAGGATTTTGGGATTCATGGATCCCTTGAAATCTTTCATGATAGTGCTACAGTTTTTACAATTTAGGATGCCTATAAATCAGCTCAGAGGCTTTTCAACAAAGGCAGAGTCCCGGTCTTCAATATTTGTGATTGGAGAATAGACCCAGATAAGGACCAGAAATGCCCCTTTGCCATTTTTTTTTTTAACAAAAACACCAAATGAGTCTGATGCTGGTTACTTTGGGTTGCATTTGTGAAGCCAAGGAATTCATGAATCCTTAAATTAAAAACTTTAATATATATATATATATATACATTATATATATATATAATGTATATATATATACACACACACACATATACATATATATAGTAATTTGCTCTCTCTCTATATGTGTGTGTATATACCACACACACACATATATGTACATGTATATAATTATAAAAGACTAAAAACAGAAAATCTATTTTTTCCTCAGGTCTGAGTACACTTTGCAAGAATTTCAGTGATTCAACTATTATATCTGGGTCAACTAATTATGACATTGGAGTGGACTTCAATTGGATAAAGTTCCCTTGTTGTATGTTTAGAAATATGATATGAACTTCTTGGTATTTAATTGCTTGGTTACTTAGTTTTAAAATCTTGATCTTTCGGACATACCCCAAACTGCTATTGAAGACTAAATGCCAACTATTTCCATTCCTCAAATAATCTAATTACTGTTAACTTATACATACTCATATTCACACATTTGGAATCAGTGGGGTGATGTGCTTCTTTCTTGTAACATTTTCCATATACAGGGCTGTAGTTATTTCTATGTATCAACATCATTCATGTACTTATTTTATGTAGCAATGATATTCCACTGTGCAAACGTGGTGTAGTGTGTTTATTTCTCATTGGGAGATTCTATTTAATGCCAGCTGTATGCAATGGTACCTCTTTTTAAAAATGATTATTGTGACCAGAAATTACCAGATGAAAATAGATCTTGAAAGATACTGAGCCTTAGATTGATTTATAATGAGACCCCCAATAGGTAATAAATCAAATTCAATATGTTGTCAAAAAGGTAAATGAAATTTTAGGCACTACTAAGTGTGATATTATCAGATCTAGACAGGAATGTAGCAACTAGCAAAAGATAAAAAAAAAGAAGAGATGGAGAGAAGCTCCTCCCAAAAGAAATGTATCAGTTATATGTAAATTTATGATCTTGAGTTTGTAACATGGCAGAGGATAGTTTAGTGATATAGAAAGAGAACTAAATTGAAATGATGTTGTATAATGTTTCATAGACTTCCTGAACAGATAAAATATACTCCTATATAGAAGTTTCAAAAGATGGTTGGTGTTTTAGAAGACTTCAGCTCTCTTGAAATCTGTTGGAAGTCTTATTTGGCCAACAGAAAGGCATCTGATAAATTTTGACTACCAGACTATTTTATTACTGAGAAAGTGAGAGACTTAATATAGTCAAATACCATCCTGAACTTGATTTTAACTAAGAGAGAGAGGGAGGGAGAGAGAGAGAGAGAGAGAGAGAGAGAGAGAGAGAGAGAGAGAGAGAGAAACCAGATTATTAATGCAACAGTAAGTGCCAATAACAAAGAAAAGGAACACTGGGCTTAGTTATTCATGTTCCCTGAACTGTAAAAGCCAATTGTTAAAATGCATCTTTCAGACTCTGAAAGGGAAAATAGATGATGAAATGTGGAAAGTTCTATAAATATAATTCAGGCTGTACAAAAGTTTTGAAAAGTTCAATAAGAAAGGCAAAGGAAAAACATCTAACAGAAATAATGTGGTTGCATAGGTTTTCCTGTCTAAGTCCAGGTTCATAAAAGACTTTTACAAAAGATAAAGAGAAAGAATATAATAAAAGGTGACTATAAAAGAATGACAGGAATATAAGAAAAGCACCAAGAAACCTAAAGCACAGGTGAAGTGAATATTGAAAGCTGTACAGAGAGAGAAAAAAAGATGACCAAAATGATTATTTTACGTAGAGTAAGAATAAGCTATAGGTCCATAGCATCAAAGAGAGGCACAAGTAAACTTGAGACTTGATTTGCTATTTCATTTTTTAAGAAGACATGTTAATGTCAGAAAGTATGAACTAAACAACCGAATTTTATTTTTTATCAGCAATTGGAATTAAGTTTTTAAATAGAAGGCTTGTGAATCTTTAGAAAAGAATGTGGTAATCATTAGGAACCAATATGTATTTACCAAGCATGAGTGAAACCATCTTGATTTGATATCATTTTAAAGTATTGATTGACTGCTAATTCAGGAAAATGTCATTGACTTAGTGCCTATTGATTTCAGTGAAATATTGATCATTTTTCTTTCATGTTATTTAGAATAAAACAGCAAACCACTCCATGGATTATTAAATAAATGAATAACTTGCCCCCAGTAGCTGCTGTTTAATAATATTTAAGGACAACAGTCTCCATTTGACTAGAAAATAGCTCTGTTCTTGGCATGTTAAAAATTTATGCCAGTGATTTGAATGAAGAAATATATTATGTAATATATAGCACACATGAGTTCTAGATTTAAAAAAAACTCAGTAAAACAATTTTGTGTAGGATGTTGCTCACTCAAATTTGGCTCCTGGATACCACAAGGGAATCTGAGTCGAGTGTAGCCACAGTGGACTATATGGATGACAAAGAAGGATTTGTTGACTATTCCTAACTAACCCTCAGTCTTTGAAAAGAACTGTTGAGAGTTTACCCCACTGTGGTAGGCTAAATAATGGCCCTCAAAGATATCTAAGCTTTAATCCTTGGAACCTATGAATGTTAGCTTACATAGTAAAAGGCACTTTGCAGATTTGATTAAACTAAAGTTATTGAAATTAGGAGACTATCCTTCATTGTCTAAGTGCAATGTGATCACAAGTATTTTTATAAGAGGAACCCAGGAGGGTCAGAATCAGACAGGGAGATGAGAAGACAGAAGCAGAGGTTAAAGCATGTGGCCAGCCTCTAGAAGCAAGAGAGTCTTTCCTAGAAAATGGAGTCTTTCCTTGAGCTCCCTAAAGGAATGCAGCCCCTGATTTCTGACCTCCAGAACTGCTAGATAATACATTTGTGTTGTTTAAAGCCATCAAGTTCATGTAATGGGTTGCAGCATTAACTGGAAACTCAAAAACCTATGCAGAGAAAACTAAGGGATATATGATGAGGTCTGTTATAAATTTTCACTTTCTCCTCAGGGAGGAACAGATGTTAACCATTCACTAGTGGTACTAAAAGAATTGTCCTCATCTAGTTTGGACACATTTCTATATATATCCTACATAGCTCTACTTCCATTTGTCCTACCATGGCATAACTGCTAATTCAGTACCCTTAAAACTTGGCACTGTGCTGAATTTTAGTTGGTGGAAACGCAGCCTTATTTTTTTCATATAGACTACAATTCCAGCTTTTATTAAAAATATTTTTTTATCTAAGAGATCTTGCAAACATTTTGTGAAAATTTTCAAAACATACATTTTTACACTGTTAGGGAGTTAGCTAATTATTTACATTCTTTTTTTCCAGCTTCAATGAGATATAACTGACATAACATTTTAAGTTTAAGGTGTACAGTTGTGATGATTTAAAATATATATTGTGCAATATTTACCATGGTAAAGTTTGTTAATTAGTAACCTTCACCTTACATAATTACCATTTTGTTGATGTTGTTATGGTGAGAACATTAAAGGTATATGCTATAGTAACTTTCAAGTATATAATTAGATCCTTAGAACTTACTCATTTTATAACTGAAAGCTTGTATCCTTTGACTAACATTTCTTCATTTCCTCCATTCTGTGGGCACTGCATCTACCATTCTACTCACTGTTCTTTATGTATTTGATTTTTTTTAGATTTCACATATAATTTGTACTATATAGTATTTGTCTTTGTCTAGCTTATTTCACCTACCATAATGCCCCCAAGGTCCAACCAAATAGCAAGATTTCTTTCTTTTTTATATCTGAATAACAGCCCGGTGTGTGTGTGTGTGTGTGTGTGTGTGTCACAGAGAGAGAGAGAGAGAGAGAGAGAGAGAGAGAGATCACACTTTATTTGTTGATGGTCATTTAGATTGTTTCCATATTTTGGCTACTGTGAATAATACTGCAATGAACATGAGAGCAGAGATATCTCTTCAAAATAAATATATACCCAAAAGTGGGATTACTAAATCATATTTATAATTTTTTGGAAGAACCTCCATATAGTGTTCTATAGTGGCTGCACTAATTTACATTCTCACCAACAGTGCACCAGGGTTCCCTTTTCTCTACATTCTTGCCAGTATTTGCTATCTCTTGCCTTTTTCTCATTTTACCACAATTATAAGAACCTACAAAGGACATTAAGTAAGGACTTACTGTACTTGTTGGTCATTTATATATCTTCTTTGAAAAAATGTCTCTTCAAATCTTCTGCTCATTTTTTAAATTTAATTTTTTCTCTTTTTCTATTGAGTTTTGTGTTCTTTATATGATTTGGATATTAAACTCTTATTAGACATATGATTTGTAAATATTTTCTCCCATTTCATAAGTTCTTTTCATTTTGTTGATTGTTTCTTTTGCTGTGCAGAAGCTTTTTAGTTTGCTGTTCCACTTGATTATTTTTGCTATCATTTGTGCTTTTGGTGTCATATCCAAAAAATAATTGCCATGATAGATGCCCAGGAGATTTTTTTTTATGTTTTCTTCTAAGAGTGTTATGGTTTCAGGTCTTATGTTTAAGTTCTTAATCCATTTTGAATTAATTTTCATAAGTGGTGTTGAGAAGGAGTCCAATTTCATACTTTTGCATGTGATGACCAATTTTCTCAACATTATTTATTGAAG
Source organism: Eidolon dupreanum (assembly GCA_028627145.1). Lineage (NCBI taxonomy): Eukaryota > Metazoa > Chordata > Mammalia > Chiroptera > Pteropodidae > Eidolon > Eidolon dupreanum. The sequence continues at coordinate 103,323,501 of CM053507.1, forward strand.
AGACTGTTCTTTCCCCATTTAGAATTCTAAGCTCTCTTGTCAAATATTAGTTGACCATATGTGCATGAGTTTATTTCTGGACTCTTAATTTTATTCATTGGTCTTTGTGTCTGTTTTTCTGCCAGTACTATACTGTTTTGATTACTGTAGCTTCGTAATATAGTGTGACATCAAGCAGCATGATGCTTCCAGCTTTGTGCTTTGTCAAGATTGCCTTGGCTACTCAGAGTCTTTTGTGGTTCTGTATAAATTTTAGAATTATTTTTTTTTCTATTTCTGTGGGAAATGCTGTGGAGTTCTGTGAAATTTTGATAGGGATAGCTTTAAATCTGTAGATGGCTTTGGGTAGCATGGACATTTTAGCAATGTTAACACTTTCAGTTCATGAACATGGGATATTTTTCCATTTATTTGTGTCTTCTTCAATTAGTTTTTTCAGTGTCTTATGTTTTCTGGTGTATAGACCTTTCACGTCCTTGGTTAAGTTTATTCCTAGATATTTTATTGATTCTGATGCTATTGTAAATGGGATTATTTTCTCTATTTCTTTTTCAGATAATTCATTATTAGTTTATAGAAATGCAACTGATTTTTGTATGTTAACTTTTTATCCTAAATCTTTATTGAATCCATTGATTACTACTAATAGCTCTTTGGAGGAGTCTTTAGTATTTTCTATATATGAGATCATGTCATCAGCAAACTGATACGTTACTTCTTCCTTTTTGATTTGGTTGCCTTTTATTTCTTTATTTTGCCTGATTGCTCTGGATAGGACTTGCAGTACTATGTCAAATAGGAGTTATGAAAGTGGGCACCCTGATCTTGTTCTTGATCTTAAAGGCATAGTTTTCAACCTTTTACCACTGAATATGATGTTAGCTGTGTGTTTGTCATATATGGCCTTTGTTATGTTGAGATGTATTCCTTCTATATCCAATTTGTTCAGAAGTTTTATCATTAATAGATATTAAATTTTATCAAATACTTTTTCTACATCTCTTGAGATGATCATATGATTTTGTTTTTCATTCTGTTAATATGGTACATCACACTAATTTTTTTTTCATATGTTGAACCAATGGAGGCTGCAGTCTTACCATGGGAATGTGCATTGCAGTAGAGGCTAGTGATGGGAGTTGTGCCAGGAGCATGCAGGTGGACAGCTGAGGGGCTTGTTGTTGGTAAGCCCAGTGGTGCAGGCAAGTGACAGGGGATAAGGCTGAATCTCCTATAAAAAGCTGTGAGGGCCTTGGCTATTAGTGTGTACTTCTGTGGTTGAAGAATTTTGCCAAGGATACACACATGGCAGTGGGGGTCAGCTGCTGGGGTCTAGGCTTCTGGAGTCTAGGTTGTCCTTTTGCTCTCAGGCAGCTGCAGAAGCTTAGACTGTAGTTGGGGTGGTGACTAGCACAAGCAAATGTGAATATTTGGGGGGCAATCCAATGCACATGTGAAATCTACAGGCGGTTCATAGCAGCTGCATTGGCGTTTGGTTTCTTCAGTAGTGAAAGTTAGTGGGCTTGTCTGGTCACTGGGAACCACATTTGCTTCTGCTATGTGGATGATATTGGTAGCTCTTGCTTTCCTTTCTTGTTCTTTGCTGTCTTTATTCACCTCAGCTTTGCCTATCTCTGGCAGGAGTAAAAACAAAGTGGGTTCTTTGTGTGGTATCCAGAAAAGGTGGGAAACTGGTTGCTCACCCTGCTCTCCCTTTTCTGGTGAGGGGAACTCTTTCTAGCTTGGAAGTTCCCTCTTGTTGCTGAGCAGTGCTAGCTTAGGAGATGGGATGATACAGGCAAAATAAAGCTGTTCTTTTCTTTGTTGTGCAGTGTATTCTCAAGTTTTTTTGTTCCACTCTGTTATTGAAGTTTCTTAAGTGGACTCTAGAGATCTCCCAGAACTGTTTTTGCTCCTGGATAGCTGTCTAATTGTTCACCTTTTGGAGAACAGAAACTGGGATCTCCTACTCTTGGTGGCATTACTATAGAAACATAGACTTTCTGTGCTGGCTCCGTATCAGGGGATTTTCATTGAAGGTTTTCTTTCTTCCAAATGCTGGCACTGTTTATAAAGTATTATAGCTCTCTGTTTGTCCAATCCAAATGTTCTGGATTGGTGTTTTTGTTGTAGTGATAAGTGCCCTCTGCTCTGGTGCCATAGTTCTTGGTGCACTATGTCAATAAGAGGAGAGTTTTAAGTCTCAGAACACACTCAGTTGAAAAAGAATCATAATCATAGTGATTTCAGGAAATATCTAGATGGAACAAATTATATCACTAATATGTGGGAGTGTCAGGTCAACCGATTTATAGAGGAGAGGTTGTGGAGAGAGCAGTAAGAACCAATTTTTCTTATGATAAATCACACAAACAACAAGGGCCATTCTTTTTTTAAATTGATCTTTTCTTTTTTTTCACTTTTTAAATTACAGTTGATATTTAATATTATTTTATATTAGTTGTAGGTATACAGCATAGGGGTTAGACATTTATATAATTTATGAAGTGATTCCCCTGGTTAGTCTAGTCCCCACCTGGCACTGTACATTGTTATTACCATATTATTAACTACATTCCCTATGCTGTTCTTTACATCTCTATGAATGTTTTGTAACTACCAATTTGTATTTCTCAATCCCTTCACTTTTTTCACCCAGCTCCCCAACCCCCTCTCCAGGGCCATTTTTAATACTTCAAACAAAGGGATGACAGTCATCCCACAGAGAGGCAAAGGGGAAAGGGGTCTGTCTAGTCTTCGAACAACTGCCTTCATCAATACTTTATGGGGTTAGTAATTTATTACAGGTCTCATTGCCAAGTTTAACTAGCTTAGTCTAGCCCTTCAAATTTGAATCAAAGGATGACACCTTTACAAAAGCCAGGAGTCATAACAAAAGCATGTTTTACATACAGTCAGCAAACCAATGGGTAATCATTATCCATGTTCCCATAAAAAAAAAAAAAGAAATGAAAAGAAAAGAAAAAAAAGAAATAATTCTCTCTTGTGAGAAAAGAAATAAAATTGTCAGATTTCTACCAACACTATACTCTTGATAATCTTCAGTACAACATAAACAGGCCATGAAAGGGCAGGAGAACTATACGCCATCATAAAAATGATTTAGCTTTGAAAGCAACCATAGAGCAGAAAATCCAGACATAATGCAGGATAAACTTTAGTCATGTAGAACTTTGGTCACCCTACAGACAATTTTATAACATTTAACTTTTTATAACATGAAAGATATATCTAGTCTAAAGTGAAGAATTGTAAAATGATTTTTAAAAGTATTAAAAAATAAGATTGGGGCTAATATACAAAAATATTTTTCCCAAATAAATATTCAGTCCAATTAATGGTTAGCACCAAGAATACAAGATCAATGAGTAGCTTTTCAAGTAATAGAGTGAATTGTCTAAATTGGAAATGAAAATATCTGATCAGTGAATGACTTTAGAATGGGACTAGTTCCTACCACTGCCAAAAACCACAATAGAATCTGTTTAGTCTCATCAATATTCTTAGCTCTGTTCCAGTTCAATTTCTATTAGTAGTCAAGAGAATTATAATAAACTGCAGGTCAGTTACTAAGAAGTATGTATCAAAACAAATGTCAAAGACAGTTCTACAGTGAAAAACCTCCCTGGTCTTATCAAGCAAAGATAATGTCAAAAAGGCCTTTTGAACCTAGTCAAATGAGAATATTTGGACCCCCTCATTCAGTCATTCAATTAGGGAAAACATAAAGAGTGCGTTTGATTAGCTTGTCAATTAATAAGCATCAAATACTGATTAAAATAATTTAAAAATAAGACTGCTAAGCACTTTATTGTTGGGCATGATGAGAAGGCAAACTCTTCTAAAATATCTAGAGAATGTTATTTGAATGCCCTGTGGTTGAGCAGTCCCACACCACAATATTCTCACCTGCAGCTTCTCAAATGTCTACACGCCTACCTGTTAGTTCTTCAAGACCCAGCTTAGATGTTTTCATCTCTCAGAAGACAAGGCAGCCTGGCCTGGGCTGGATGCTTCCTCTTAGGAGCTTCTGTAGAATGATGCACTTTTTCTTCCTCTCTTTTTTGCAGCATTGCCAGTTTATTGTATCACCCACTGGATTAAGTCATTCAAGGGAAGGGATTGCCATTTTTATGAATGAATCCATAGCAGATTCTAGCACATTGTAGATGCACAATGACCTGTTGGGTAAATGAAAAATTAGTGCTTATATGACTTCTCCATAAACCAGAATAGAACAGACTTCTAAAAGAGCAATTTTCTTAGCAAAACTCTCTAAAGTTAAGACTTTAGAGTATAATGGTCTCTACTAGAATGTAAGTGCCACGAAGGCAGTGACTTTGGTGGCTTTATTTACTGCTGTGCTTTTAGCACCAAGAACAGTGTCTAATATACAGTAGGTACTCAGTAAGTATTAAATGAATAATTAAGTGGAAATTAATGTATAGAGGTTCATTGGAAATAAACCCTGTTTCAAAGACATCTATGAGAAGAGTCTCAAATGTGATCATATTTACAACTGGAATGATACTTTATAGTTCACAAAACATATTTATTTAACTTAATTCTCTAAATAACATTGCTCTTTAGACTTTCTTATAACCATTTCCATTATGAAGATGATAAGACCTGAGCTGAGAAAATGGCACAGTCAGAACTGACATCTTGGTTCTATGACCACAAATTCTGGGATCTTTATACTGAACTTTCTCAATTCATGACATTAAATGGTTAGGTAAAAAATAAGAGCCTCTTTGAAGAAGAAAAAGCTTTGATTAAAAAACAGACATTAGAAAGGTCTAACCATGAAGTTGTAGAAATAAAAATAAATCATTATTGTTTCCTAAATAACATAAAAGAACAATGATAAGAGTTACCATGTTGAGATTCTAATTCTCCTTTTTAAACATAGGAGAAAATATTCAATGCACTTATTCACATGTCAGTTGGGCTTTATTCTCTAAAGTCTGTATCAGAGAGCTCTCCAGAAGACAAGAAACATACACATGGCCAAAAGACATGAAAAAATACTTAACATCACTAATCACCAGGGAAATGCCAATCGAAACCACAATGAGATACCACTTAACACCTGTCAGAATGACTATTATTATAAAATCAACAGATAACAAGTACTGGAGAAAATTTGGAGAAAAGAGAATCCCCATGCACTGCTGGTAGAAATTTAAAATGGTGCAGCCACTATGGAAAACAATATGGATGTTTCCCAAAAAGTGAAAAAAAAAAAAAAAAAATAGAACCACTGTATGACTCAGCAATTCCACTTCTGGGTATTTACCTAAAGAAAATGAAAACGCTAATTTGAAAAGATATATGTACCCATATGTTAACTGCAACATTATTTACAATGGCTAAGATATGGAAGCAACCTAGGTATTTATAGATAGATGAATGGATAAAGAAAATGTGATACACACACACACACACACACACACACACACACGTAAATAAATAAAATCAGTCATAAAAAGAATGAAATTTTACCGTTTGTGACGACATGGGTGGACCTTGAGGGTATTATGCTATGTGAAATAAGATCAAGACAAATATTGTATGGTTTTATTTTATGTGGAATCTAAAAAAACAATAAAAACAAACAAAACAGAAATAGACTCATAGATACAGATAACATACTAACAGTTGCCAGAGGGGAACAGTGGGAGATGAATGAAAAAGGTGAAAAGAATAAAGGGTACAAAATTCCAGTTAAAATAAATAAGTCTTGAGGATGTAATGTGCAGCATAAAGATAATAGTCAAAAATATCGTGATAACTGTGTATGGTGACAGATAGTTACTAGACTTATTGTGGTGATCACATTGTAAGGTATATAAATGCTGATTCAATGTTATACACCTGAAACTAATATAATATTGTATATAACTATAATTTAATAAAAAATAAATAAAAATAGAAGGAAATCAACAAGATTCTTTTTAAGACATTTCGTTGATAAAGAAGATGTATTTGATTTTTAACTCATTGAGTGAAACTGTCCATATGTATTCCTCCAAGTGACCAGCAGCTGTCAAGTTTGTAATAATCCAAAAAGAATAAATTATTTAGGAATTAATATAAGCACTGATTATTTGTAACTGTATAATAGGTAATAACAAAAAGCAATGATAGGTTGAGAAAAATATAAAACGATTATATTGTACTATAAAGAAAATGATATTAATTCAACGTCTAGCTATACAATGAGATGATTGGAGTTGGATTTCTATCCTAACCTAGGTTGCTTCATCTAATTAGTAATATGTTTAAAAGTATTGTCTGAAATATTTATTATATGAATATGGCAGGCTAAAGAATGCCCTTTCCCAAAAGATTTCTGATTCCTAATCTCTAGAACAGGGGAATTTTACTTTACATGGTCAAAAAAGGCTTTGTAGACGTGATTAAATTAAGAATTTTAAAGTGGGGTGATTCTCTTGGACTATTCGGGTGGGCCCTAAATGCAATCGCATGTATCCTTATAAAAGGGCATAGAGGAATTCCCTTATCCAGAGAGATTTGACAAGGACAGAAGGGATGGCAATATGATGATGGAAGCACACATTAGAGTGATGCATCCACAGACCAAAGAATTCTGGCAGCCATCAGAAGTTGGAAGAGGCAAGGAATAGATTCTTCCCTATAACATTTGAAGGGAGGGTGGCCCTGCCAACGTTTTGATATTGGCCCGATGAAACTGATTTCAGATTTCAGAACTGTAAAAGAATAAATTTCTATTTTTAAGCCACGAAGTTGCAGGTAATTTGTTATAGCTGTCATAGGAAATGAATATACCAACTACACATGCAGCACTAGTAGGTAGTTTTTCTAAAGTACTGCCTTGATTTAGCTGAGGGGGCTTGATAGAATTGATGGGGAACCAGTGACTTTTGAACTTGACTCTAGTCCTGAATGGGAAATCATTTGCTTGATACTGGAAAAGAACTTTGTTATTTTTCTTCACTAAAGAATTCAAATTGGATTTGAACTTTTTGGAAGGTTAACACATGTTAGCAGCCAAGTGGAAAGCATGATGGAGAGAATGCTTTTATGTTGAATGATCTCCACTGGAAAGTTGAGAAATGACTCTTAGATTTTTAGTTTGAGCAAGTAGATACCATGGAGACTGTTGGAGGAACCAACTGAGGCAGTGTAGGCGAAAATAGAAATTGTAAGTTCCATTTTGGACATATTAAATTTAGGCTCTTTATTACATATGTAAGTACACATGTCCAGTAGATAAGTAAACATCTAGATTGATTCTCAGAGAAAAAAAAATCAAGGCAAGAGACAAACATTTGAAATTAATTAGCACAGAATTAAAGGGATACTAAATGTTAGAAATTTGACTGATATTTTTTCTGAGGATCTAATATACTGATGCCTATTTTATTGATCAGAGACTTATTTTTAACAGTATTACTATTCCCTGCCATTTTTTCAACTCTCTTTGTAAACTAAGATTATACACAACAACACTGAACCTCTCATTGCTTTTATTCTTTAAAAACTGATGCTCAATGAAGTCATTTCTCTACATACAAGTGAAATGTGATAAAATCTATCCATACTTGGTAGCTTATTCTTATTAGAGGTAACAGAGATCTGAACATTCAGTTTTTTAGCAGTTTTATTTATTTTTTATCAGAAGTGAGTACAGACTGATCCCTTGCTAAAATAATTACAGAAATCAGAAAAAGGAAATTATTATATGCATCATAGTTCTGCATGTAAACATATATCTATTTTACTTTAGAAAGTTAAATATATTTCAGAGCTAATGCTTGTAAAGATTACTTGTTATATGAACTACTAATTGAATATTTTAATTACATATAAATACTCTAACAAAACTGATAATCTCACTAAAAATACTCAAGTCTGTAAGCAATATGAAGTATGTTATGGTTGTGCACAAATATGGTCATGTAACTATATATTTTGAATTAACCACTTGAACCTCCACCTTTGCTCTTAGCAGGAAATCAAAACTCTTGAAATGTCCAAGAATCACAAGAGCTTACTGTTATAATATATTTACATAGTCCCAAAAAGAGGTTGGCCTACCACTCTCTCATGAAAAGAAAACTAGAGTCTCATTAGTCCACTACCAGTATTGCTTCTTACTGCCAAATGGATCCACAGAGGAAGACTGTTCTTAAATAGCCTGCTTGGCTATGCTTATCCAATACTCATAGTAGGGTGCTCCAGGCTTGGGGTTCTGAATGCTTTAGCACTCTGCTTAGTGTCACCTTCCAGAGATTAGCTGGTACTGAGATTCCTTTTCTTGTACTTATTCTTGTATAACAATGCTTTTATTTCTAAATCCTCTAAATCAAATGGTCTTATTATTCATTTTTTTTTCATCAAACAGAGGGGTTATTTAATTACTCTTCTAGAAGGAGCTATCTTTAATTACTCTAGTGTCCCTACAATTACCTTCTATAGGTGACTAGAGTCAAAAGTGTTTTGTCTTTATAAGGAAGACTTTACAGGTGATTTTGAAGGGATTTTTTTTTTTTTGGTTCTTTATCCACTATAAGAAAGAATCACAGTTTAATCCCTTTTGACTCATTCCAGTATATGAAGAATGAAGAATTCCAAATAAATTTTAGCTTAAAAAATAAAATACAAATCACAAATCATTCCTTGAAAGAATCTGCATAATTTTCTAAATAAGGTAAAAATTTCAATGAAATGCTGTGTATCATCCAGAAGAGAATGACTTTTGATTAGGAAGCTTCCTTCTAGCATAATACAAGCCATTGTGGGTTTATACTGCATTGCTCTGTACATTTAATAAATGATAACAAGTTGAAAGGACTCTTGCCTTGGCCATGAAAAAGAAACTTGTTCCAAACATGCCATCTCACTGTAATCCAACAGATAACTAAAAGCAAGAGTATAGAACGATTCCTACAGAAGGAAAACAAATGAAGTGAGCTCTATGATAGCCCCAGCTTACACCCTCCAGGTACTTTCTAGACCAAAATGTAGGAAGAGAAAATCAAAGCAAAGCCTGGTGTACTCCATGAATCAAGGAGACAGAGTTCAGAGGTGGAGAGATGAAGATGGTATCTGAAATTCGTAGAGCAGAAAATTCGGTACAGGGAAACTATGCTTAAAAAGAGCTCCAGAAATTTGCATAAGGGTCACTTATATATGTTGTTGAATATGAAGCTGTGCATAATGTAAAGCACAACTCCACATGACCAAGCAAGTATTGCTGGGAAAATATAAATTGAACAATCTCAGGAGATTACGGAACTGAGAAACTTTCAAGTTTCAACTAGTCAAAGCAAAGACTCTTTGGTGAATACCTGAGGTATTCAGTAGAGACCCCAAAGGAGTTGTACTTTAGTATTAAGAATAAACAAGCCCTAGAGTAAAAGTTATTCTACAATACACTATTGTTAAAAAGTTTAAAAACAAGCCTTGAAAGGATCAAGCTGATTCAAAAATTAAAGTCTGCCAGGACAAAATTCAACACTTTTAAGATAATAAAACACAGTCATTAAACTATGTGAAACACAATGTCCAGCACCCAACAAAAAGTTAGAAGATACAAAATAAAGTAGGAAAACTGACTCATTATCATGAGAAAGTAATTTATAAAAATAGAATAAATACACACATACATTTTTCAGACAAGAACTTTGAAATAGTTATAATCATGCACAATTGTTAAATAAAAACAAAAAAAAACATGAACATGAAAAACAAATCATAAAGTTTCCCTCTGCTTAAGATATAGAAAAGAATAAGAAAATTTCATTTCTACTCTATAAAAGTCTGAATAATGAACCCCTAAAGATGTCCAAGACTCAATATTGATAAAATGTGAGCTTTCCCTAAATTGACCTATAGTTCAATAAAATCCTAACAAAAATTACAGCAGACTTTTTTTTTTTTTCAGTAGAGATCAACAGTCTAATTATAATGTTCACATGGAAATGTAAAGGATCTGGAATAGTTTTTAAAAGAAGTGACAATATGAGGATTTCATTTCTTGATTTCAATATTTATCATCAAGCTACAGTAATCAACTGTGTGGTATTGTGTTGGGACAAATATATAGATCAGAAGACTAGAAATAGACCCACATATATATGGTTAATAGATTTTCCATGAAGATATCAAGTCAACTCAGCGGGGTAAAGTATACTCTTTTAAACAAATGGTGCTGGAAAAAAACTAATATTTATTTGGAAAGAAAATTTACCCTCGCCTAACACAAGACACAAAAATTAAGTCTAAATTTATCATAGACCAAACAGAAAGCTAAAGCCATAAAACTTCTAGAACAAAGTCAAATCTATAACGCTACTAAAATGTAAGAGAAAAATATCTTCACAATTTTGTACTATGCAAAGAGTTCTTAGAACACATAGCATGAACTAAAAATGATAATTGAACACTACTTAATTTAAAAAATTATATGTTTTTTTATAATAAAATGAAAAATAAACCATAGACTGGGAGAAAATATTCATAATACATATACTAAATGTGCATGATATATATTTAAAATGAATTGCAAAGACACTTTACAAAAGAAGATATATGAATGGTCAATAAACACATGAAACTGTTTAACATTATTTGCTATCATTAAAATGCAAATTATAAACACTACATCCACACTAGAATGGCTAAATATTTTTTAAGTGACAGCACCAAGTGTTGTGGAATTCTCATACATGCCCATGGGAAGGTAAATGCTACAACTACTTTGCAAAAACAGTTTAATAGCTTCTTATAAAGTTATAGACATACTTACAATGCAATCTAGAAATTCTACTTTCAGATATTTATCCAAGAGAGTTAAAACATGTTTACACAAATATTTATATACAAATATTCAGAGCAGCTTTATTTGTAATAGCACAAAACTGAAAACAACCTAAACAATATCTGCCAACATATTAGTAGGCAAATTGTGCCATACACACACAAACTCACGAATACTGCTATACAGTAATAAAATGGACAGAGATACTGATATACACAGAAAAATGTTTTTTTTTTCTCAAAAATATGCTGTGTGAAAGAAGCCAGACACAAAAAACACATACTAACATTATTTTATTTGTGGGTTAATGAAAAATAAGCAAATCTAATTTATAGTGAGATAAATAGATCAGTGATTGTCTGATGCCACAGGTGTGGTGATAAATGCTAAGGACATAAGAGATTTTATGTTGATAGAAATATTTTATTTCTTCATTTTGAAAGTAGTTAAACAAATGTATACATTTAGCAAAATTCATGAAACTGTATACTTAAAATAAATGTGTCTTATTCTATGTAAATTATATCTCAAAGAAGTTGACTTTTAACAAGGCAGTAAATCTAGAGAAGGGATGCTAAATTGATCGAAGGGATTTAGAGGAAAGATAAATCTTAGACTTTAGCTTGGAAAGATAAAGCCTGAGGGGAAAATAAGATTAAAGTCTTTAAAATTGAAGAGCAGAAGCAGGCCGAAGATAAACTTTAAAAAAAATAATATTTTAAGAAGTATTTGTTATGGACTGAATGTTTGTGTTCCTCGAAAAATTCATGTGTCACAGCCCTAACCCTGAGTGTTACTATGTTTTGAGATGGGCCTCTAAGAAAGTAATTAAGGTTAAGTGAGGTCATAAGGGTGAAGTTTGATTCAATAGGATTAGTGTCCCGATAAGAAGAGACCAGAAATATCATTTGCTCTTTTTCCTCACACCAGCACCAAAAGAAAGGGCATGTGAATACAAAGCAAGAAGGCGACTGTCCATAAGCCAGAAAGAGGGCTTTCAAGAGAAATCAAATTTTCCAGTGCCTTCATCATGGATGTCTGGCCTCCAGACTGTGGGAAAATAAATTTCTATTGTTTAAGCCATCAAATCTAGGTCTGTTTTTTATTTTATTTTTTTATTTTTTATGGCAAGCCAACTGAAACATATCCTTTAAACTTAAAATGCTAAGTTTAAATATTTATAAGTTGGAATACTTCACAGAATAGATAGTGATCATAAAACCAAAAGTCTAAAAAGACTTCACTAAAAAGAGGTAGCTTCAGTAATCGATCATGGAAGGCAAATTTGTAATTTGTTGGTACAGAGGACATTGTAATGTTAAGATTTACTGTTATTTTTTATATTTATTTATTTTTTAAATTTATATATTTTATATATTTATTTTTATTTATTTATATAAATATGCAAAAGATTGTTTTTACATTGTACAAGTCATTGAGTTTTTTGTTTTTTTTTTAATTATAGTGGACATACAATAATATACCAGTTTCAGTTGGATAGCCTGGTGATCACAGATCCACATAACTCACAAAGTGATCACCCCACTAAATCTAATACCTCTCTTCCCTCTTAAATATTTATTACAACGTTATTAACCATCTTCCCATGCTACACTCTACAGTTCTATGCCTATTCTACAACTATCCATTTGTACTTCTTAATCCCTTTACCTTTTTTCACTGTCCCATCCAACCCCCTTCCCATCTAGTAGTCATCAAAATATTCTCTGTATCTCTGAGTTTATTCCACTTTTGTCATTGTTGTTTGTTCTTTAGATTCCACATGTATGTGGAATCATGTGACATTTGTCTTTTTCTATCTGACTCATTTCATTCAGCACAATACCGTCTAGGTCCATCAAGGCAATATCTTTTTCCATCCTCTTCCTTTTAGTCTGTGTGTGTCTTTTAATCTAAAGTGAAACTCTTAGAGGCAGCATATGTAGGGGTCTTGTTTTCTTATCCATTCAGCCACTCTGTCTTTTGGTTGAAGCACTAAATTCTTTTCCATTTGAGGTACTTATTGATAGGAATGTAGTCATTACCATTCTTTTTTTTTTTTACAGTAGAAAAGAAAAGTTTTATTAGAAGGGAAAGTACACTTCCAGAAGTGGAAGCGGGTCTGAGCAAAAGAAGTGTGGCTCAAAAGGCTATTACCATTCTTTATTCATGTTTTTGATACATATTTTTTCTTCTTAAAGAAGTCTCTCCAATATTTCCTGTAATACTGGCTTGGTGTTAATAAATTCCTTTAGCTTATTTTTGTCTGGGAAGCTCTTTATCTGTCCTATGATTCTAAATGATAGCTTTGCTGGATAAAGTATTCTTGGTTGTATATCCTGGGTTTTAATCATGTTGAATATTTTTTGCCAAGCTTTTCTGTCCTGCATAGTTTCTTTTGAGAAATCAGCTGCCAGTCTTATGGGTAGTCCCTTATGGGTGACTAGCTGCTTTTCTCTTGCTGCTTTTAAGATTCTCTCTTTGTATTTAACATTTGGCATTTTAATGATGATGTGTCTTGGTGTGGGCCTCTTTGCATTCCCCTTTTATGGGACTCTCTGAGCTTCCTGGGGTTGTATGTTTATTTCCTTCACCAGGTGAGGGAAGTTTTTCATCATTATTTCTTCAAATAGCTCTTCAATGCCCTGTTTTCCTTCTGGTGCCCCAATAACATGGGTATTTTTACATTTAATTGTGTCCCATAGGCTCTTTAAATTATTATTATAGTATTGGCTTCTTTTTTCTTGCTGTTCTGATTGGGCGTTTTTGGCTTCTCCATCGTCTATATCAGTGGTTTGATCCTCTTCTTTATCCACTCTGTTTATTCCATATAATGTACAATTCATCTCAGATAATGGCCCCTCTGGGGCCACCTATTAAGTAAGATTCAGCAAGCAATCTACAGATGCTGTACTTATAGTTGCCTCAAGAAACTATACCAGAAACCAAGGCCATCTACCACCAGTGTGAGTCTTGGTGCTGCTCAGCAAGGAGTACCAGACTCGCTAAGGATACATCTGGATGTGGCTTGAGTGGGGTCATGAGTTGAGGGAAGTGGAGTTTCAGGGAATCCTCTGGGCTGAGATACCTCTGTTACCCAGTTTGATGACAGATCAGCTATGGCTGCACTGAGTCTGCACATTGGGAGTGGGGAGGGCTCAGCAGAGGGACAATGGATACTGCTGACATTTCTGCTAGGAGAGAGCCTGGCCTCCAGCCCTCACTCTGACAACTCAGTGTCCCCTTGTAAGTCCTTGGTACACTGCACCCCCAGTAGCTGATACAGTGCTGGTGCTCAGAGTGAGCAGGTCCCTCTTTGTGAAAGTCTAGTTGCCGACACAAACCCTTTAAGAGGGATTTGCAGCTGCAGGCTGCCATTGCTGTAGTCTCTGTCCCACTTAGCCCCTGGGAACCCAGCAGCCTCACTTCTTTGTCCCCTCCTACCTTCTACCATTATAGATTGATTAATTATTTCTCTCCCTAGTTATAATGCTTCTGTTTATCTAGACCTCAGGAGACTTTCCTTGCTGTTTGTTCCATGTTTCTGTCATAACTTTTATTTGGTTGCAAGAGAGATGAACAAAGCCTCTATTACCTATGCCACTTTTTTCTAGTCTTAGAAGTAAGTATATTTTAAATAGTTAACCATTTTCCAAGCAGAGCTCTTTTTCCTTCGAACACCTGAGGGATCCGCAGCAGTCTCTGGCCTGTGCTGCAGCCCGCTGGAGCCCACCCAGCCCCACATTCAGGTTTACTGTCATTTTTGTAGGGTTAGGTCAAGAATGGTAATACTCTCCCTTCACAAATTACTTTTCTTCTCTCTGTCTTGCAGAACAGTCTTTCCATGTATATCCCTTAGCTTATCTCTTATTTCTTAACTACCCTTTCAATATACTGTATATGTTAATATCATTTGTCAGTGGGTCCATGGATTCCTTACTTCATTATAAAACATATCAAATTGTATAAGGAAATGTAATATATTATCACATCTTATCATTATCACTATTTTCATAGCACCTAGCACAGAACTTGTCGAATTATAGGAACTCTCTATCTTGTACCCGAATGTAATCTCCAGGTGTTTTTCTCCTGTGTTATTAGCATATTTGCCATTCCATCCTTTCACACTGCTCTGCAGCTTAATAATGGGGAAGAAGAAAAAGCTCCAGAAAAGGAGTCAGTAAACCTAAGTTCTGGTTCTGGCTCTGTGGATGGCTTTTTGACCTTGTGAATTTTATTCAACCTCCCTGGGTTTAGTTTTTTTTTTACCTATAGAGTGAGAATAAAACCTGACTTCATTACTTCAGAGGATTTATGAGAATGAAATGAGACAATATTTGGGAAAGTGACTTCTAAACTTGTAATCGCAATATAAATATCAATTTATTCTTGTTTCTTTTACTATTATCAGACCTCATAGGTTGTACCTGTTTCTGTGCTTAATATACAGTATTTATAATGTCTCCTATCATAGCTCAGTTACATTCCCAGTACCAATACTGACTTTTGTTGAGGAGAGA
Source organism: Eidolon dupreanum (assembly GCA_028627145.1). Taxonomy (NCBI): domain Eukaryota; kingdom Metazoa; phylum Chordata; class Mammalia; order Chiroptera; family Pteropodidae; genus Eidolon; species Eidolon dupreanum. Next base: position 103,338,855 of record CM053507.1, read on the forward strand.
GAATTGAGACCTCCTTACATCCATTCTTTTAAATAGTTGGTGTATCAATGAATTAGTAGATTCCTATTTTTAAGACACAAGAAAAATTAGCATTATGACCTTTCTTGATTGCTCTTAGAAAACTAACCAATACTTTCTTATTGTCAATCTATGTAGCTACATATAAAGACTTTTATTTTTACCTTGGAAGAATGTAATTTAATATGTTAATTTTATTAATTGACAAATTAAAAATTAATATACATAAAAGGTATTAATAGAAGTTATCCCTCATCAGCTACCTTAAATTAGAAAAAAAATTATATAAAAATACAATGACACAGACACAATGAGTGCATTTTATGTATTAACTATTAGGCCAAAAATTCAGGCTTTGTAATGTATATCCTTGTCCTGAAGATGCAACAAGCATAATGTAGCACTGAAGAATGATATTAAATGTTTGCTTACTAGGAAATATCCATTTATTTGAATAAAAGGGTATAGTGAAACCACATATAATCAGAATTTGTTGGAACAGCAAAAACGAGAGAGACAGAGTGATAGAACAAATCCTTTGAAAATATTTGTCCTTTGCCAATTTTTATATGTCAGCTTTTCAACTTTTTTTTTTCAGCTTACACACAATTATTTCTGCTCAGAAGCATGTGCATTTTCTCCATGAAGTTTATGATATTTCCATAAAGTGAAGTAGTCCCTGACAAATTTATTTCCAGTCTCTTCATTAAAGTCCATGCTTTCTGTCTTTATTGTATTGGTAAGGCACTTCAGCATCATCAACTGGTCATTTGTAGCCCACTATCAACAAATGCCAAACACCATGACATTTCATTAAATTTTAACATGTCATAATTTATAAAACAATGAATTTGAAGAAATTTTTTTGAACAATCTCATTGTTTGTGTCACAATAGAGGAAAGATTTTCTAATGTTCTTAGAAGAAACTTAAGTGCTCAGAAATATATAAAATATACAGTATGGACACAAATTAGAGTAATCAAGTCTGCTGATTGGACCTGGAGCTGGGTATGAAAGAATGAGTATAACTTTCCAGAAAGATAAGGAAGGGAATGCCTTCTTTAAAAGAAAATAGATGAGGATGCTGAAGTGATAAAAAATAAGGTTAGACAAATAAGTAAATCTAGAGGACCAGCTAAAGATCTTGGACTTAAATCTGTAGGCAAAGGGCAATTGTGAAAGGATTTTTTAGATATCATCTTATTGAGATATAATTCACATACAATGAAGTCCACCACTTACTGTACAATTCAGTAACTTTTAGTATAGTCACAGAGTCATGCAATGATCACCATAAGCTAATATTAGAACATTTTTATTATCTAAAAGATGCTCTGTACCTATTAGTAGTCATTCATTATTCATTCCTCTCCCCAGCACCTAGTAAACACTAGGTGTTTTGACTCTATGGATTTACCAAAAAATTCTGAAAATGTTATGTAAATGGGACCATATGATACATAGTCTTTCATGACTGGGTTCTTTCACTCACCATAATGTTTTCAAGGTTCTTCTATGTTGTAGCATGTAGCAGTACTGAATTCCTTTTTATGGCTGAGTAACATTCCATTCTATAGATGTACTATATTTTGTTTATCCATTTATCAGATGGTGGGCATTTGGGTTGTTTCCACTTTTGGGCTGCTATAAACATTGTATACAGATTTTGTGTGAACATATGTTTTCATTTCTCTTAGTTATATACTTAGGAGTGGAATTGTTGGGTCATATAGTAACTCTCATTAATTTTTTGAAGAACTGCTACAATGTTTTACAAAGCGGCTGCATTATTTTACATTCCTATAAGCAAAGTATGAGGGTTCCAACTTCTTCACATCCTTGGCAACATTTGTTACTCTGTCCTTTTTCCATTTTAGTCACCCTAGTGAATGTGAGGTGGTATTTCATTGCGGTTTTGATTTGCATTTCCCTGATGGCTACTGATCTTGAGTTTTTTATGTGTTTGCTTCATATGTATGTCTAATCAAATCTTTTCCCTATTTGTATTATTAGTCTGCTAAGGATATGGTAACAATATACCACAGACTGGGTGGCTTAAACAATAGGAATTTATTTTCTCACAGTTCTGGAGGCTGAAAGTCTAAAATCAAGTGTCTGTAGGTTTAGTTTCTCCTGGGGCCTCTCTCCTTAGTTTGCAGATGATCACCTTATCACTGTGTCTTCTTGGTGCATGTATCTCAAAACTCTTCTTTTAAGGACACCAGCCATATTGGGTTAGGGGCCCATCCTTATGACTTCATTTAACATTTCTTCCATAAAGGCCCTCTCTTTAAATGCAGTTTCATTGAGAATTATAGCATCAACATATGAATTTGGGAGCCAGAGGTCACAATTGAATCCATAATGTCATTTTTAAAGTGAGTTTATGTCTTTTAATTATGGAGTTGTAGTAATTATTTTGAATACAGGTCTTTTATCAGGTATATGGATTTGTGAGTATTTTCTCACATTTCATGGTTTGTTTTTTCCCTTTCTTAAGGTGTTCTTTGAAAGAAAATTCTGATAAAATCCAATTTATCTATTTTTTTCATCATTTGTGCTTTAGATGGCATATCTAAAAACTCATTGCCTCATCCAAAGTCACAAAGATTTGCTATGTTTTTTCCTAAGAGTTCTATAGTTTAAAATTTTGTATATAGGTCATTGATTTATTTTGAGTTAAGTTTTGTATATGAAAAGAAATAGGGTTTCAGCATCATTCTTTTATGTGTAGATGTCTAGTTCTCCCAGTACCATTTTTTGCAGACTTTTTTTTTTTATTGAATTATCTTGGCACTCTGTTGAAGATCAATTGACCATAATGTAAGGGTTTGTTTCTGGAATATGAATTCTATTTTATTGATTTATGTATTTCCTCTTATACCAATACCACACTATCTTGATTACTATAGCTTTGTAGTAAATTTGAAAATAAAATGTTTGAATCCTCCAACTTTGCTCCTTGCATTTCCATATGAATTTTAGAAACATCTTCCCAATTTTTTTGTAAAAGACAGCTGAATTTTTATAAGTATCACATTGAATCTGTAGATTGGTTTAGTAAGTATTGCCATTATAACAACATTGTCTTCTACCCCATGAACATGGGATATGTATACATTTATTTAGTTCTTTAGTTTCCTTCACTAATGTTTTATAACTTTTATTGTGTAGGTCTTGCATTTCTTGTGTTGAATTTATTCCTGGGGTGGGCATATTATTTTTTTGATACCATCATAAAAATGTTTTTCTTAATTTTACTTTCAGATTATTCATCACTAGTGTTTAAAAATACACTTGATTTTTAAATATTGATCTCCTAACCTGAAATAATGCTCAAATCATTTATTAGTTCTAATCGTTTTTTGGGGGTGTATGTGTGTGGATACTCTAGGATTTCTGTATATTAGGTGATACAAATATAGCTTTGCTTCTTCCTTTTTAATCTGGATTTCTCTTATTTCCTTTTCTTGCCTACTTTTCCTGGTTAGAGCCTCCAGTACAATGTTGACTAGAAATAGTGAGAGTGTATTGCTTTGTCTCATTTCTTACATCAGGCTTAAAACATTCAGTTTTTTACCTTTTTTTTTTTTTTAATATAGATGTCCTTTATCAGGTTGAAGAAGTTCCCTTGTATTCCTAGGTTAAGTGTTTTTATCATGAAAGTTTGTTGGATTTTGTCAAATGATATTTTTCTATGCGTCTCCTGAGATGATCATATGGTTTTTGACCTATTTTTCTATGAATGTGGTGTGCTGATTATTTCCATATGTGTAGCAACCATTCATTTCTGGGATACATCTTGTTTGTGATGTTTCATCCTATTTACATATTCATTTTAATGTTCTGTTGTTAAGGATCTTTGCACCTACATTTATATGGGATATTGGACTGTACTTTTATTCTGATAAGTTTGGTTTTGGTGTCAAGGTAATACTGGCCTCATAGAAGATGTCGAAAGAGTTTAAGCAAGGGAATGATGCTAAAGCTTACTTTCGTAAGGAATAAAATAATGTTTCAGGGAGATCACTGGAAAGTATGATGAATAGACTAATAGATGTGAGGATATGAGGGGTGAGTTTTGGAGTCTTGGAGAGCATTGAGGAGATAATTAAATGAGGCAAACTGGAAACAATAAGATTCTGGATTGAGGTTGTTGGCATGAGGATTGAAAGAAAGTGCTAAATATAAAATGTTGAGAAGGTATATGAGAAATCTCATTTTTATATTCTCTAACCTGTCTTTTCTTGGTGTTCAAAGGATAGGTGTACAAACCGTTGAAATTCTTTTATTTTATTTCAAGTGACACTGCTGGTCTCCCTTTCTTTATGAAACAAGCATTAGGAAATTACTCTCTGCCTTTATACAGCTGAAATCAGATGTATTTTAGAAAAGGAATTTTGCTAAAGGACCCAGAAAAAAAAGAAAAGAGAAAAAAGAAAGGAACCATACACCAATGCGCCTTAAAACACCATTGGACAAAGACAGTATAGGTTTCTGCTAATTCTTAACAGGTAAGCAAGCCCAGTTTTAACATATTCCCTACAAAAGGACCAATCCTATTTTTTTCCCTCCCATGATCCCCATACCAGAGTCCATGTTCAAACAGAATAGATTATCTGTAAAAATCAATGGGTATTACAAGTACTTGAGTTCTTGGTAAAACAAACTTTCTTTAAGAGTCCATCATCATAGAAAGAAATTGTCTAGGGAAAGAGATTCACTGTTTTGCTTCCTTCAAAGAATAAGGTCACTGAGGAAGTTTTTTCTTTTCTCTGTGGCAAAGTTCATCTTCAGACATTTAGTATCTCAGTAGAGATAACAGTTCTCCCTTGTGTCTTCTTAAGGGCATAGAGGGGCATGTGCTCATCCATTCATTAAACTAACTTTTTCTGACAGCTTCCTATACATTTGTCAGTAATTTGCTGGGCCCTGAGTTCACAGCAATAAAAAGGCCTATCCATTGTTCCCAAGAGGCAGGAGTTGAGGAGAGCCGAGCAAACACCTGAAAAGCAATTGTTGACAGCATGGTGAGAATGCTGATAAAAGTTAGCAGAGAGAACACAAAAAAAACATCTCAGTTGAATATGATTTAAGGAAAGGGTGTCTGGGAATGCTTCTTGGAAGTATCAGTGATTTGTGTTTGAACAATGAGTAATGGTTAGCCAGGAGAAGAAAAAGGGGGATAATGGTGTTAGGGAAAATTAGTAAATCAAAAAATCAAAAACTACCTGGGTTTTGCATGTATTTGCTTTCAGAATACACTCAAGTTCTCCTAAAAGTTTTTCCAAAATAGTAAACTAACTGGTCCACTAATAGAACACTGGAATGAGGCTCACAGATTGCTTATTAAAATGACCTCGTTTAATCTCTCTAATCCTTACTTTTTCTTTAAAAGAAAGAATCTGTACTCTGTGAACTTTACTGTCCTTACATCATATATTCTTCCTGAGGGGAATATTTTTGCCTTTGGAAAGGTAGTAAAGATGTTCAAAAGAGACTTTTTGGAATCCTGGAATGCTTGGAGAGGTTTGTTTGTTTGTTTGTTTGTTTGTTTCTGGTGGGGGGCAACTGAGTGGACTGGAGTATTAGGTAGACTGAAGGCAATGCTGTTGTTTCAGTACCACCTCATTTGGGAGTAGATCAGAAGAGGGAAAGAAAGTAGAGATAGTTGTAATACACTTGGGTTGTAGTAGATTTAGAAACTAATTTGAAAGGCTTAGGTATAGAAGATGCTTATTACTTATTGGATCCACTTCTGTTTGCTGTACACACATAGTTTATTTTGTGTGCCATTATAAAATTCATAAACTGTGGTCATATATAGCAGCAGTGTGGAATGTGCATCTACTCAAAGGAACTAAGGCCTTCCTTCCTTCCTCCCTTCCTTCCTGCCTTCCTTGTCATGAGTAATTCTTAATCTTTTCTCTCCTAATAGTTTTCCAGAAAGAAAATGCAAAAAGTGCTAATTGAAGGCATATTATTCTTGAGGAAGATCCCTTTATTAAGTATATTAAATACCAGAAACACAAACTAGTGTCCTCTGGGCTGATGTTGAACATGTTTGATCCATAAAATATGTTTAAAGATCATGAACCATAATTTAAAACTAAGATTTTACATACAAAATTGAATGCCTAGCTTCTCTTATAAAGCCACAAGATTCAACATTGGAACACTAATATTAATGGTAAAAATTAGTTGGACTTGAATAGTAGATGTTCCCTTTAATAGAGGTATGGGCTTGTAACTTAAATGCTTTGTGTCCTGGTTTCCTACTTTTAAATTGGAAGATAATAAAGGAATCTAACTTATAGGGTGGTTTTCAGAATTAAATAAATTAATATGTATAAAGCTCTTCTACCTGTACCTGGTTCAAAATAAGTGCTATATCAATGTTTGCTCTGATTCTGATCATTATTCCTTCCCAATTAAACATAGCCTTTACCACTCTCTATTGCCTTATATCCATCTAGAGTTACTCATTTACGTTTCCTGCCTGGCTCCTATAAACATTTCTATTTTGTTCCCTGGTATAAGCTTTTAATATTTGTGGATTTAACATTTGTGATTTTAACCACTCTAAAGCCACCCAAATATCCATGACTGGTTACAAGTTGTGATTTTGTTGAAGCAAAAGTTGAAATCACTTATCTTGAAAGCCTGGTCAGAAGAAGCAAACCACTTAGCCTGTGAGTTGGCCCAACTCAGCATCCACTTTTCATGTGGTGCTATTGTTCTCCTGTTCTATGCAATAACTATCCTAAGGGGCTGCCTAGAAGGGAACATCTATTGTAGTATTCATTTGGCTATCAACACATGCCCTCTGTGCACCTCAGGATCTATGGCTTGTCTTTTTTACTGTGATACAATGTTATCCCTGCTTCCATAATAAACACTCTAAAAAAATATTGTTCTATGGTTTAAAGGGTTGGAACACTTGAAAAATAAAATTCTGAATACAATTGTGAATAATTTCTATGAGAAGAAATAGAAGGGATCTAGCTAGAAACTAATGTGGCTGCACAGAGAACCCTGCCAGCTCAGCTTTTCTAATGGGTTCACACTCAAGATGGCAAGAAGGGCATCCAAAAAATGAATATAAAAAAAATGTGTCAGGGATCTGGAAAAATAGTTGAGGAGAACAAAAATCCAGTAAGATCTCACTTTGGGGAAAAAAAACCCCTAAGAATAATAAAAGGGCTTGAGTTGAAAGAAGAAGTACAGGCAAGGCCTGCTGCTACTGCAGAAAGATAAATGTGATATTAAGAGATAATGGAGAGATAGATTAAAGGCAGAACTTTTTGATTCAGATCTCATGATCATCTTTTCTGGTAACCAGAGATGTCTAGCAATGGAATAGCTCTCCTGGCAAAGCTGTAAGTTTTTAGACATTAAAAGGGTTCGGGCAATGGCCAGAAAATGACTGGTCAGGGATGTGGTGCCACCAGGCCCTTGCTCCTAGAAGTCCCTCAGCTCAGGTGGATTAGGGGCATGAGTTCTTCACTGAGACTCTGAATCCTCCTGCACAGAGGAAGTACTGTAGGATAGACGCCACTCTCTTTGTTTCCTATCTTGTTTCTGCTTCACTTCCCAGCTCCTTCGGATTGAGGTTTTATCTGATCGGCTTATAATTTTTTTTTTTTTGATAGGGTTTCTTGATCAGATAGCATTTATTTTTTTTTCACTTTTAAATGCCAGTTTATTTATTTTTTATACTATATATACATCATTTTTTTTAACATTTTATTTTTTTCCTTCCCCCTCCCCGCTCCCATCTGGTAACCACTAGTCCATTGTCCATGTCCATGAGTCCCTGTTTGTTTGTCCTGTTCATTTGTTGCTTTTAGGTTTATATCCCACATATAAGTGATATCACATGATTTTCAACCTTTTCTGCTTGGCTTATTTTGCTTAGTATGATTGTTTCAAGGTCCATCCATATTGACGCAAATGGCAGTATTTCATCTCTTCTTATGGCTGAGTAATATTCCATTGTATATATGTACCACAGCTTTTCTGACTGGCTCTTAATTTTGAATTCACCATGGAATGAGATATTTCAGAAGTCTTGTAGGCATATTTTACCCACCTTAGGTCTAGCCCAGTCTCCTGAGACTTTTCTGCAGCATGGAACTGCTAGTCTAGGAGAAGAACTATAGATTTTGTTATCAAAAATCTAGTGACCAAAGGAAGAAATTAATTTTTGCTTCATTTTTATGGCCTATTTTTCTTTTCTATGTAATGAGATTCCACTTTGAGGAGTATTGGACTAGATTACCTTTGTAGATAGGTTCATATAATTGGAAGATTGTATAGTTTTACAGTATTTAAGGAAACAGACACATATTTTCCTAATAAGGTCTAGGGAATGAAGAAGGTAATTACAGAAACTGCAAAGAGAGGGAGGAAAGTTATTTTTCTGTCGTTCCTTTCTTTTTCCATTGGAGTTAGGTTTCTTCCTGTTAGTAAAAAGCATGCTACTCTGCCTCTATTCCTTTGTGGCTTCTCTTCCAATGCTAGAAAGGACTCCTACATCTAACCATAGCATTATGTTGTGGCTGCATTCAGGAGTCCTGATGGTGCTGCTCTTACATTCCTCTTTGGCTTTACAGGCTGAACTGAAGTACAAAGTAGAAATTTGTCCTTAGCTAAATATAGCTGCAGATACTGATTGCTCAGTTCTTGGCTATCCTAAAAGAAACCATTGCTTTATCACAAGAGTATAATTAATGTGTCTCTCTTCCCAAGTGACGGAAGTTACCTTTAAAGAATTAGTTAAATATTTCTCTTCTGCAAGTCCCAATTCCCCTGCCAGAAAGTCATGAAATTCATTAAAAATATTGGAATGATCATAATAGGCTACTTGTTATATGTGTGCTTTCAAGACAGAAAAATATTGCTGAAATTTTACAGAGGGGAGGAGGGTGGCGGGATAAATGGAGAGGAAGAAAAATCAGAAAAAGTTCTTTCTTGTACTAAAAAAGTGGAAAATATTTCTAGGGCATAATGTTCCGTAGAATATGCTGAATAGACAGTCTTGTGAAACCCAGAAGCAAAGAGTGTTTTGCCCCACCAAGCTGGCATTGTGGATCATCTCTCTCTCCTCTTTCTCTGCTTTTAAACTTCTGCTACCATCTACTTTCTTAGAGTCGGCTTGTTTCTCTTTCTCTTCTCTCCTTCTTATCTTGTAACTTAACATCTGTGCTTTAGTTTGTCTCTCTTCATTCATTTCCACATTGAGCCCTCTGCCTTTTTTTCCTGTGTGTCTAGCCACCCCCACCGGTCTGGCGTTGACTCACACTGTTGACATTCTTTCTCACGCACCCATGCCACACAATTCCCGCATTTCATGACTTCCATTGTGCCTTTTTTGTTAGTGTCCTTCTTTGCCAGCTCTGACTCAGTGGGTCTTCCTCTGTAATTCTGTGTTGGTGTCTGTTTGGATCAGTGTCATCCTGATCTGACATGCAAATAAAGCACTGAAGTTGTCCCTGCAGAACAGAAAGCATGGAAAATGGTCTAGGGAAAGAGGCAATGTCATCTGACTCTAAACTCAATAAGGTGACTCTTGACCCTCACTGTCCTTAATAATCTTTGGCATATACAATCTTTTTAATGTGCTCTGGGTTTTTCTCTCACATTAAATGTTTCAGTTAAGGAAGTTTTAGTTTTTGTTTTCTGATTGGAATTGTTTATAAAAATGTCTTCTTACAATTGCATTATTCATTCATTTACTTTCAATAAAAGACATTATATTTTAAAAGCAGTTTTAGGTTCATAGTGAAATTGAGAGAAAGTCCATAGATTTTTCCATATACCCTCTATCCCCCACACATGCATAGCTTCCCCTGTTTTCAACATCCTTCACCAAATATCTAACTTTTTAAACTTTTATTTGCATTATTTTTCAAAATTGTTTTGGCATTTATCTTCCAACCCCAAACCTTCTCTAGGAGGAGTAAGTTCCTTTTGTCTTTGTTCTATCATAGCAATTTGTTCATATTTTCATTGTGTCAACTTCTCATGATGTATTACATGTAATTATATATATAAACATATATATAATTTTATATATATAATTATATATATATATATATTTGTCTCTTGAAGACAAATTTTTCTTTTCTTTTGGTTAGTGCCAATAGATTATATAGTTAACTAAAGAACTGACTTCTCTAAACGTGTGGCTGAATGTGGTCATGTCTGTTCTCAGAAAGCCCCTAAATTGACAGAAATAGGACATCCTTAGGTCATGCAATGCAAGGTCAGATAAAGATTTGCATAATCTGAGGTGGCACTTTAGAACAGAGGGATCATTTAAGCAAGAATTTTAGCACCTAGAACCTTTACAATGAGTCTGTATAATGCTGCTGGCTAAGGAGCATAATTTTGCCCTACATGGAAGCCTCAGTTGTTTCTGGACACCTTCATGGCCATTCCCACAGGCAGTAGGTAAAACCTTGGGATATTCCTTCTCAAACTCTCTGATCTGGCTGGTTCCTTTTCCCATGCTGATTGCCTGCCAACACTACCACCCTAGACACCCCACCTGCAAGAAACAGAAGTGGTCCCCAGGGATCTTTGTTCACTCTAATGTAATCCTTTGCCTCTGTGGTTCTCATATAATTTCAATATTTGAGAAAGTTTGGGCACAGTACTGGTTGGTGTTTATAAATTGTATTTCCTCAATTCTTCAAATCCAGTTTTTATCTTGTTAGATATGGATCTAAGATGGAATTTGATGACTAGATTTGCTACAAAATCATAATTCAATGCTTTAATTCTCATCATATTTACAAAACCTGTAAATGTGATGGAAATTAGAGAGAGGATTGTACAGGGAGTGCACACCAACAGGCAGAATTCTCGTTCTCATCAAATTTTTAGTTTTTTCTCCAAAATTGAATTTGATGATGATATTATTTATTGCTCTATCAACCAATAAGGACTTACTAATCTGTACCCAAGGCCATATTAATGTACAAAATGTGATTTCTTCCCTTAAGGAATTAGTTATAACCATGTTAGGAGAAAGAGAACATTAGATGGAGGGTGAGGATGAAGGCAATCCATATGAGCTTTATGATGTATATAAATACTGTAGAAGATAATGTGTGCGAAGGATTAGTGGAGGCTAGAATAGTATAGAAAACTTCCTGGAAAAGGTAGGATATAAACAATAAACAAGTAGACACTGACTTTTGTAATGGTCTTATTCTTTTGCTGGTTACCTACAATAGGTTCTCAGGAAAGATCCATGACACAAGAAGAATGGCAGATGGTAAAACATAATTCATGTGCTTAAGGGAACTATGACTAGATCATCAAAGAGGAAGATCGTGGGTGTGGAAGAAGTGCTTGGCAGACAGTACAGAGGCTGCTGTCCAAGGTGCCGAACCACAGTTGGTTTGTTCTTCTAACCCTGGCTGATTGATCCAGCCTCTCAGGAATGCTGAACCCAGTATGGGCAAAAGTTTTGATGGGAGAGGTTGGAGAAGGAAAAAGAAAAAAGAGAGAAAAATTAAGAGATCATTCTAATCGTATAGCCACTGAGAGCTATGGCAATTTCTAAATACTTACAGATACAGGAAAGAAATCACAGGTAATCTCGGACAAAAAAAATGATAACTGAATTGGCTTTCTATTGATGCATAACAAAATTCCTACAAACTTAGCAGCTTACAAAGACCACATATTTGTTATCTCTCAGTTTTGGGGGACCTGGGCATAGGTTAGCTAAGTTTTTTCTCAGGGTCTCCTAAAGCAAAAATCAAGGTGCTGACTGGGTTGCATTCTTTTCTAAACCTTGAAGTCCTCTTTGAAACCCATGTGGTTGTTGGCAGAATTCAACTTTGTGGTTCCTTGTGGTTATAGGACTGAGGACTCCACACTCTTGCTGGCTCTTAGGCAGGGACCATTCTTAGATCCTAGAGGCCATCCATAGTTCCTTGCCATGTGGCCCCTTTCATAGGCTTTTGAAATCTCTATAATTTCAGAAAGGGTCCAGTCTTCTTTTAGAGCTCACCTGATTGGGTCAGGCCCAACCAGATAATAAATTTTTTAAGTTTACTTAAGATTAAATGATTAGTAACCTAATCATCAGAGCGATATCCCATCATATGTATAGATTCTACCTCCATGCAAGGAGAGGGAATTATTCAGAGTGGGACTCTGGGGGCCATTTTGGAATTCTGTCTCCTACAATGAGCGAAGGAAAGATAAACTTGAGTAATATATCTATATGAAGATTCTTTTGATTGCAACTATCTTTATGGATTCTAAATAACAAGCCAAAAATAGATTCATCTTATAGATTCCAAGGAAAAATTAAACAACTAGACTTTGGGAGAAATAAGTTCTGGAGAAACTCTAGAGATCTCAGTTAATTAACTACTTCTTCAAAACATCAAAACTTGACCCAAAGTAATTATTCCTCTTAGTTCAAAAGTATAAATTCCTGAGGGAAAATTTTGGAATAGGTGTCCACCTTAGATCAGTCAAATACAACTGGGGTTAGGGTCTCATAGTACAGACATATTTTATAAAACCCATTCCTGTGTATTGGATCTAGTTATCAGAGAAAGAGTAGTCATTGTGAACTGTGCAGCTATCCTGAAGGGAGTCTATGCCACAAGTGAGGCAAAATGATGCTGTATTGACACAGCAACAATTACATGTAGACAGCATGAAAAATATCAGTCAGGTAGAAATAGTATCATTAAAGTGTTATTATTGGTTATTATATTAAAATATTTAAAAATTTTTAGTGTTATATATTTTTCTATTTTGGTTAAACTATTGCATTTGTAAATGATGCACTTAAAATAGCATTTAACTACAGTCTATATAACTTTATTTATTTTTAATGGTTTTAACTTGTTTTTAATAATTAGGACACCTACCCTTTGTACCTTGGAAATCTGGAGGTGGGTGAGAAATACTCCCTGCTCCTTAGGTACTTCACAACCTGTCATACTTGTGAGATAGAAAGAGTTGGACTGGCGGAAGTAATTTGAGAAAAGTGGTATTGTGTGCTAAACTACATCTGCCATTGGAAACACCCCTTTTACCAATACACTTCAGACTTTGACACGGGTGGGTTTGACATTACAGTTTCTGATGTTCATAAACAATACTGAAAATTATACATATTATACTTTTGCTGAGACACGAATTGGAACAATGTGTACTGGGAGATTGAGATGGAGTAGGGGGACACTTTGCTAGTGAGCGAACACAGCTGACCACACAGATCCTGAAAGTCTTATTTAAACTTTTTTTGTCTCTACTGCTATTATACATTTTATATATTGGGAGGATTTAATTGCAATAGTGGTATTCACCTTGGCATCATTAAAGTTCCAGGGTGTGTTCATTTTTTAATAAAATGATTTTATATACAACTAAATATTTATACAATATTTAACAGATTATAAAGCACTTTTCTACACATGATCTCTCTTGATTCTCACTATTTCTCTCTGAGGCAGTCAAGTAAACCCCATTCAGAGGGAAGAATTCAGAGGAGTTTCAAATGGAATGTTTTCAGATTCTAAGGCAGAATCCCTGCCTTTTTATTTCTAGGCTTGAGCATTTTCTCTCAATAAAAGCCTGCTTTTGTTTCTGTCTGAAGTCCTGACTGCCAGCAAAAATAACAAAGGCCAGCATTAGCATACCTGTGAGCTCTTGATAAATATTCATTGTGATGTTTAGGTCATTTTCTCAACTGGGAGTCCACAGATCTCTTAGTTAGATATGGAATTATCCTAGTAATGTTTTCTGTATGGGCTTTGTTCCTAGAAGCTCTTTGAAGTACAAATAAAATAGACTCATCCATTATAATTATTTTTAAAATTTCTTTCCAATATGAGCATCAGGGAGAAAAGACACTGAGCAGTAGAAAAGAAGTGATACATAGCTAGTGACAGGCTGGGCCTTGGGGAATCCCTGGGAGTCCAATAATGCAAGACACCAGTCTTAATTAACAGAGAAGTGAGTAGTACACAGTCATACAGTCGTACACATAGTTTAGTTATGTCTTCTATTCCTTTGTTAAGAGAGATAAAAAAATATTGAACATGAATGTGTGTGTGCGGTGGAGTGATGTTGGTGACAAAGTGAGCAGGAGGAGGCAATGATAGTTGATAGTTCCTATATTGCTTTTTTTGACCTCATCAGTCATTTGGGCCAGTGGTTAGTCTTTTCACTCACAGCTGTGTTCTTTTGCTAGTTGGTTGATGTGCCAGGTATCTTTTGTAAGTGAAAAACAAAATGAAATATGAATGCAACATCTCTGTTTTGTGGTGCTTAAAGATATAGTGATGACTATTTAAATATAATGTTGCCCTAGGGCTCTGCACGGTCCTGAAAGTCTGTTGTGTTCAAGATGTGCATAAAGCCTGAGGGCAGTATTGCACAATCAGAAAAAAGATTTTTGCCCAGGCAGTAAACATATGCTCTAGTGTCCTTCACATTGTCAAATCTTTTGTATTAACCTCTTTCCCTCACCTCCCCTCTTTACCACCTGTGATGCTAGTTTTGAAGAAAAGTATTATTTTCTTGAAGTGATTTTGTGATTTTGGAAAACTATCTTCAGTACTTTTTTCTCTCTTTTTAATGTTCATTCTTTTCATTTCCCACACCACTCCCCACCACCCGCCTTTTTTTTTTTTTTTTTTTTACCAGAACAATCATTTCCCAAGGTCTATTGAAGAGAAAGATTATCTTGTACATTAAATCACAATAAAAGTGTAATAACTTTAGGTTAATTAACATTTAAAAGAAGACGTTTAAACAACCAACTTTTCTTGATTACTAGATTATCCTTCTGAAGATGAGGAAGTGGGTTCAAAGGTTGTCAGGAACTTTCCCAGTTAGTAAAGGATGCAGTTGAGATTAGTTTTCCTCCAAAATGTCATCTAATTCCATTGCCTAGCAATGCTTACCACAAAAGAAAGAATTTCTTATAAAGGGAATTTTTAATAATAGAATTACAGAATTCTAATAGATGGGGTTGTCAGGTCTTACAAAGAACTCTCAGACCTCATTGTATTCACTTAATTCTGCTCAAGGAAAACCCTACTGCCCAGAACAAACTTTCCTAAAAAGCAAATCTTACTGCCCTCTTTGGTAGGGTGGGCTCATTGAGAGAAAAAAAGAAAAAGTAGCAGTGAATGGAAGGTAGAGTGGCATCTGTGCTCTGTGCTCTCCTAGGATCTTTGTTTTTTTCCCTGTATACATGTGCTCTGGGTCTAAGTTTACTACAGCTTGGAGAGCCGTATCTAGTCATGCTCAGCATGGGGGAGTATAAAATAATCTATCATTTATCTTTCTGAGAGAAGCAGACTCATTCTTTTCATGCTTATGAGTGTAGTTAGGGCTCAGTAGGGAGAGATGGTAGGGAGGAAGCTATGTGCACAATGCTTAAGAGTGTGGAGTGTGGTATCAGTGAGACCCAAGTTTGAGCTCTGACTTTGCCATTTATTAACTATGAGACTTCAGGAAAATTAATTACTGTCTTCACTTTTAAGATGAGATAATATCAGATGAGATAACATCATGGGCTTGTTGGGTAGATCGAATGAAATAATAAATATAGTGTGCCTGACATAGAGGATATGTTCAATAAATGTTAGCAAATTTTAAAATGTTTATTTAAATAACTCCTGTGTGAATTCCTTATAATTTTTCCTTTCAGTCATGGTACTAATGGTGTGGTTGTCTTCTAAATGACATGACCTGATGGGAGAGAGAGGAAAATAGAAGGGGTGTGTGTAGAAGGGAGAGTAGTGTACCTGGCTAGATGACACATGGATGCTATAGCCAGCAGCCTCAGAAGATCCCTGGATATCCTTCTCTTGAAACATAACCTATGAAAGAAATTCTGCTCATTTCTGCTCTGGGAAGGTATATGAGCTATTTTCTGCAATCCTGGGTGTGTGCTTTGTGTTACAGGGTTAGCTCAGCGCCCACTTTGCCTGTCTCTGCAGGGCTGTCATTGTGTGATTCATAACTCAATACTAACCACAGATGAAGGAGGAGTGGATAGGGGAATTTTCTTTCATGTGACATAAAGTAACTGGGATCAGGGCTTTTCCGTAGAAGCATTAATTACCCTTGTCAGTCTAACCAAGAACAAATTTTACTTCAAGCAAGGATCATGGTATTTCATTGGCATCCAGTGAGTGTGCAATGAAGGCTTTGCCATTTATCCATTAGTATAATAAATTTAGTCTCTCATGATTTATGTTTTCCCCCCTTTCTGTTTAAACTAGTATGATATCTATTAATAATAAGCACACAGTTCTGGAATGTGAGACAGGAGAGAGATTATTGGTGACAAGACTAGATTATAAGTGGGTAGGGAAAGTTTTTTTAGATTTCTTAATTCATTGACTCTCTTATCATTTTTATTCTCTCTACTTTTCCCTTTATTAGTTGTGAGAACTAATTGAATATTAGATTTGGAAAGATCTTGAGAAATCATCTAACCTATTATAAGGAAAAATTATGAAAGTTTAAAATTTGGTGGGTGCCCTGACTTGTTCTTGTCTTTGATAAAGATACTTTATAATTCTGCCAAGATAAAAGTTCACTTATAAAAAAACTGATACTAATATGAATAATTCCTCTCTGTAGAAATGCATCTGATGGAGTGCAATTGATTATCACTCTATGGATATAGATCAGTTGTACTAGTTTTGTATTTGGAAATTTAGCATTCTTCATCTGACTACAATTTATGTGGCATTTTGAGTTCTCTTAAATTGGTTGTAATATCTTACTGGTTCTTTCATTAAAATCTGGGACATGTATTCATTTTGCATCTGTATCAGTGACATTATTTTACCATTTAAAAATGAAGAAATAAAAAAAAGAGAAAATGAATTATACAAACATTTGTCAGAGTTGGACTTGAATCCATATCTCCTGACCCTGACTCTAGAAACTAAATTTATACCATGGATTTTTCTCCAATCTTCTGGATTGTATTCTACACTTCCTCAAATTTTCTTGGTCCTTCAAAATCAGACCATGTCTCCATAGCACAGTGAATTGATAGCTTTAATGTCTACTTGGTACATGCTATATTTTTCCCCAAATCAGATGTGCAGAGATTATTTTGCAAAAGGTGGTACATTGACTGACTATGTTGTATGCTCTGAGGAGTTATTGAGGCCCTCTCTGCTTCCTTCTCACCACTCCTTCCCATTCTACTCAAAAGCGTCTCCTTATCTGACTATACTGACACTTTGGCTAATACCAATAGAGCATCATTTATTTGGCCAGTGGGTCTGGCCCTAAGTAAAATACACTCTTGGGAGGAATAAATATAGCACTTAATACAAATTAGTTCATTGAATTATTTCCAGTCTGAACTCTAGATGAAGGAAAGTTGAGAAAAGAGAAGACTGGCTTAAAGGATGTGAACAGTTTGGTAAGAGAAGCTTGCTCTGTCACACTCATCATCTCATGATATCTGCTTTATAGTTTTGGTATTTGAGAAAATTGACTTCTACTCTCGTGTCTGTTGATCCCTTAACCATCGTGCCTTTACCTTATGTATATTTCTCCCTTCACATGAGCTAAATTAATGGGGAGAGCTTTCTTAAGACTAAAGGTAATACCTGTTGGAACCATTCAGATTTATACGTAGGAATTTCAATTTAGTTTGCTCAGTCATATTTTTTCTACCAACTCTCATGGGTTATATTTTTAGACCATTCTCTCTTTTTAACCTATTCAGTATTAACACATTTTTATGCTTTTCTCTTTAACTTTGGTACCCAGTCCCTTCCAATAGCTTTCCTGATGAGTCTAGCAATAATACATCATTGTTCAGGTTTCTATCTAGTCATTGAAGCACATATCTACCAGGTTATTTAAACTCAGTATAATCTTCTCTAGTTGTACATAGGCAAATATCAATGAAGGTCCACATATTATTATATTATACAACACACTTTGGAGGTGTTTAATTTATACAGACTCTGGCTTTCTGAATATTCTTATACTCTGGTGAATACCTACTTTTCTGCATCCCAGGGACGTTGTTAAGTTTCTTAATTAACTTCCTTCTGTCTCTTCCTCTTTCTTCCCTTCTGTTTTTTTTCTCCTTCTTTTTCCCCATTCCCTCCTTTCTTTCTCCCTTCTTTCCTTTCCCTTCCTTTCCTCTCCTCATTGAGTTAAGTATTTACTAAGTTCCTAATGTGTGTCCAGCACACATTAGACATCATGGAATATTCTGTATTATCTAAATTAAACATTTTTTAAGTTAAAGTTTTAGAGGTTACTAGGTTTAGAATGTACAAAAAGCCTAGTTTTGATGGAGATGATTTTCCATGTTTTTTAAGGCGAATGTGGGGAACATTGTTTGAAATGCCTACCATTTAGAAAAATCTATCTTTAAGTTGTATCATGACAAAATGTAATCTTCTAGCATGGTTAATGACTACTAGTTTTAGTATATTTTTATAAAATACCTAATGATTATGATGATAGCAATAATTATATACATTTTGAGTATTTTGAGAAAGAATCTCTAGGAATGATATTTAAGAAAGATATTCTCCAGGCCAGGACTCAAATTGGCCAAATATTAGCTATACTGAGCTCTTCTTTTAATTTTTATTTTTCATTCAGAAGAAATTTACCAGCACTACAAATTAACCTTTGGAAAATGTTCCCTGAATTTCATATTTATGTGAAAGTTCCTTATAATAAATTGTTTCATATAATAAGATGTAAGAATGAGTCCTGCGGGACCCATTGGAGAAATTGGGAACTCTTGTATACTGCTGGTGGGAATGTAAAATAGTGCATTTGGAAAATTGTTTGGCAGGTCCTCAAAATGTTAAACATAGATTTACCATATGACTCAACAGTTCCTCTCCTAGGTCTACACCCAGGAGGAATGAAAACATATGTTCACACAAAACTTGTACACAATGTTCATAGCAGCATTATTTATAGTAGCCAAAAAGTGGTAACAACCCAAATGTCCATCAACTGAAGAATGAACAAATAAGATGTCCATACAGTGGAATGTTGTTCGACAATAAAAAATGAATTCTGATACATGCTACGATGTGAAGTAAACTTGAAAATATTATGCTAAGTGAAAAAAGTTAGTTACAAATGACTGCATCTAGTTTGATTCCTTTTATATGAAATGTCCAGAATAGGCAAATCCATAGAAAGACAAAATAGATTAGTGGTTGCCTAGTGCTGGGGAGAGGAGGAATGGAGTGACTGCTAATGGGTAAGAAGTTTCTTTTGCAGATGATGAAAATGTTCTGGAATTGGATTGTGATAATAGTTATATAATTCTGTGAATATACTAAAACCACAGAATTGTGTACTTTATGTGGTGAATTTTATGATATGTGAATTATATCACAACAAAGCTGTCTTTTAAGAAAAGCTTTCAGGAAAATATACTTAAATGTGAAAAAAAAAAGAAAATGAATTACCTTCTGTAACAGGACCAAGAATAGTATGTTATATATAAGGAAACTGAATAAATATTATTGGTCCAGCTGGCTTAAAGTTTGAATTTGAGGTCTGGAGAAATTCTAGATGGTTATTTTAAAGAGAATTTGAAAGATTCAGTAAGGGTTGTGGAGTTAATGTCAGGAGTTTATTTTTTCCACCATCAGTCACTGGCTGTGACTTCTGGCTTTTGTTTTCTATTCTTTGAGAAATGACAGTAATGATGTACCACAGTGGTGTGTAAGTGTTTGTGTGTGTGTGTGAAAGAGAGAGAGTAAACCTTACAAATAGTATGGACATTATTATTTTATTACTACTGTTATCATTACCTTTATCTAGGAGGGAACACAGGTTCATGGCCAGATGTAACACTTAGAGTTTGTGTTTAGGGTGGGAAATAAGTTAAAACAGCCATAGAGACACTTAGCTGTCAGCTGGTGTGTCTAAAAAATTATCTTCTTTGTCTAGGCAAATTATTACTTTAGTTAAGTAAATATTTTTCTTTCTGAATTTGCAAAGTATACATTTTTTCCACTATAATAGTTTGCAATGAAAGGACTCTTTTTAAAAAAATTTTTTTTTAAATTGAAGCCTTTATAAATTAAAAAGCAACTAAACTCAGTTATTTTTTAAGAAAAAAAGAATAATCTGTTTGAAAGCAAAGAACAAAGCTTTAAAAAATAAGCAATGGTTAGTAAAAATATCTCTCAAAAATGAAAAGAATGTAGGGGCTTAATGAAGGAACCAGGTGTAAAAGAAGAGAAGACGACAGGCTAAAAAGGATAGTGAGAAAAACAGAGAATAACACCAATGCTTCCAGAAATTCTGAGTGTTAAAATCATGCACATTTAATAAAATTACCAATTGGTTTAAAGCTCAAAAAGTGCAAGTATTTGAAGCATGCATGATTTTGAAAACTTTCTGTTTTTCAAAGAGGAATAAAATTCTCTATTCAAAAATACAGTAGTTGTTGCAATTCATTTTTAGAGAACTATAAATACCAGTGGTATCATCATATTTTATATATCATAAGCCTAAATTATTTTTTATTTTAAAATTCTAAGATATATGTATTTTATATTACGATATTTCTGAAATTTAAAAAAAGTCATTGAGAAATGACAGATTTTTCTCTCTCTCTTTTTTTTAAAGCTGCTATCAAATCAATGGTGCTATTCAGTGGCATCAGAGAATTAAGGAAATTGGTAAATGTAGTGTTAAACTCTAGCTACAGAATGAAAGTTTCCCATAATAAAGCTAAACTTCTATTAATTCATAGTCTATTTCTGTGTCATTAGACAAAGACATGTCCTAAAATATGGCCCATCACCAGTCAGGAAGCTATACTGCATTATCATCCGTGGCAACACATTGAGATGGGCTTAATGGAAAAACACTTGGATGCATTTAATGTTTACTCACACATTAGGAACCATATAGAACTGTGCTATCTAATATTGTATGTAGCTATTAAAATTTAAATTAATTGCAATTAAATAAAATTAAACATTTAGTTTCTCAGTCACACCAGACACATGTGGTTAGTAGCTATTATATTGGACAAGGCAGACAAAGAACATTTATGTCATCACAGAAGGCTCTATTGGCTAGTACTTACACATATATACACAAAGCTACATAAAAGATACTCGTTGCTGATAAACTGGCTTGGTATCTAGGTTTTTTGATTGAGGTTCTTAATAAGGCAGTTTTGATACCAACCTAAGGCATTAATTTCACATAGAATTTTCTCTTCAGTGGCCACAGAGATGTCCTCAAGTTTTTCTAGAATCATCACAGACATGTGTTAATAGACTCAGAGACTGCACGAGAGGGTATAAAAGAATCATTTAATCATTCATCTAGTCATTCAGCAAAGTCATTTATTGAGCACCTACTATGTTCTTGGTACTCTGTTCACTCAAGCTGGGTCCACATGGTACAAAGAAGACACTGTCTTTGACCTGAAGAAACTGTATCAGAGCAGACAGAATTAAGTAAAGCTATTACGGAGCTAATAATAGAAATAGGTGTTGAGTGTAAGAAGATGCTGTGAAAGAAGTGGTTTATTATGGAATTGAGTAGAAAAAAGAATAATTGGGAATCCTATTTTATTTTTTAAAAATTGTTCTGTGTTTGTGATGCTTAAGAAGAAGGTGGGTTTCTTGGTGATGAGGGAGAGGATTTGCATGGACTACTTCTTCTTTATCCCCCACACAATCTAGCATAATCTTAAATTCATAATAGGTGGTCAGTATATCAATGGACTAATTTAGCAAGCACCAATCACTTAACGTTTTTAGGTCTTTAGAATATTTTTCTTAAAGTAGCTATCTCTTTAAAAAAAATTAAAAAACAAACAACCAAAGGAGTAACATGTCAAGATAATTCCTAGAAGTTCAGGGTAGTTATGTGGGCGAAAATTAAGGCAAACATAATTTTCTTAAATTTTAATATAGTATTTTAAATTTACCTTTGTTTTAATGTCAACCAAAAGGATATTATATATATCAACTACAAAGATTCTTTACCTTCCTAATTTTATGATGAACCATAGATGATTAACAGGGCATATAATAAATCTGAGTGCTACTTGCTGTTTAGGAAGTATTTTGGACTTGGTAATACTGAGACCCTGCTAAGAAAAAAATAATATGAAAGGAACCAGGGAGATAAAATGTAGATTAAGGCAGTTACAGTGAACAGTAGAGTGGGCATTAATCTCCTGAAAGTATTTATGGGTTGGGCATGTCCAAACTACCATTTCATTCTCAGAGTTGCCACCAGATGGATTGTCCAGTCCTCTTACTCTGTATTAAACAACATGTCTAATAACT
Organism: Eidolon dupreanum; assembly: GCA_028627145.1. Classification (NCBI taxonomy): domain Eukaryota; kingdom Metazoa; phylum Chordata; class Mammalia; order Chiroptera; family Pteropodidae; genus Eidolon; species Eidolon dupreanum. The sequence goes on from CM053507.1 coordinate 103,361,205, forward strand.
ATTCAATACTTAGCACATACAAACTGCACTTGTTGAGCCTCCCTTACAGCCACTAATGAGGACATTAGCTTTCAATTAACTGCATAAAGCTTTGGGTTTGGACTAGAACATCTATTCAGCACAGGCATCAATTTGTAGATCATTATAGGACATTAACTGGTTGCTAGACAACCACATGTCCTCGCAGATTTTAGGCTGATCTCCAATGATAAGTAAGGATCAGATATTTCAACTCTTAAATTATGTCTTATTATCTCCTCCATCTGGACTAGTCTAATTCTACAAGCGTCACTGGGCAGAAATTTTGGGGAAGCAGCTACTAAGTTCAAATGATGAGGTAAAATATGAAAAAGTGAAATATCTATCTTGAATGCAGAGGTAGAAATGTTAGTGTAGCTTGAGGCTGGTGACAATCTCAGCCAAATTGCTAAGGGAACTGCCATATGGGGCAGATAAATCTGCTAGCAGGATATCAGGTATAATTTTATAGCTTCTTTTAGTGTCTTTGAATTTACTAGAGTTTTATGATTATTTTACTATTGTTTTCATCAAAATTTTTTATGAGCAATACAATTTACAGATATTTTCTATAGTTATTAACTATATTTTCTATAGTTATTATTATACAAGTGTTTTCCATAAATATGCCTGTGATATTACAATAGAACCAGTGTAAAAAACAGGATATAATATAAATATTACTTTGCTAAAGCAAATTGTTTTACCTCAATGTACTTAGTTGGGTTTCCACAAGTCAGCCTTAATGAGCAGATCTCCCAGATTGAGTAAAATGGCCACAAGACAGAACTGACCAGTTGGAAAGGAGCAAATGACTCATTTTATATTGCTTATATATTTAAGTCAGGTTTGCAAATTTTGTGAGGTTTGTCTATGGAGGGCCAGTCATGTTTGTTGTCTCTGGGATTGTTCTCCAGATTATTCTATTCATTCCATGAAGCAGGATCTGGGCTCTATCTATCCCTTTCTTGATGTTATATGTTGAATCACATACCTTCAAATTCATATATTGAAGTTATAACCCCCAGTACCTCAAAATGCAAACTCATTTGGCAATAAAGTTGTTGCAGAGGTAAATAAGATGAGGTCATATTGGAGAGAGGTAGACTTCTAACAAAGGATGACTGATGTCCTTATAAAAAGGGGAAATTTGGACACAGACATGCATGCAAGGAGAATTCCATGTAAAGATGAAAGCAGAGATCAAGGTGATGCTACTATAAGTTAAGGAATGTGAAAGATTGCCAGCAAATCACCAGAAGTTAGGAAAGAGATGTGAATTCTTTTTCATGGCTCTCGGAAGGAAGCAACCCTTCCAACACCTTTGTCTTGGTCTAGTCTTCAAAACTGTGAGACAATACATTTCTGCTGTTTGAGCCACTCAGTTTGTGGTATTTTCTGGTGGGAGCCCTAGCAAACTGATAAAGTGTAGTAGTAACGTGAGCAGATGCCCATACATTTTCTGGGGTAGTCAGTTCTTCCAAATGTCCTGCACAGAGGTAAAGCCTAAGACTACTGGCCGTATAACTCTTTCAAAATGTAGAGGAGATGGAATCAATAGGCTTAGATGCTGCTACGAATTCATTTGTGTCATCCATCAATAATACAGCCCTTGTGGCTGATCCATATTAAATTCATTCCAGCAAGTGATTTTCAATGGTATAAAAAGAAGGGACCCACTCTATTCATTTTCAGAAGCATGTGTCAGCACTCCCTAAAACTGATCTCTTTCCAATAGCCTCCTATGCTTTGAGGAAGCAGAAAAAGACCTGATAAAAGCCTAATTAAAGAGATTTGCCATTGACTGGGGCACTTTTCCAGATATAACTAAAAGCACCTGATACATCTTCAGTCCATTAGGGTAAGCCACACCTGCCAGAGTCTCATCAGCAATTAAATGTTACAAGGTACCGAATGTCTCCAGTGGGTCCTGTAAGGGTGAGAGATAAACGCACATTGAACTGGAAAAGTGCAGTGCATTATGATGCTCTTCACATTTGATTCAAGGCCCTGGTTGAGCTCCATGGTTATTCATTGCCAGTATTACTTCTATCTGGGACTAGTCCTCTCTTACACACACTTAATGCTTAGTAACATTTGTTAATAGAATCAATGGATGGATAAATAAATAGAATTAAGTCTCTAGAAGTGGATTCTGGATTGACCCCTAAACTCTGCCTCTCTTTCTTTTCAAGAGCCCTTAATTAGGCATTAGCACTGTGTCACCAATCCCACTGTCTTATGCACCCCTAAAATAAAGTTTTTAGATATTCCAGTAAACAAATGATCTCTTCTTGCCACATACTTGACTTAATGCTATATCTATCTCTTACTTAGCTTCAAGGTGTACCTTATTTCTCAAAATATGTCAAAATCCACCTAGCTCAATGGTTCATTTGGCAGACCTTATTGACCAGTGTATTTTCTCAATTGTAAAAATAAGTTTTACACATTAATCCAAATTTGGCGGAAACATAAGCTGCAACACAGATTGTGTACCACTGATTTATTGTTTGTTGGGATTCATATTCATTTAATCTCCCCTGAAGGAGCCCTAGAACCCCTTCAGTTTATTACCAATTAACCACTCTAATCATGGCCATATGTGTATCCAGATATCAGTATAAACAACACATCCGACATCATTTTCTACACTAGACCAGCAGCGATGGAGGCTGGAGTTTAGAATTCACAGTTGTGGTCCCCTGTTAAAGGGTGGTGGTAAATTAGCAGACACACAAAGTCAGCAATTTTGGGCTGGTTATTGACTATGATTAGTCAAAATGCATTTAGCTATTTCCTCTCCTGATTTAAGATAGCTGGAATCCTTATAATTCCCTTCTCTGACATGGTGGATGATAATGCCCTGCCATTTGAAGGACACGGAGTGGCAGATTTATGGGAAGAAAGAAGTCAGGTTGTGTTAGCCTTTAAACACAACAAAGATGGCACTGATGACCCATCATCACTGCATGTGTTTAGCCTTGTTTATCCAGTGGTCAAGATGAGTCATCTAGTTTACACGTTTTCGGTTGATGTCTTTAAAGACCACACTCTCCATCTGTAAGGCTCTAGCCTGAAGCTGGAGGATATAGGGGAACAGGCTAAGGCCTGAACTAAAGCCAAGACAAAGTAATGGTCAACCTCATAGACCTGGCCTCAGCAGTGTGATGTTCTCATCTGAGGGAAGCACAGAAAGTGAAAGACCCATGGTCCTCAGGGGCAGACATATGTAGATTAAAATCCCATTTCTATTACTCACAAACTATATCTCATTGGAATACTCAAACTCTCTCAGTAACTTGATTTCCTTTTATTTAAATTGAGGCTATTAATAGTACCTTCCTCCTACACATGTGTGTATATGTGTGTCTGTGTGTGTATCTGTGTGTGTGTGTGTGTGCGCGTGCAGATTATGAGATAGTAGTGTATGTTAAATAAGATAATTTTTTGGAAAGTATCTGCCATAGTGCCTGGCACCAAGCAAGTGTTCAGTTGCTAATCCCTTTTTTTTTCTTTATAGCCAAAAGAGTATGCTAGAAATGTTCTCTCTGACTCATAGAGTCCTGCTTGCAAAACACTGCCCCCTTTAAGTTAGAAACACATAAACAAATAAAAACCAATGTGGGCAAATCTGCATGTTTTTTTTTTAAATCGAGAAAAATTAACTTCACCTTTATGAGACTTTTAACTGATCAACAATAAAAACCCATTTGTTTTTTAGCCACTGCATAATTGCTACAGTGTGATTTGCAAGGGAGGTGGGTATTTTGCCAAAACACAAATGTAGATGCTTTGAATACATGAATAATACATATCCAGTTACTACCTGTATACTAGGAAAATGTCATTTTTTAAGACTAGGATTTGGGGAATAATCAGAAATATAAGCATTGATAATGAATAAACTTCTTCCCGATTTTATATATATCATGTTATGTTCCCTTTTACTCAATGTTATGCATTTTCTTTGTTATTCAGAGAACACTTTGTAGATAATAAGACATTGACACAGGGGTTTGTCAAAGAAGGGATTTGCTTAAGTCTTTTTTGTCTATATTTAGACAGAAGGTCCTCAAGGATCGTGTGTTTTTTTAAAAAAATAATCTTTCACCTAGCACAGTGCTGGCCACATGGGAAGTAAATTCTCATTGATTAGAATTGAATGAGTCAGAACACAGAAGTATGACCAAGAATTAAAGAGCAGAATGAGTCAGAGAGGAGAGGAGCCAGGGTTTGAATGGAGAAGTAGGAGGAAGAGAAAGGAGAGACTATCATGTGGAGATAGCAACTGCTCTGGGGTGAGAGCTGTTTGGAAATACAGGCCTACCAGAATCCAACAATCTGTGTCCGAAACATTAGCCAAAAAAAGATCCTATTATATACTGTCCTGTGAAATTAGAGAGGACCCTAATTGCATTTGGCTATTTATATTAGCTTCCTCACCTCCTTTTGGTCTTTTTGAAGTATCAACCTATCAATGAGGTTTTTCCTCTGAAAACCCTACTTAAAATCCATCACCACCACCTGCCCCTCTAATCCATCCTTGCATTCCTTATACATTTCATTGTTTTTATTTTTTTCTCCATAGCACTTAACATCATCCAATGTACTATATGTTAATTATACCGTCTTTATAATGTGAACTCTATAATTACAGGACTTTTTTTTTTCACTGTTTTATGTCTAGTACACAAAACAGTGTCTGGCACCTAGAAGATGCTCAACATGCATGAGTAAGTGAACAAATGAACTAATAAATGGGTGGATGAATTGAGTGTCTACCGCATCCCTGGTATTGTGCTAAATGAGTACTGGAGATATTAACACTCCTGCCCTGAACTTATAATGGTAGACAAGTAAAATAATAGTCTCCAAAAATTATGATGAATGTTCTGATTATGTAAAGTTAAGTGTGAGTTTCTGTGGGAACACATAAAGGGACCTTTCTAACCTTGACTGCATTAGGATGTGGGAAGCTCCAGAAAGTCTTCCTTAAAGGACTGAAGTCTGAACTGGGACCTGGAGAATGGGTAGATTAGCTGAATACTAAGGAAAGAAAAGGCTCTAATCCAGCAATAGATGTTTGGGTGTGAACAGTTTTACATTGAGATTAAATACAATAATTAACCAAAAGTATAAACCTAACCAGTTTATGCATACCTTTGTACATGCGGGTCTTAACTGGCAAGGAGAGACCTGCCATCAGAGCTATAAAATAACAACAAAATTAAAGATGAAGCCTGAAATTAGACACTCAAAAATGGTAATGAGAAGAAATCGAAGAAGGTAATAGGAATTCCATTTCACTTCTTAAAGAATACATTAAGAGTCTTTATACGTAAATGAAGAGATTATCTAATTTAGTTTAGAGAAAGGAAATCTGTATAATTTTTAATGTCCGAGACTATAATGATACCAGCCAGCTATATCAGAGAAAAATATCAACTGCTTTGAGCCCATCGTGTGCTGGAGTCAGCTGTTCTGGCTCAACGAGAGCCGATTCCTAAACTTTCAAAAAGTCTGTGAACTAGTTGTTAAACATTCATTATTAAAAACTAAATTATATAAACTTTCAATTAATTCTATTAAAACAAAGATATAAGTACTCCAAACGTATCAATTTCTAATTATTTTACTGCATTTTAGTATTAACTTCACTCTTAAGGATATTTCTATTTTATCTTTATGGTGGAAATACTTTGGAATGAGGTGCTGCTGTGCATCCGTTCCCCTAACCTTGATTTCAGCGATGTCTTGAAGTCGCCACATTGGGGATATTTAGAGCATGAAAACTGGCAAATGTTAGGAATCAGGTGTCATTAAATATTTGCTTGCGCATCACTGCTTTGAACCCAGAGACCTAATAGTTTGAAGTTCTGAGGGCTGTTTGTCAGACTCAGCCCACAGAGTAGGCCTGTGTCATAACTGTGGTTTCTCAACACCTCTTAAATTTTGGGAATTTCCTATATGAGTCCTAAATGCCTCTCCCAGCCTCCCTTGCCACTAGGTGCATGCATGTGACCTGAGAAGGGGTTGCTGCTTGGAATCCCTGTTGCTGACAGGATTGGTAGAGTGAGGTGGAGGGGCACGGAGAGTCAGGGACAGTGGTGGAGCTGGTCGTATGTGGCCTTTGATGTCTCTACCCTGTGAGAACTGTGCTGTCTGCTGGTGCCCTGTGATGGGTGGATGGTACCTTCAGGGAACTGACAATGATCTGGCTCTTATTTGGGGCTAATCAATCTCAGAAGTGAGCCTCAGCCTGATTTTCTGGCTGTAAGCTTCTTGACATCCTGTGATATTCCCCTTTAATCAGTTTATCTTCTGCTTGAAATAACTAGATGGGTTCTGAAGTTTGAAAAAAATCTGGATTAATGCACCTGCTTATTTCTATTTTAGCACACTATAAATGGAACTATAATTGTTTAAAGTTTGACATTGCAAAACAAAAGTACAATTATGTTGCATACGTTAAAATCTTTACTATCAATTTATACTTTTATAAAAAACATTGGAAAATATAATATTTATTACTCATGACTCACTACCACTAACATTTAATGTTTCTTCCTTTCTCTTCTTGTATGCAGTGTATATTTTAATAAGAGCAAGCTCATACTGTTTATCTTTTATTACATTAAACTACACTGGTGGCATTAGTTATATATTTAACAATCATTACTTGCATTTGTTTTTCTAAATAAAAACTGTATTTATTTCTCAATTTACATATAGCTTATATGAGGACTTTTGTTTGAATCTGCTTCTTCCGAAGCTTTGTTTAGAGTGCTTGTTCCAGGAGATCAGACTGTCTCAACAACAACAACAACAGCAACAACAACAACAACAACACCTCAACAAAGCTTTGGAGTTCTAATATAATCCTTACCTCTCACAGTTTCCCCTATTATTAACATTTTGAGTTAATGTGGTACATTTATTACAACTGACTAATAAATATTGATACATTATTTTTACTAAAGTCCATAGTTTACATTAGGGTTCTGTCTTTGAATTGTATAGTTTCATGAGTTTTGACAAATCTATTATGTCATGTATCCAGTTAAATTTTTGAATCATATCAACTACTTATTAGCTGTGTGACCTTGAGCAAATTACTTCAAATTGAATTTCTAAATTATTATGGTTAAATAAGATAATATAGTATTAAAATGCCTAGCATAATTACTAGGCATCTATTAAATGTTAATTTCCTTCCTTTTTGAATGGAAGCCTGAAGGTATAGCCAAATACTTACAATTTTATTAAAATGCAACTTTGCAGTTTTGCAATAACTTAAGTATTTTCAGCTTAATGTGACTTTTTTTTTTTTCATTTTAATTTCAGGACATATATCTTCCCCGAAATAACTGTTTTACTACCATAATCGTTAGTATTTGGTCCAGATGACTCTGTTGGGTCAGGGTGATAAAAAAAAGGCAAGTGATCAGTTAATCTCTATATGGGTCAGTTAGTTCTATGATAAGAAAAATGGTTACATTGCCACAGATAACACATCTCACCAAATCTGGCCATCCATCTCTCAGACAGACTGAAAGAGGCCTCAGCCTGAGCATGCTGACTTCCCAGTACCACCTCATCACTTTTAGAAAAACAGCAAATGCTATAAGGCTTTCAAGTGGTATAACACGTTTTTAGGTGAAAACCATTTCCATGTAGAATTTTTGGTAGAAGAAGTTTAAATATGCATGGGAGGTTAATTTGACAATCTTTAAGGACCCCTTCAACCTAATATCTTTGCAAAATTTATTTGAGCTAGTAAAATAAGTGTGAAATTCTGGAGTCAGAGTACTGTACTTTTAAAGGAGAAGAAATCAACTGTTGAAATTTATTTGAAAATGAAGTTTTGATGAACTTCATAAAGCAGAAGAAAGGTGAATATCGTCGGCTTTAGTAGAAGGAAATTTTTCTTTGTTTTGGTTCTGTAATCTATAATGATCTTTTATTTCATGGAATCAAAGTCTTTTTGATAAAAAAACAATATTGAGGAACATATTTAGTTTGTGAATGATACAACTAATAACTAAGTTAAGCTAAACTGGATTGGTTCAATAAGAATTTCAGAAAATGGAAATAAATGTTTTTATCAGCTTTTCTGAAAAATGCATTAAATATAACCTATCCTTTTGAATCTTGAGTGGAAGGTTGATAATATTTGTTAGCTCTCGTATTGATAATACATTCCAGTGTGGTGGTGGCGATAACTCAGAGGGATGAGCATTGTCAGTAAAGGTGGCAGTAAGAGCTCAGAATGGGAGAGAGTCCATCTCCAGGTAGAGTGAGTTAAATAAGCGGCAGTTTTGGTAGCAGCGTGGGATTGGACAAGGGAAGATTACAGTGGACACAGGTTTCACAGCAATGTGGATTAGAGTTTCAGATAAAGTCTAGACAAGATGTAGGGTCAGGTTAACCAGATCAAGACAATGGAAGAACAAGACCAAAAAGATGTCAAAGGCAAAACAAGATCTTCTGGCTTAACCAAGTTGTTCCAGTTTGACGAGTTGCCCAGGTTTCCAGGGTAGACCCATCTCCTAGGTAACTCTTTATGGCCCTCACAGAATTAAGTTTTCATTTATTCAGTAATTCATGTAACATCTTCATGAGTTTCAGTATATTCAAGTACCACAATAGGGTTAGTTACTTATATTTTCTTATATAGACTGGGTTTTTAAAACCTTATATAAATCTATTTTAAAAGGAAAATTTATCACTAGTTTAAATGGAAAACCTTTTACTATGAAAAGGTAACCATAAAAATAAATATAATGAAAAAATTCAATGTTAATTAAATTGTAACTAATTTTTTACCTGCATTTTTTTGCAAGATTCTAGTACTGATATCTAGTTCCTCTTTATTAAATGGGAGATTAGCTTGGTGTTGGATCACTGATGGAATAAGTAGTTCCAAATTGACTCTCCCTCTTTGACTGGAAGAGCTAAAGGAAAACAGAAAAAAAACCCTTTTTTCATTATATGATTCATTGTTATTTATTGCCCAGTCTAGGGCTTATTAAACCTCCTTATATAGCATTGAAATCATCTCATTTACCTCTCAAAATCATTTTAATTATCACATTTGGGGAATTAATACTCTAGAATGCAATTTCTTAAATCTGGGGAAATAAATTCCAAACCTCTGTGTGTAGACTTCTGCTGACCTATGAAAGTATTGTTACTGGTCTATATTGAAATAAAAAATAAGAACAATATTTCTTTTTTTCTTAATTTTAAGTTTATTCAACTTATGGTTATTATGAAAGTATATCGTACTTTTTAATGTTAAAATGTTTACTTATATGAAATGATGATAATGGAGGATGAATATTTTTATAATTTTATATTTTAAATATACAAAAGCTTGTCCTTTCCTATTCTAAGAAAATTTTTTATGAATGATCAACACCACAATTTTGGAAAACCCTGGTCTCGACTTTTAACCTTGAAAGTACTAGAGCTATGGGAGGCGAACACACAGTGTAAATACATATGTGCCCTACTGTTAAAATGTACAGCTGAAACTATCAGATTTTGTTAACTAATGTCACCAAAATAATAAAATAATAAATAAATAAATAATTTTTTAAAAAAGAAAGTACTTGAGATTCCCTACTTGTTCTTATGCCCCTTTTGCCATTTTAGAATGTGATTTCTAAGATCAGGGTTACCTTCTCTTTCAAAGTGGCCTCTATAGTTTAGCCATTATGTTAAAGTTCTAGGTCAGAGAAATAAGAAAAGGTAAAAGTATAAAAACTGAGGCCTCTGCATGCTGATTCATGTCATTTTAAGCAGCTTTTCTGGTTGTCTACACAACATTTAGCTTATATCTCATTGGTCATAACCTAATCACAAGGCTATAACCAGGTCTATGGTGTGCTGGGAAATGTAATCTGTTGACTTGGTTTTTATAGAAAGAGAATCAGTGTTGTTGTTGTTGTTGTTTCTTTTTAAACTAAGGATAAAGAGGAAAATAGACATTGAGTGGTAACTGGTTTCTCTACCACGCTATCTTTCAACCCTAGCTCAAGTCCCAAGGTTCTCTAAGACACACAATCTCTTATAGATTCTTTCACCTGAAATAACACCTTTATTCTGTAGAATTCATTTGGTCTTTATTACATTTTACTTTGCTTGCCTTCTTGTCTTTTCTATCCTCCTACTATACAGTAAGCTTTTTGAGTGAAGAGATTATTTTTACACCTTTTTATATTTACATGCAGTATTTAGCACAGCATCTTGCATATCTTGCATATCTTGCATATAGTTTATGCTTAATAAACTCTTGTCAACTATTTCATTAGCGTATCAACAATGAGTCAAGTGATATAATGCAGAGCTGGTAAGATATCAAGGTAAACTTCAACTCTCCATGAATCACTCACTGTACCTGTCCTCTTCCCAAAGTTTTTCTAGGGTTGACCCAGCTTGGACTTCTCAAAATCATCTGGTAGTCCATCTTTTCTATCCACACCATTAGTAACTTTTGCCAGGGCTATTTTCCATCATGTGAAACTTCTTTTCAAACTTCCTTTTTGTGTAGTTCACGATCAAGAGAAAACTTCCCAGGAGTGTAGATGGTTCTCTTTGAAGCAGGAGTTGGTAGACATCCAGCTTCCCTGGGCAGAAATCCACACTACAGACTATAACTGTCCAAATTGGCAAGAAATCTCTGGATTCAGCAGAAAGAACGCTACCTGGATAGACAACAGAATTTGAAGTCCAAACTGTCTTTCTGGCTTGAATAACTCTTTAAAACTCATTGCCAATCAGGATGAGCTCTGTGTGCCCCATTAACTCTAGATACTTAATGTCCTGGGATTTTCAGTCTAAGAGGAATTAGCCTGAATCCTTCTCTGTGGGGTTATATTTTGAAAAAGAAGAAAATTAAGAAGAGGGTCTTTGTTTTTTCATTACTTGCAAGTGTATTACTTCAGCCTAAGAGAAGAACATGGCTAAGATTATATTTCGTAGCCATGTCATTGATTTCTGACTCCAGTGTGTTTTCTTGGGAAATTTCATCTGTCTCTTAGAAGTTCTGAAAAGGGTATTAACTCACTTGCCCTGAATATTTCATTTCATGACTTTATTTCACTGCGACCTTCACGGATCTATACTTATCTGACAAACTCCCCATTTCAGCTATTTCTTCCAAATAATAGGCTAACTAGGTTAAAACACTCAAACACTAGAAGACTTTACTAGATATGTTAAATATACTGACTTACGCACACACTCATTGCCTCATTCTTTAGTCTGACATTAACCTTTAATATATGTAAATCTATTGTGATAGTTATGAGAAGGTGGCAGTTGGAAAACATAGCCCTGTAGTATGAAGAGAGATAAGGGTGATTCCTGAGCTGAGAGGTTTAGTAAACTGCACTGTCCTAACTGCCTGGACTAAAATTAGAACATTTGAAATGTAAGGAGATAATTTTTGCTAATCTGGACCTTGGAAGTAACTTTCAAGTAAACACTTTCTTAACATCTTTAGGCTTTGGTTTCCTCACCTGTAAAATGAGAGGATTGGACCAGGATATCTCACAGGCTTATTTCGGCTCCATGATTTTGTCATTCTACAGAATTGGCCGATTAGAATCAACATGGTAATCTGGCTTCATGACTGGTTAGTGATATTTCTGATCCTCTTAGTAAGGTTTTCCCACCTGAACCAACATAATCACATTGGATATTGATTATATTATGCTTCCTACTCCTCCCCATTTTCTTATGAATATAAGTTGTTACAAATGATTTTCCTAAAGTTTAGACTATAGTTTAGTTGAATTCTTACTGACTCATTTGGAAGCTGTGTCATTATCTAATTTTGTTCACTGCTCATTTAATCAGGTGCTTCTATGTAATGGGAATCTCCAGAATGTGAAAAGCAAATTGTTAGTCAGTGCACTACGCTCAGCACTGCTAACTTAATATAGCAGAAAACTGTAATCCCGTTTCTGAGGGGGTCACCTAACCCTACCTATCACAACCTGGGTACAGTTATTGCCTCTCTCTCATAACTTAATCACTTGCCTTCATTCTCAATATATATGAAACAATAACAACATCGATACCATCTTTCCTTTGGGCTATTACAGCACCCATAGCCTGGATTTTCTGATTAATTCAGGCTTCAGTGAAAATAGGTCACAAATTACTTTCTCAGTACCCCCTCCTACTCTTTTCTACCTCTTTCACAGAAAAGATGTGACTTTCTTTTTAGTTTAAAAGGCAAGCAATCTTAAATGGCTTCACTTTCTTTACTTCCTTTTGCTTATTTCTCCTACTGCTCTCAAACTCTTCAAAGGTAGTATATTTCCTTTTAAACAGTGAAGGTAAGTTCATAATCTCCTTTCATGGACATCTTTCCAACTATCAAAAATTGCAATTTACAAATATTTATTAAACACATACCATGTACTAAGTATGAGGGGTGCTAAAACAAATTAAGTTGTGTTCCCATAAGGAGCTCACTGTGTGGGGAGACAGGTACAAACGTACCTGCCAAATTTAAATAACATGGGTTATATCAGAGATGAGTACAGGATATGCAGGAGCAAGTCGGAGAGAAGCACCTCAGTCAAATAAGACAGTAGGACAGAGTCTAAGACAATTTCTCCGAGGAGAAAACACCAGCAGTGGGTTTTGAAAGACAACTGTGAGTTAAGCATTGAAGTAGAGAAAATGGGCATTCCAGGCAGAGAGAGAATCTAGAACCTGTGCCAGAAGGTGAGGAGAAATGTGGATCAGTGGAAGAATTGCAAATGACTGAATATTGCTAGAAAATAAAGTGGGAGCAGAGGTGAAAGGGAATGCCAAGAAATGACAATGACAAAGTAAACAGAGGCCATGATATGGAGACCCCAGCAAGCTATACTATGGGGCTTAGATTTTTTATAAGGCCTCTAGATACTGGAGAATTTTTGTTGTTGTTGTTGACATTGGAAAATTAAAGGATTTAAAACAAGAGAATTACATGATCAAATGTGCGTTTTAGTAGGATCACACTGAATGCAAAGAAAAGTCCAGAACCAAGAGCAGGGCTAGGCACACAGTATGCCCCTAGGAAGTTTTTGTCAAATGAATGAATGAATGAATGAATGGTGTCAGGATGAAATGGATTAAATATAGGTAAGTCTGGAGCAGGGAGTCCTGCTGAGAGACTGTCATAATAATTATTTAAAATAATAATAAAATAACATTAAAAGTAAATTATTAATAACAATAATAGTGTTGCGGATGGAGAGAAGAGAATATTTGAAAGCAATTAAGAAAATGTAGTTGATAGAATTTCATGATTTTTCAACAAATAGGTAGGCAAAGGGAAAAAATACAAGATGACTACAAAGTTTATGAATTAAAGAACTGGGGAGAGAAGGCTGTGACATTCACTTAGAAAATACAGAAAGTGAAACAAATGATGAAGGAGAGGATAGAGATGAATTCTTCAAGTTTGGACAAGCTGGATTTGAGGTGTGGTAAGACATACAAATTGAAATATTTAGTTAGATGTTTAAATCAGGAACTCAGGAGATAATTATAGGTAGAAGACAAAGATTTGAAAGTCATCAGTGAATAATAATGAAGAGCACTGGAGCAAATGAGCTCTATCACAGAGCCTAAGTGAATAACATGAGGGCCTGAGCGAAAGTCAGGCCACAGATGGAGATTTGAGAATACCAAGTCCTACGATGGATTTTCCTACTTCCCCATTCACTGTGAATTGCTTTCCTACCCACTGAGTTATCAAAACATGCTGCTGAAAATTTGAGTTTCAAAGTGTGAATTTGATAATGAGCCTAACTAGCAACAGGACAGTCAATGCATTTGATAATAATCTTTAGATGTCGGTAGGAAGATAATAACTGTGGTGGACTAAGATGATTGACTCAAGGGAGACTTATTAAAAGATTTTGGGGTATGCAAACTCAGGAAGCATGTAACTCAAGGCTCAGTCATCACTGGAGACTAGAATTATACCTGGAGTCTAATGAGACATAGTATCCCTGAGAATCCAGGCTATGAATTGGCTAACTAGCCTGAGAATTAAAGAGATTGGATTAATAAAATTTGCACTGTTCTGAATTACTCTTTGTTAAACTAAATGCAATGACTTAGCTGCATGCCGTAGTTAATTTACCTATATAACATTTCTCACTCTATAGGAAGGCAAATTTTCTATATTCATGGCTAAGAAAGCCACATGCTAACACACTGAGAGGCTAGAGAATATGAAATAGAACTGTGATCCAAAAGTAAATTTGCTCCTTGGATGTTTGTGGCAGTAATATTGTCTAGAGTTTTACTAGCCTTCGAAGTAAGAGATTCTTTCAAATTTATATCATTTTGGTTGATGCTAACATTTATTCCCACTTTTCTCTTTTCAGTGGTAAAAGAAAATAATCATCTACCATCAATCCTACATTATCTAGTAATATTTTAAAGACTAATTAAATCTTCCTATATATTTTTTTCTTTAAAACATATCATCTTAGCTACTTTGGAATTTCTTACTAATATTCATTTCACTAATCTGGAGTTATTTTTGTTTCTTTCATCCTGGATTTCTTTAAGGATCCCACATCACACTTCCCTTGTGGCACCAAAATTTGAACACTTCTACTAAAGATTGACAAGTATTAAAATAAGAAAGGAGATTCAAATCCACTCAATCTTCTAAAGCCTAGAATTTTTTGTTCATAGCACTCCATTGCTGAATTGTATTTAGCTTGTGCTGAAGATAGCATTCTAATCCAGCCAATCAGGCTTAGGAAATAAAAACCCTGTTTTCCCTGCCACTTAATCCAACATATTTGGTATTATTTTTGTGTTAAGAATAGAAAAATAAGAAAAGAAATTAGGAGGAGGAAACATTAAGATTTAAAGTATATAATTGTGTTTGAATTTTTTAAGATAAAACCTCACAATGAGGAAATTTTTTTTAATGAATATGAAGGAGGCATGGAAATTTGAAGATGTTGAGAAGTTGTAGAAGTGGAATGAAGTTGTATGGTTCAACACACTGGTTGAAGAAAGTTAGAGCAATTTTAACCACGCTTAGTTCATTTTCTCCTACCCCAATTCTTCCTCAGGGACCCTTTTCAAAGCTTCCATCTTCTTCTCTGTTCTCTTTTCCCTCTCTCCTTTCCATTTTTCTTTCTCTCAACTTCATCCTTCCTCTTTCTTTTCTTCTTTCTCTTTTCTCTCAAGCATCTGTAATAGGGACTTCAGAGAACTTGCCAGTCTATACACAAGTGTAAGGGATAAATAAGGACAAGGGTAAATATGAGATATAATAACTGGGAAACATGCCAAATAAATTCTGCCATTCAATACAATTTAATTCACTTTGACAATAATTTATAGAGCACCTCCTACATGCAGGGTATCATAATAAGCACTGGGGACACAGAGATGGAATTCAATATGTCGTTGTATTAAAGGGTAGTCCAGTAGATTTAATTCAGAAATGCGTTGACTTCTTTCTTTTTCACTTTTTATCTACTATTTATCAAAGACGAAATAATTAAGATTTGGCAAGGATGTTTGCTGTTTTGTTGCCTGGGACAAAACATGTTTATTTATCAGAGTTCATTACGTGCCCAGTACAACCTTGATATTTAAGACTCTAGCATTATACCGTTATTTACTTTTATCCACTCAGACTCAAGAACAGAAAGATAAAATTAAGTCGGTCCAAGGTTTCTTTTCTTTGTTGTAACTATGTCAAAAATATCTTATAGTGAAGTCTCTAAACTGAAAGCTGCAGGGTGGTTTTGCTGTATTTGAGTACCTTTCCATCTCACCAAAGGGGTGAGTTGGTGATGGTGGCAGTGCTAACCAGGGGCTTCTTTCCTCAGCCCTTTGTTCTTTCCTTCTCTCTTTCTGTTTCTTTCTTAAGCATCTGTTGACTCTCTATTATAAGCAAGGCACTATACTTTACTATACTTTAATTTATAAGTATATAGTAATTTACATACTTTAGTAAATTTCCCTTACTCTGTTCTTTCTAAGGCCATTTCAAGGACCACCAATGACAGCTATAGGCATAAAATATATGAATTAAGTTACACAGTGTCTGTTAGCTTTCACATACAACTTAAAATTTTTCTTTAATCAAAGTTAAACATAAACTTTATTTAAGACATGAAAAGACTATAAAACATTAAAAAAAAAAACAGAGCTCTGCATCCTCATATCTTGCTCTTCACAGACAAATTCTTTCAACACTTTTAATTTTTTTTTAAAAATACCTCTATATCTCTAACATGCCTATGCCTAAAATATTGCTATTTTTTTCTTCAGTTCTAGGCATTATCTGTGATGGAAACTTTGTAAGATAAGTCTGTAGCTCTCTTTTATCACTGCCCCCTACCATCCATTGTTGTGTGGGGATGGACCATGGTGTAATCTTTACAGTGGAGACTGAGGGAGAGCCTGCTGGGAGGTGTGTTAGACATCACAAGTCCTACCTCACATTCGCTCAGCCCACTTCTTTGCTCTGCACGTTGCTATAAGGAGCAGATGTGCATCCGAGTGCAATCTGCAGCATTTTGTGATTTTCTTGCTTTCTTCCTTGGACCATCTCTATACCTCTTTGTGGGAGACTTAGGAATGTGCTCAGTCATACTCATGTGTTCATAGAACTGGAAGTGCAACAGAGTTAATTCCCTGGGTAAACCCTTGCCTGATGGGGGACAGGAGCGAGTAGACAAATGTTGCCTTCTTTGTCTTAGACTGATAAACATGAAGGGTAGTCTATCTGTTCTTTAAAGGACTCCAGTGGGACTGAGGCACAATTGCCAATGGTGGGAGCTGGCTTAAAAATGCAACTTTGTATTGACTCCCCTACCCATTGTTTCACTCATCTCAGTCCCTCTCCCATAAATAACTACTTCCATACAGGCTTTTACTCTAAGAAGTATTCTTTTGGTCTCCTAGAGAGGCTTTGGGGAAAGATGATTCTCCCTGATTAAAAAGGTAGTGATGCATAAAGAGAAAGGTCTGCTTTTTCTTCTCACTTTTGGACATTGTGTTGAAAATATGATGCTTGGAGCCATGGAAGACAAGCCAGAGAATCACAATAGAGGTGTCTTGATATTATTAAGCTGCCTAATTAACGAATTCTAGAACTGCTTCTTTGGATTTCTTGATATGTGAAATAATGGTGTTTTAAAATGTTGCTATCTAGGAATTTGCAGCTGAATCTGTACCAACATACATTGTGATCTGTCCTGGCTTTATGCCTGTTCTGGTAGGGACTGACAATGGTTTCCTCTCATGTCCTAACCTTTGTACATGCTTTTTCTTCTGCCTAGATGGCCTCTTCCAGTTTCCTTCCTTTTTTACCTATTTTTGCTCTCTTCAGCTATCTAATTCTCATTTTCCCTTCAAGATTCAACCCAAGTTCCACATGTAGTTTGGAGTAAATGCCCTTCCTCATGCTTGCCTAATGCTCTGTACAAACCTCCATCATTATACCTAAAACACTGCCTTGTAATCTATTTGTCTTTCTGTCTCCTCTATAAATTGCAATATTACTGAAGATAGAAACCCCATTTTCAGGGCCTAGCACAATGCCTAACATTTAGTTATATATTTACTGAATGATTGGTGTGATTGGTTGGGGGAATGTTAGCAGATATGGACAAACCATATGTTGGACAGAGTCAATGACATTTTGTCCAGCACTCCTATTTCAAAGAAAACAAATAGGTTGCATATGGATAGTTAGTAATTCCTACTGTATAAAAATTATTAAGATATTCTATAAAACAAATGGACAAGATTAGATTATCTTTATCATTACTTCCAAAACAACAAAACATATATTATTATTTTTTTTTAAGTTTTGTTTTAATACCAGATACTGGTAGAGCAAGTCCTAGAATCGAGATTTCTTGACATTTATTTAGCCTTAAAAAAAAAACCCAAAAAACAAAACAAACAAATAAAAAAATAAAACAAAAAAAAACCTTCTTTGTCACCTAGTTCAATGGATACGTGAATAGATATCATTATTGAAATCAGCCCAAGACAACTGTGAGCAGAATTTATGGGTCAATAATAGACTATTGAAAAGAAAATAGGAAAAAAAGAAAAGAAAATAGTGTGCTGGTTATTAAGCTATTACTTTTTAAATTCAAACTTACTCTTCTATACTCTGCTTTTTGAAGCTATGGCTGGGACCCTGCATACCACACTGGCTGCTTTGCTAGTTGACTCCTATGAGGTTTTGTCAACAGAGAACACTAGAGGGAGACTGAAAGGCAGGTGGAAGGAAAGAAGCATCATGCTTCTTCCTGTTGGCTTCCTGTTCCTGTCACTGTCACATCAGCAATTCTTTGCCCCAGAAGCAGTGGATAGTTTCAGTGGCAGTTTGTTTCAGTTCTCAGTTTTTTTTTCCTCCATGTTTCCATGCTCAGCCTTCTTTCTCACAAATATTTGTACAAATGTCTCCACAGGGATCCTTCTCGGATCACCTGAGTCATCAGCACCAGTCAGGCAGCATCTCTTCCTCAGATTCTCGGTCTCAGCTCCATGTGGCCACCTTCCAAACTTCTTTGTTCTAATATTCTACCATCACTATCTCTGTGTTATCTTAGTGTTCTTTGACTTTTTCTAGTCCTCCAAAACCTGTTTAAGTAAATCCCTCTATTAAATTCTCTCCATTAAAATAACTGGCATGGTTTCTATTTTCTTAACCAGGCCCATGGCATGAGACATAAATGAATCTACTGTAAAAGATACAAACATATATATTATCTAAATTTAATTCTATACATGAATAGAAAGTAAATGTCTTAGCATCTGTAAGCATTTTTTAATGATAAATCCTTGTGAGCTCTCATGAGCTCCTTGAAAATAGTGATTTTATTAAACCTGACCTTGTGTAGTACCTGCACCATAGTAGTTGAATAAAGAAGTGAATAATGAATAAGTGAATGAGAATCACTGGTTAAAATGCTGCCTATACAAAAGAAGGACAGATATCTGAAGTCATGGTTAACTCAGGAAGAATTTAGCCTTAGCCATTGCAAAGCAAAGAATTATCTCAGAGGGAAAGGAACTGTGGTATTGTCTGTAATCTAACCCTTTGAATTTTATATCAGTTTGAAAGATAGGTTTATTTATTACTCAAAGAAGTTAAACTTGGAAATGAATTTCTGGCCATAGGAGCTAGAATGTGTCAAGATCATAAAAGTCACAACTATTCATTAGCTCCCTACTCTGTGCCTATATGGTGCTAACCATTTTGAATGTATTATCTCTAATTACCCCCACAACATCTTATTTGTTAGTAATATACTACTCATTTTATAAATTGAGGAACAGACTCATAGTCTAGGTAAATTGCCCAGGATGACAGAGCTAGTTAATAGCTAAGCTATGATGTAAATGAGGTTTTATTTTTTATTCCAAAGACCATTTTCTCTTGTCATATCTTTACAAGACCTAATATTTAAACTTGTTAAATTGAGATAGAGACAGACATGCTTGAATTTAGTGTTCACATACTAAGAGAAGTGTGCTCTAATAAGCATTTGAATTTATCAGTCAATATGAGATTATAGTTGTAAAATAACTTCAAGTTTGAAGTTCCCCCTCCCCCCCTTGGAAATAAATGTCAGTAGAACAAAATAGTACTTTTCTTACACTCTTTCTAATGATCGTCAAGCATAGTTTAGTCTACTACTGACTCAGAGATAAGCTTTGGTCAGAGTGTTCCCTGAATCTGAATCTAGGTAGTCCCTGGTGAAATTTGATTAAAATTCATCTTTGATTATTTTGGTGCCAAAGGTCCTTGGGGCTTTTCCTTTTAGGGGCCAGTAGCTTCTCTGTTTCTAAGTTAATGAACACTTTGTCAGCATTAGGGAGTTACCTCTATTTGCTATAGGTCTTATTGTTCAATCATTAATCTTTTTTTTTTTTTCCTTGTTTTCTTTCTCCTGGCCAAAGGCCAATTCACTTTGTGTGATGAATCAGGCACAACTACTGATCTTGCCTGGGCTAAAACACTAAGCTGGCCAACACTAGGGGGAATTTCCTAATATGCTTTTCTGCTAAATTTATTTCTTATTCTTTCGTATCCTTTAGCAGAGCAGAACAACCTTCCTCTCCTTTATCAGAATGTGTGAAAATTGATTCACATATAATAATAGGCCATTAACCTACCAGATTGTTGCTACCAGCAGCTGGTTTTACAGTTACACTGCTTCAACTTAAGGGCCCTCGTGACTTACACGAATATTTTGAACAGGAAAATTAAACAGAATTTTTGAAACAAGATGTCCAAAGATAGAAGAGAAGTAAGTTTTTACAATACTGCTGGTAGGGGAATACATGTCGAACACGGATCATGGACATGGTTTGAATGAGTTGACATTACATGGAATCTGGGAAGCAAAAGGAAATTGCAACTCCTCCCCCAGGAATTTCTTAGGGGATGGTATTGGGAAGAAAAATGGGGTTAGGGTTCAAGGCAAGCTTTATTTACCTCACAACTATTCTTAGGACTAGTCCTGTCAGTAATCTGTCTTTCTTAGAACAGTGCTAAGTAAGTATAAAGGATTTCTGGTTTCAAAAGTAGAGATGCAAAGCTACATGGAATCTGCATTTGTAGTCTATTTTTTATAGTTTGAGAAGGGAAAGGGGGCCTAGTGTCTTGTGAGAAATTTCAAAGTGAAAAATAGGTTAAAGACCGATATTGCTACAAAAATTAAAATAACCCTATTGGAGAAGATTCCATGACCCAGTAGCTAGTTATCATGATTTAGTGTACATTCCCTTACTTCTTAATTGCTATAGCTGTTTTTCCAAATTAGTCTCCTGGAGATATGGGAGTATAACACCAATTTTATAGTTTTGCTCAAAGCTAACAGAATTTGGATTAGAGACATATTTATGAATGTCTACCCAGAAACTGAAAGATACATGTTAAGAAATTATGTTGAAGGGATACTGGAGTAAGGCAGGAAAGTAACATTTACTGAATATCTACTGTGTGTCAGACGTTCTACAATTAAAAAAAAGAAAACTTTAATTTTGAGGTAATTGTAGATTCACATGCTGTTATGAGAAAAAATGCAGAGAGGGTCCATGTATCTTTTACCCAATTTCTTTCCCTCAATGATAACATCTTGTAAAACTATAGTATAATATAGAAAGCTTATTTACTCTGGAAATTCAATTCTATATCATTTGGAATAGTAAAATTGATAATGGGTGGGAAGAACTAGAAATAATGCTGAACTTAACCTGGAAAAATAAATCAAAGGTAAAATTGAATGAGTTTTTAGATTCACATTTTAGACTCACTCAAAAGCAAAAGCCATCTGTGGAAATGACGAAAAAATGTAACATTGTAACAAACATGAATGAATGGCCAGAGAGATCCTAAAGAAAGAAGATAATTTTAAAAGACGTCCAAAGTTAGCCATTAAAACATGATAAACCTACAATAATAAAAAAGAGTTTGGTATCAGTGAGGAATACCAAAATAGGTCAGTAGATTTGAAGATAAAGTCCAGAAATGGAGCCAAATAGATATATGTGGTTGCAGTTTATTTTTAAAAATCTAGAATTAATGTGTAAGAGATGGAATATTCAAAAATAATATGAACAATATGGTAAGTGGGGAAAAAAAGCTAAATCCTATCTCACTACTTTCATCAAAATAATTAGATGAAACCCAAATTCTAAAAGAAAAAAAAAACTAAAAACCTATTTTGAAAATATTAGCACTGAGAACTTTATAATCATGACACAAAACCCTGAATCTATACAGAAAAAATAAACTTGACTACATGTGAATTAAAACTATTGAATTTAAAAAATGCTATTAAAAATTTTAAAGTCAAGCAGCAAACAGAGACAAATATTTGCAACATTTATGGACAATCATTTCTTTTGCATAACACTTTGGCAAATTAATAAGGAAAAAAACCAACAACCTAGTAGAAAAAAGGCAAAGAACTCAAAGAGGAAGTTCACAGGTAAATACAAATGATGAGTTAATGATGTAAAATAATTCTGAACCTATGCATAATTAGGAAGTTGCAAATACTTTACCAAGACTCTCCTTAACATGTTAGTGAAGTGCCATTTTTCTTCTATCACATTGGCACAGATTAAAATTTAAGATAATTAAAAAATATTAGAGGGTGGATGAAAACAGGTACTCACTCTTACATGAAGATGTATGTTTAAAGATGTTAATTGCTACACTGTTTTTAACAGCAAGACAAAGCATAGAACAGATGTAACTTAAATATTCCTTTGTTAGAGAAGTCTCAATTGGTAGAAATGGCTAGGCCTTTTTGCCATAGTCTGGCCCAGTCATTAACAGAACCACTATTGGCTCAAAAGTGGAGGCAGACCTTAAAAGCTGGAGGCTATCAACTTATCACATCCCTTGCAAGTGGGCAAGAAGATTTTTTTTTAAAGGGGAATTTGAGTGGTTCAGAATAGTAAGCCAATACGATGACATTTGTATATAAAAGATATTCATTTACATGCATTTCTGTATATATATACATAGACAATATCTAGAAGAATACACAAGAAAATAATTAATAGTGCCTTGAGTAGTAGAGTTTGGGAGAAGATTTTTTTATATCCTCTTATTCTGTAAAAAATGTTTCAGCAAGTTCACAAGTTGCTTTCATAACTACTGTCAAAAGTTCTTGATGGATAGCAATAGTTTCCAATAGTTACTTAGGCCTTCCTTAGATAAAGGCCATATCCAACATACTCAGAATTCCTTAGCCTCTCACTTGTTCACAGGCCTTCCCAGATTCTCCTACTTCAGATACTTGCCCACGCTCTGTTTCAGTCATTTTCTATCCAATTATCCTGTTTTGTTTTCCTTTAAGTTTCCTGGGCCCAATTCTAATGTGGGAGTGTGGGAGCCCCCACCACCACCAAACAAAGCTCTGGACACCAGCTCAGTGTCCTATGATTCAACTCAACAGTGATATTATTAACCTAGAGACTGTATAGATTCCACAGGTTAAGGGTTCAGTCTTCAAATTCAGATGCCAACTGCAAGCCTAGTCTGTTACCTGTGCTTCTGACCAACTGGCTATAGTATGGAAGTTCGCATGATTCCCTCCTTGGGCTTAATTAATTGCTAGAGTATGTCACAGATCTCAAAGAAACATTTTGCTTACTAGATCACTGGTTTATTATAAAACGATTTAACTCAGAAACAGCCAGATGGAAGAGATGCATAGGGTAAGGTATGGGATAAGGGTGTGGAGCTTCCATGCCCTCTTCAGGCATGCTACTCTCCCCAAATCTCCAAATAGTCACCAACATGGAAGTTCTTCAAACTATTCTTTTGTGTTTTTATGGAGGCTGAGATACAGAGGCATGACTGATTACATCACTGGCCATTGGTGAATGAATTCAATCTCCAGCCCCTCTCCCCTCCCCTGAGGTCAGTGGATAGGACTCAAAATTCCAACCTTCTAATCACATGATTGGCTCCACTGGCAACCAGCCCCCATCCTTAAGTGCTTTTCAAAAGTCACTTCACTAATATAACAAGACATCTTTAACAATCTCATCACTTAGAAAAATGCAAAAGTTTTGGAGTTGTGAGCCAGGAACCCTGGAAGAAGATCAAATATATATAAAAATATATACATATTTGATTCTTTTTCTTATAAATCATAATACTGCAATTTCATTCATAACAACTCTTATTATCTGAAATTCTTACTTGTTTGTTTACATTTTCATTCCCTGCCTCTACCAGTATGTAATCAACTCCAATAGGGCAGGGCTGAGTACCTGTCTTATTTACTACTGTAATTTCAGCTCCTAGAGAGTGCTTGGTACATAATAAGTGCTCAGTAAATGGTTTTTGAATGATTAAATGAATTACAAGCAATATCGAAAAGAACTAGGTCCACATGTCGATTCATATCACCTGGAATACAAATTGGGTTTCTCCAACTTGGAGACTTTGCTTATTTTCTGTTTTGTTTTGTTTTTTTTTTCTTTAATGTAACACATGGTTAGCATCTGTTCTGTAGAGCTATGAGCTGTGAGAAATAACAAACTAATGTCTCTCTTGTCTTCATGAAGCTTAAAATCAGTGTACAGAAACTCAGATCATTTCTAGTCAGCCAACTATCCTTGGAGAGGTACCTGAACCAAGACAGAGCAGGTGGGGGTAAGGGTGAGAGAAGTGGTTCTTGTCTCATTAGCTGGTAGAGAACAGAGGAGTTTCTGTTCCATGACAGACAAGGGTCCTGGAAACCACCATATTGAATCTCCCAGGATTTACCCCCGTCTGGAGGCGATTCTGAATATGCTATCCTTCTTCTGCCAGTGTTTCTCACACATATGGTTTCTATGATTCTCCTGAATCTCTGATGCCTGGGAAGGACCCCTGCCATGTACGCCAGTTGGCTTGTGGGCCTTGTTTCCTCACTTCATTTCTGCCAACCCTGTTTCAGATTACTGGGC
Source organism: Eidolon dupreanum (assembly GCA_028627145.1). NCBI lineage: Eukaryota > Metazoa > Chordata > Mammalia > Chiroptera > Pteropodidae > Eidolon > Eidolon dupreanum. Next base: position 103,385,718 of record CM053507.1, read on the forward strand.
CTGGTTCCCACTTTATTCAGCTTTATCTCAGAGACCATTTCCTGAACATAATCCATGCTTCGAACAGGAAAAGAAACATAATCAGGATATAGCACCTTTCCAATACTCATTGGATTCTCTGCCTAGAAGCTTCCATTATTAGAAATTCATTTCTTTTAGTTAATACATTAGTCTCTTTTGGAATACAAATGCCTTTGAGAACAAACACGAGCACATTAAAATATTAAAACAATAAAGAAGAATAAAACAAAGCTATTAAAACCTCGGTGTGAAAATGTGAATCAGGCATTTAGGTTCTAGCCTATCAAAAGTGAAAGAGAATAGAGGATATACATATATATATATATATATATATATATATATATTTATATATATATATTTATTTATATATATATTTATTTATATATATTTACATATATATTTATTTATATATATATTTATATATATATATGTATATCCTCTCTCTCTCTCTCTCTCTCTCTCTCTCTCTCTATATATATATATATATATATATTTAATAAAAAAATTATCCATCCCTCTTGTTTTTACAGAACTAGGACACTGAGAACTAGGAAAGCTCCATGGCCTTGACTAAGGTCGCATCCAAGTTTCCTGAATTCCTGCCTCTTTGGAATTTGAGAGGTAGATTCTGTCAAGTGTTGAGTGGAGATCCTTAGGCAGGTAGTCAGCAGGCTGAAACACTGAGTACTTAAATTAGTATCAGAAAGAGTCATGTTTCTGAAGTCCCTTTTCAGTTGTGTAGTGGTGAAGGGCTTGGGTTCTGGTTAGAACAACATAGATTTAGCTCTTGTTTCCCTATATAAATTGAGTGAGTAACAACATCTTTACGTTGAAGTTTATTTACCTATAAGAGACAGATGGTGATAGTATCTGCTTTGTGGAGCAGATACTTTTTTTAAAAAATTATTTATTTATTATGGTGACATTAGTTAATGAAATCTGATAGGTTTCAGCTGTACAGTTTAACAGTAAGACATATATATATTTACATTGTGTGTTCACCTCCCGTAGTGGAGTTTATATAAAGATTTAAGTAGCTAAAGTAAGTAAAGCACTGGCAAACTCTTTGGCTCCTAGTAGGTAGTTGATAGACACTGGCTATTAAAAGTGAGTTATTAAAGATGAGGTTTACCTATTTCACAGTGCTGTGAAGGACTCTTTCAGTCTGTGAGGTTGCTTCAGCCAGCTCTCCTCTCATTCTCACTGTTTCTCTGCATTTCAATGTTCACATCTTCAAAGTAGAGTCAATGACTCATTTCCCCTACATTTATTGCAACAATATCTCATATTTTTGATAAAACAGTTAATTTTAGAGGGGACAGTGTGTCGCTGGACATGTTCAAATCACAATATTTTTGGAGAATGTGAAAGAGCCAGAGCAAGTGGGAAATGCAATGGAAGTGGTCTGGTTTTATGATAAATTTACTACCTACCTGTTTTCCCCTGAGATTGTATGGGTCTCTATTTGCTGAAAAATAGCATGGATTAGAACCTGAACATTTGAAAGGTCACTGTGTTTCCTGGAAACTCTACCCTGAGAATTGTAGGTTCAAGGAAGAGACAAGGAGGTTCTAACATGTTTCATCCAACTTATCTAATTTGTCTCAAAGATAAGAGGAATTCAGTGTTTGTCTATCTGCTTTACCCCAGCAGAGGACATGGGCTTAGAACTTACTCCTGAAGAAATCAACTTCTCAATAAACAAAATAAAACAAAAAACAAAAAACAAAAACAAAAACAAAAAAACACCTCTCAGAGGAAAAGCAGCCTCAGACACTCAAGTGAAAAGACTTTATCATGATGATAAGTCATCTTTGTGGTTTTTCACTGTCACTTATTCTACTCATAACAGCCTAAATTCCACGAGGTCCATATAATCATCCAGGAGTTTTAAAACACAGATTCCTAAGCTCTACTTTCAGAGTTTGATTTAGTAGTTCTTGAGCCTTGGAATACGAATTTTTAATGAGCAGCCTTATTTGATTTGGACCTAGGAGGAGGTCATTTGAACCCCCTGTCGATCTATCAAGAGTACCTCAAAGGAAAAAATGTAAATGCTCCAGTCAAATGATGGGGTGACTACATGGATAAGAAAACAACATTTTTACATATGCTGCCTACAAGAGATTCACTTCGAATTAAAAGACATGCACAGACTAAAAGTAGGGGATAGAAAAAGATATTTTATGATGGACCTAGAGGGCAGTGTACTGAGTGGGTTAAGTTAAACAAACAAATAAGCAAGACACATGAAGATAAATCTCTATGTCAGTTAACACAATCCACCTCTTTCACATTCTTAACTCTTTTTTTGTAGGAACCCCTCATTTTACTTAGAGCTGAGATATGATTTCATTGCCTGAAAAGTTGAATAGAACAGAACCAGAGAATTTAGAAAGCAGCTTCTATTTTTAAAAAACCATACTGAGTGAAAAAAGCAAGGTGAAAATAGTATGCTACCATTATGGTAAGAAGTAAGAGGAAATAAGAATAAACACATGCACACAAATATCTTCAAAAGGAAACACAAGATGGTTAATACAGAAACTAAAGAAATTGGTTGACTATTGGGGGATGGGTAGAAATAAAGGGAAAGCAATAATAAAGGAAATAATATTTTTCTCAGTTTACCTTTCAATATAGTTTTGCTTTTAAACCATATGAATGTTTTACATATTGAAAAAAAAGGATATTAATTCATCAAGTGCATAGTAAAATCCTAAAACAAAATAGAAACATGAATTTAACTGTATATCAAATTGATAGTATGAACACGAAGAAACAAAGCCAAAATTGATTCAAATAAATTTTGAACACTGTACTCTGACTGCATCCCAACCTCAATGGGATTTTTTCTTAAATAATAATTTTTTATTTTTCAGTTATAGTTGGCATACAATACTATATTAGTTTCACGTGTACAGCATAACAATTAGACATCTATATAACTCACAAAGTGATCATCTCAATAAATCTAGTGCTCCTCTGACACCATACATAGTTATTATAATATTATTGGCTATATTGCTTATGCTATATTTTCTATCTCCACGACTATTTTATAACTACCAGTTTGTACTTCTTAATCCCTTCCCTCTTTTTCACTTATTTCCCCAACTCCGCTCCCATCGGATAATCCTCAAAATGTTCTCTGTATCTATGAGTTTGTTTCTGGGTTTTTTTTTTTTTCCTGTTTATTTTATTCTTTAGATTCCACATATACAGGCAATCATATCGCTTTTGTCTTCCTCTCTCTGACTCCACTTAGCACATTACCCTCTAGGTCCATTATGAAATATCTTTTTCCGTCCCCTTACTTTTAGTCTGTGTGTATCTTTTAATCTGAAGTGAGTCTCTTGTAGGCAGCATATGTAAGGGTCTTGTTTTCTTATCCATTCAGCCATTCTATCATTTGGAGCATTTAATTCTTTTTCATTTGAAGTGCATGTTGATAAGTGTGTAGTTATTACCGTTCTTGATTTAGACTTTTGATACATATTTTTTCTCCTTCTTAAAGGAGTCCCTCCAGCATTTCCTATAATAGTGCCTGGATGGTGATGAACACCTTTAGCTTTTTCTTATCTAGAAAACTCTTTATCTGTCCTGTAACTCTAAATAGTAACTTTTCCAGGTAAAGTACTCTTGGTTGTAGGCCCTGGGTTTTCATCACTTTGAATATTTTATGTCAAGCTCTTCTTGTCTGTAAAGTTTCTGTTGAGAAATTTGTTGACAATCTTCTGTGTATTCCCTTGTATAAAACTAATTGCTTTTCTCTTGCTGCTTTTAAGATTCTCTTTTTGAATTTAACTTGATATTTTAATGATGATGTGTCTTGGTGTGGGCTTCTTTGGGTTAATCTTGTTTAGAATTCTCTGAACTTCCTGGGGTTGTATGTCTATTTCCTTACCAAGTTAGGAATGTTTTCTGTCATTATTTCTTCAGATAGGTTTTCAATTCCTTACTCTCTCTCTTCTCCTAATGGTATCCCTACGATAGAAATGTTGGTTCGCTTGATGTTGTCCCAGAGACTTCTTAAACTATCTTCATTTTTTTTTTTTTTTTTGGATTCTCTTTTTCTCACTGCTATTCTGATTGGGTGTCTTCTGGTACTCTATGTTTCTGATTCGATCCTTCGTTTCATCTACTCTGTTGATTCTTTCTAATATACTCTTCATCTCAGATACTGTATTCGTCATTTCTGACTGGCTCCCTGTTATGTTTTCCATCTCTTTTTTAATGTTTTTATCTCTTTGTTAAAGTTCTCACTGAGTTCATCTACTCTTACCTACGTTCCTTGAGCATCCTTATAACCAGTGTTTTGAACTTTGCATCTGGTACATTGCTCATCTCCATTTTATTTAGTTCTTTTTCTGGAGCTTTGTTCTGTTCTTTCATATGAGACATGCTTCTTTGTCACCTCATTTTGGCTGCTTCTCTGTGTCTGTTTCTATGTATTAGGTAGGGCTTCTAAGTCTCCCTTTCCTAGTAGAGTGGCTTTATGTAGTAGCTGTGCTGTGGTGCCCAGTGGCATAGTCCTGGGAGGGGTCCAGCTGCAGGCCAAGTTCAGCTGCAGACTGTGCACCTCCAGGACTACCTGATAAGAGTCACCAAGCAATCTGCATATGGCCATCACCCGTGCTGGGCTTATAGGTACCTTAAGGGGCCAAGTCAGAAACCGAGGCCAGCTGTCACTGGTGGGGCTTGGGGCTGCTCAGCAAGAGGTACAGGGCATGCCAAGGCCAGATTCTGCTTCTCTGGGTTTTGTGAGCCTTTGAGAGAGTTTATGAAAGTTTTCAGCCGGAGCCAAGACAGCTCATTTATATGGAATAAATCACTGGAAGCGGCTTGGGTGGGCCCACAAGTTGGGGGAGATAAAGTTTCAGGGAATCCACCTAAGCAGAACAACCTGTGTTATCCAGGTTGATGGCACCTGTGTGTGCAGGCTGGGAGCGGGGAGGACTCAACAAAGCAATAATGGTTTCTGCCTACACCTCTGTCCAAGAGCCAGCCACCCCTCCGTCTCACACCCTGAAGCCCAACAACTCAGCGCCTCCTTATATATTCCTGGCACCCCTTGAGCAGCTGCCCCAGGGCTAGAGCTCAGAGCAAGTGAGTCCATCAGTGAGTAAGGCCAGGCATGGGTCCTTTAAGAAAAAGGTCTCTGTTCCCCTCAGTGCTTCATCTTATTCAGCCACAACCTCCACTTGTTATCACAGCCAGGGATCATGGAGACTTCTCTTCCCTGTTCTGGAAACCTGAGCCGAGGAGCTCATGTGAGGCTGGGACCTTTGCTCCTTAGGTGGAGGAGATGGCTCTACAGCCAAGATAGCCCTCCCGATTCTTGACTGCCACATGTGGCTGTGGGCCTGTGGTGTTGCTCATCTCTGCTCCCCTACCAGTTTGAGGTGACCTGTTAGTTGAGGTGATCTAGTCATAGGGCTTCTGTTCAGCCAGACCTCTGGTGACTTGCACACTGGTTGCTCTGTGGTTTTGTTATTTTGTTATTTTGTTATTTTGGTGTGGTCACTGGAGGAGGTATGCACAGCCTCTACCTTCTAGACCATCTTGAATCCCTTCAATGAGATGTTTTCTAAAGACAAAAAGAAACTGTTGTTCACAGTGAGTTTGAAACTATTTTGTATGTATTGTAGAACTGAGCAAATGAGCAAATACATTGGTATTTTTTTGGAAATGAAATTCTCATGGTAGGAGAGTGGAAAAAATGTGGAAAGAGAGAAGGAGAACTCTGTTGTATTGGGATAGAATTGGAGATATCAGTATGAACTTTATGACTTAATCAAAAAATATATTTGATTTCTGGGTACAGTGATGAGGCTTAGAAGCAATTACACTTCAGTAGCCTTGAATGTACCTATTATCCTGATCTTGGTTTCTAACTACCATTTCTCATTCAAAGGAACAAGGCCCTCTGGAAAACTTCCTAATTTTAAATCTGGGGCCATAAAGTACATGGTAAGCCTGGAGTATTAAATTGAACCAAAAAGTAAAGAAGTGCTCAAATTTGTTTAGGAAACTGTCAAAAACCATGAAAGCCAGATTGAAGGGGCTTCCACTGAGCAAATTTGAGACACCTGGAATATTAAAATAAATAATGGCAGGAATGGATTATAACATTTACTTTTAAAACTCCATGAGGCCAAAATAGTACCAAAAACAAAGGTAATTTCTAAAGAAGAATAGCAACTTATAACTTTGAAATAATAAAAAAGGATAATGTTTCTAAGGCTGTTATCACCATTACAATTATTGATTCAAGCAAAAAAAAAGCATGCTAAAACTGTTATGTAAAATGCTGGTCTTTATAATCACCCAGTTTGAGAATTATTTAGCAATTTTAGAGGGAATATGATACATTTACAATGGAGAAATCTGGCAGCATCACCTTAACTAAATAATCAAACTTACAATCACCAAGTTAGGAAAACTGACAATTGTCTCCTGATATACCGCTTGCCAAAAATATTTAACCTTATTCTAATTATAAAGAAGCAATCAGAAAAATCTAAATTAAGAAACCATCTTCGAGACAATTGGTGTTGACCCTTCAAAATGTCAGTGTCTTAAAAGTTAAAAAAAAAAACAATTTAGGTATGGTGTTAGAATACAGCTTACTGAAGAACTAAGGAGATGTGCTAACTATAAACAATGCATAATTCTTATTTGGATCATGAATTTTAAAGTTAGAAAAACATTATTAAGATAATATGGAAAATTGGAACACATAATATATATTATATAATATGTCAAGGCTAAAATTTTCTGAAAATGATAAATTTCATTATGGAGGAGAATGACTTTGTTCTCAGGATATACATAGATAGTACAGCATTTGGGGTCAAGCATTTTGATGTCTGCCACTTAACAATTTATTAAAAAACAAAAAACAAAAACAAAGAAAAGGAAAATGAGAGAAGAAGCAAATGCGGCAAAATATTAACAGTTGGTGAATCTGGCAAAATAGTGTCAAGTGCTCATTTCATTACTAATTCAACTTCTCTGTAGGTTTGAAATTTTTCAAAATAAAAAGTTGGAGGAAAGGGAAGGACAAAAAACGAAGGCAGTATTGATTTTAACCAGTATCGGTTGTCAGTATATGCACCTCCACTTCTCACTTATTGGGCTGGGCATGAGCCTGCTAAGAATCACATTCATTAACTCATTTCCCTCTGCAGTCTGGCGTTCTCCCTTTCCCCTCTGCTCACCAGGATGTGCTTAGGTACAATAGTGAGGAGAGGAGGAGGACTATGGAGAATGTTCTCTGTATTACCATCTCAGAGGGATATTCCCACTTCAGGCACCTCTCCAGTGAGCTAATGAACTACAGAGACTTACTACCGTTCTGGTATAAGTTCAATGTATATTTTTTATGATAGCAATTTGTCACATCAGTTTGCCACTTTCCTGCTTTGCTGCTTCCTTGTTAATCCAATAAACTATATGAGAAAAGCAATTTGATGTGCCTCTTTCCCATATGCCACCCATCACCCAATCTATATCTTAACTATCAGTAATTTATTAATGGCGTCTGCATTAAGCATATCTTGGCTCAATTGGCACCCTCTTTCTTGGCCTCCTGGGTGAGTTAGAAGGCAAACAGCATGGAGATTAAAAGCAACAATGGAATAATCAACTGAGCCTCAGTTCCAGGAGTTGCTCCTGTCAAACAATTAGCATTTATGCAGATCCACAGGCTAAGCAGATCCTTTCAGAGAGAGTCTTATGAGATGTGAGAAATTAGGATATTTCTTGTCATGCTTTTTACCATTCCTCAAACTTGTTTTTCTTAGCTGATTGAAGTTAGTGGAACCTGCAAATAGACGGTGGTGGCATTGTCCCTCTATCCCAACTGCATGTTGCATTTGTGATCCCAAGCTCTTGGATGTCCATTCACTTGAACTGAGGGCCAGCATGAGCCCTGGACCCTGATCTCTTTCCTGCAGAGAGCAGAGGGGCAGAGGTAGCTATTAGCAGGAGGTTCTGAAGCAGCTCTGAAGAAGGGACTTTATTTTTGAAGTTGTGAGACTGGTTTTCTGCATACTAGGGCTTAATTGTATTCCTGGGCTTCATTTTTCTCAAGTCACTCTGGTCTACCTAGAAGATAAGGCTCTAGGATGACACTCCCAGAAGGACCTGATGTGGTTGGGTGGTAGAAAATGATAGTGCATATAGCAGTGTGTACTGTGGGCTGAATGTGTGACTGTGCCATTATTTGACTATGGAAGCTTGACGCCCATAGCCTAATCTAAAACCTATGATAAGAGAAGAAACATGGGCATAAGATGAAAATCTCAGGAACCCACTGCTAGCAGTATCTATTTGCATTTTCCATAGAATGGGAGTCCATACTGCAGAGTGTTTTAGCTTGTTGGCTAATTTGTGAATTCTGGTTCTGTAACTCTCCACTCTATAACCAATTGAGGAACTGTTGAGGTGTCAGTTATTTCTGTAAAGGGGACTGCCTTTGCCACCTCATAAGGTGGTGGCCAAGAGTAATAATGATTAATCAGTAAATTGTTTTATTCTTCATTTCTCATTAAATGTGATCTTATTTTTTAAATTCTGTAATGACTCTCTCTCTTTCTCTCTCTCTTTTTCTTTTGGGGACCCAAGAGTCTTAGTTGCATCTGCATGTTTTCCTTGGTTATGTTTGCTTCGGATTGTCTTTGCCCTGGCTTGTTTGGCTGCTCTCAGGTTTGCATTGCCTAATGTTCTTGATGTCCATTCACTTGAATTGAGAACCAGCATGAGCCCTGGACCCTGAACTCTTTCCTGCAGGGAGCAGAGGGGCAGACAGCTATTAGCAGGAGGTACTGAAGCAGCTCTGAAGAAAGGACTTTATTTTTGAAGTTGTGAGACTGGTTTTCTGCATATTAGGGCATTATTCTAGACAGTGGCTTTAAGCTTTCTGCTGAGGGAATGACATACAGTGCTTGGTGTGAGTGAGCTGCTAATAAATAAAGGGGTACTTTCCTGAGCTAATGGGTTTTAAGAAAAGTAAAGTGAAAAAAGACAACCTAATTCTACATTTAACATTCCTTTCCTTCCAAAGTCAAGGGTGGCATCTTAAGTTGTCATCTTTTAAACTCACCTATAATGCACCTTGTAAGGCAACAATTCTCAACAGTTGGTATATTCCATTTCACAAGTGACTGAAACTCATAATTTTGCGTAGCAGTTGTTGTATAAATATTTTATCCTTGCAACTAAATGCCAATTGCCTAAGGGTGGGAATTGTCTGATTTCATTTCTTCCTCCCATAGAACCCAGAACGGTGCATTGTACTCCCGTTAAGTGCTGACTAAATGCTGAAGGAATAAGTGACTGTGGTTTTAACTTGTGAGTGGAATAATATATTTTACTATAAATTCTTTTCCTTTGAGTTGCATTCTCTCAAAACTCTATCACAAAACTTTTTCTTCGTTTTAAGAGTTGAATTTCTAAAGAATACATCCTCCTCCATCTTTTCTTAATTAACAGCCTCTTCCAGTTCTTTTTATCTTCTCTGAGACAGCTTCCCACTATTGTCTGTTTGCAGCTGTTAAAGGCTGAGAAGGGGAATAGACATGCTAATGAGTGCCTGGTGTGTGGGAGGGGCACCTCTAGATTCCCCTGGACTGGCCAGGCAGCTTGTTCCTCCTGACTCTTGTCTAAAATAAATCTCTAGTTGGCAGCCAGGGGATGGGTTATTTGCAGTTTCTTTCTGTGGAGGAAGTTCTTGCTTGGACTAGCTGTGTTTCTATTTTAGCACAAATATACATGTTGTGGCTCTCAAACTGCTTAGGTCTATACCATACTTCAAACTGCCTGATCCAGCAGTGCTCACAAAGGCATCCAAATGACTGGAAACCAGCTGTGGTTTATATGTTCATATAAATTAATCAGTTAATTTAGCAAATTATCTTGTGGGGTTTTTTTTCCCCTTAGTCAACGTTCAGTGTCTTCCTACATTGATCTAGAAAATTAAGAGACATTGTGCCACTGAATGGATTTTGGCCCTTGGAATTATCTTCAGAATTCTTGTGGCTGAAATTGAACATCACCATCAGGGAATTTTGAGCACTTCACTGTTTATTTATTCTTTCCAGGAGCTTTGAGAAAATGATGTTGATAGCTCATTTTCCAAGAGAGGTTACACAAGTGTCTGAATTTCCTAGAGTCTAGGATGATGATGACCTGCAGCACTAATCTGAGATTTTCATTCTGACTCATGTATTTCAGCCAGTAGGATGGAATCAAGCTAGTTAATTCCCCTTCGGTATGTTTTGCAGCTGTTTGGATTCCATGACCTTTACGCAAAGACAGAAAATCTCACTGATCAGAGAGCAAGCTGGAGGGGACCGGTTGGAGGTCTGGAAAGATGGCAGGCTTTAAACAAGGCAGACAGTGTTTGCCAACCATCTTGTTAATGCAGGCATGGTCTCAATGACAAAGATACTTTTAGCTTTCCAATCTATCCTGAGTATTTTTATTTTCCCATGGAGCTTCTAAGGTGTGTGTTTTTTTTTTTAATTTAAATAAAAGAAAAGCATGAAGTATCCATGCCTACAAAAGTAGTTTTTTTTTAAAAGACTTATGACAGCAGGCTAAGTGCTTTCTATTTGGGGGTTGGCGGGGAGCTCTTTGGAGTATAATCACTTTGTCCGTTAAAAACCAGGAGACCATATGGAAGAAGCTGGAGCTGTGAGGTTTCTTTGACAAATCCTCTACCCTGCTGCCACTGAGCATAGAAGAAAACTGGAAAAACAAAAACACCTCATCTGTATTACTCTCTTTCTCTGAGGAAGTAGGGATAAGAGACAATATTAGATTATATATTCTTGTGAAGGAGGCTTGCCTTATTCTTCTTTGTGTCCTCCTTCTTCACCAGCTTGTTCTTCTCATTCCTACTCCTCCAGGACATGCACAAATAAATTTGATAACATTTGGTATTTTCCAAAGTAATTCCATGTATATACATATACATACACATATACGTATTTATACAATCTCCTGCAATAGTAATGGGATTCAATTTGAAATTAGTGCCAATTTCATTTATATGTGCCAAAAACTATGGACTTCCTCAGAGCCTCAAAATATAACACAATTCATTCCTCTAAATTCCATCCCTTGGCTAAGTCGTACCACTTATGCTACTCTAAGTTTGAGGTTCATTTGCTGGTGGGCATTTATCACTTTACTCCTCATTTGTCTCAGTTTGGAAGTTCTTTATTGAAAGTGTCAACATAAAAAGTAACTCTTGCAGCTGGAGAAGTTGAAATATGTGATGAGATAATCAGACTAATTGGCTAGGTCTGGAAATCAGTAGGTAGCCCAATAATTTTGACACAGAAAACAAAAAAGAAATTGAGTGGAGAAGGCTGACTTTTCTAACTAAGAAAAGAACACCCCTTTAAGATGGGGAGACTATTCTGGCTAGGGATACTAGGATATTTTAATTTCTTTGTATTACATAGTGATTTTACTCACAGACTAGGCACAGATGTTTGGCTGAATAAGAACTGTACTATGTCTATGGTTCAGGCTAATGTGGAAAAATATTGAGGAAGTAAACTTGAGAATATATATCAAACTAGCCCATAGCGGACATTTGTGTTTAATTCAAGAGTGCGAATACAATGGCACTGCTATCACCAACAGTAAAATGAAGGCAAAATATCAACAAACTCTCTCCCTTCTCTTGATACCAGATCTCTTAGCTGTAGTCCAGTATCTCTCTGACCTATTATTAAAACAAGAAGTCATAGCAGTGGTTCTCCATCCGTGGTCCCACATACCAGCAATATCAGTATCCTTCGGGATCTTCTTAGAAATACCCAAGCCCTACTCTAAACCTACTGAATGAAACACTCCAGGAATGGGGCCCAGAATCTGTCCCCCATGTGATCCTGTTGCACTAATGTTTGACAACCACTGGTCCAAAACCTTGCTAATGAGAGTATGATCTGCAGACCAGCACTCAGGGGATCATTAAAAACTTATAAGAAATAAAGAATCTTGAGCCCTTTGTCATAGTTTAAATTTTAATCAAATACCCAGGGGATCAGAATGTCCATGATAATTTGTGAAGTACTGGTCATTGTTACTACTTCCTCAAGTCTGATTTATACCCCATCTAGCTTCTGCCTCTCTACTTCCATGAAAGTGCTCTCATCAGTCCTACTGGTGACTTCTAATCATGACATTCAGTGGCTATTTTTCTGTCAGTCTTCATATTTTATTTTCTCTCTTTGCTGCATTTTACAGAACTGCTCATTCCATCCTCTGGCAGAGCATGTTCTCCTGAAAACTGACTATTGCCTCTACGGCTCCTTCATAGGTTCTTTTTTCTTTTTGAGCCTTTTAAATGTTGGTGATCTCTTCCTACCCTGTCCATCAACCAGATTGCAACCTCAGCTCACAGTTCTCATTCTATATATTCCTTCTGGATCATCTTGGCTCATTTATCAATGACATATAAGTCTAGTTCTAGGCCACTCTTTGGCATCTAGTTGCTTATAGGATATTTCTATTTGTATGTCTTTCAGGCACTGCAAACTCAACATTCAAAAAATGAACTCATAGAGTTCAACTTTCTCCTGCTTTTATAGTCTCTCATTTTATTGGTGTCGCCACACCACCATCTACTCCTCAGCCTAGAAAGTTGAAATTTATCCATGATTCTCATTCTTTATTCCCTAGTAGAGAGTACAAGTTTTCATTCAATATCTATTTTTCTCTTCTTTAGTGAAGAACCAATGTTTATTCTGATACTTGGAATAAAGATTACATTTCCCAGCCTACTTTGCAACTAAGTCTTTGTATCTGAGTTTTGATTACTAAAATGCAGGGAGAAATTTTATAGAAAGTGTTCTCCAAGGACAGGAAGCACACACTATTTTTGCCTTTCCTCCATTCTTCTGCCTCTAACATGGCAGTGAATTTCAGGCTCTAGCCACCATCTTTGATAGTGAGAAATAAAGTGCATATCAAGGATGACATGATGGAGAGATGGAAGGAGCTGGCTTTCTGATAAGAATGGAGCCAGTCCTAGACGGAAGTAAATTTCTCTCCGTATAAGTATTTATTTTTTGAGTCTCTATTTTCACAGCTGAACTTTATCAGTGATATACAACTCATATTTAGTTATCATCAAGACTTGCTAATTTTACCTCAAAATACGTTCTACATGTATCTCTTTTTCTCCACAAATTATAATCTACCCAAATTACTAAAATACTTCCCGTGTTCAAACCTCCAGTTCCTTAAAATTCATTCTCCATTGATGTGAATAATTAAAATGAAAATCCCATCTTGTCATTCCTTTGTTTATAACTCTATCAATAATCCCCTTTTCCAATAGCATAGCTTTCCAACTTGTTTCCTATTAATTCCCTGTCCTTGTCATAATGACTTTTGATTACCAGAATAACTTTTGACTTTTCATAGACCCATGCTGTTACTTTCATCCTGGAATGCCCTGTCTCACTTCTGACTAGAAGGCACATTTTTAGTTATCCTTCAAGATGTAGCTCAAGGCTCTAATCCCCTAGTCTACAGGTAACATTTTAGTTGTGTATGCTACAAGACAAAAATTAGAGCATGCAACCCAAATTTAGGTATGCTACTTTACATATTCAAAAATTATATACTTATATTATATATATATATATCATATATACATTGTAAAACCTACACAAAGATATAAATTAAAAATAATTAGAAGTTTTCAAGTGTTATTTTCACTCCCATGGACTTACTGTGTCTCCTGGGGTAAGAGTACTGAGTTTGGGAAACCAATTTTTCTAATCTGTAATGTTTTCTATGATGATTCCCCACCAGAGCAGAATTGATTGTGCTCTCTTTTGTGCTTCCATAGTATTATATTATTTGTTGACTTGTTTCTTCTTCTATTTCATGAAATCTCTCAAGCAAAGACTGTATCTTATTCATTTGTATATTACTACTGCCTATTGTTTGGCCAGTATTCTTGTAGTCACTCAAATGCCAATCAATATTTATTGAATGTCTGCCATACACTAAGCAGGTCATTTCTGTCACCTGCTTTTTGTTTCAATGACCTCCAGACACTCAGCAACTCCGCCTCCAAGCTCTGCTCTAGCCTCATATGCCTCCTTCTCTAGCCTATAATACATCACAGGTCATTCCAATTATGCAACTGCCATCAATATAGAATCTCTTTTTTCCTGCACTTTGCAACATTTCTAATGCTTTTTCTTTGATTTTTCCCAAGAGTCACTCACAGCAGGTGACTTCCTCTTTAGTATGCATTTTATCACAACTCTCTTCTTTTGTTCCCATTTCGGAGGAGGAGGTGCTGGTTTTCTTCCCCACTGAAACCACTGAACCTGGTCCTTGGCCTCCTGCCTCAGAGGGGTCCTGGTATGGAGAAAACCTGGCCTTCAGTCCTAGCCTCACAAGGGCTAGAATTTCAGGCCTGTTGTGAACATAGATGTATGTACTAGGGCAACTTGTTTAACCTTCTTGCACCTTAGACTTTCTTCTTTAGCAGAAAATAATAACACCTTTCTCAGAGCGTTGACATAAGACCTAATAATAAAACATAAATGTATCTTACACAGTGAGTGTTGGGACAAAGTAGACACAGGGTAAATGTTAGTTTATTCCTTTCCCCTGGTGCTGGGTTAAGAATTCTTACACTGGCTGCGCTTTTCATGTAAGCTCTCTGGTTCTTCTTCCTTCGTGTACACTTTTGCTTTTACCTGCCCTACTCTAAACAAGCTTTCATCGTCAGTAAGTAGTAAATCTCACAGTCTTTTCTTAGTTCTAGGCCTCCTTGATCTCAGGGTTACATTCCATACTATTAACTACACTTTTTTCTTGAAACTATCATCTACCTTGGTTTCCATAGTGAGTTGCTATCCTATCTCTAATGGCTTTTTTTATTTCTTTCCTTCTCTGGTTCTTTTTCCTGCTGCTGCTAACAAAAAATATCCCTCTAAGGTAAGACTCATGCTTTCTAGCCTTTTCCTTCTATTTTCCCCCGCAAAGTTCTAATTCACTTTAATGCCTCAACTCGCACTTCTGAAATTATATATATATATATATATATATATATATATATATATATACATATATATATTTTTTATCAAATCTCCCCCAATGTCCAATCATAGATTTCTACCTACTCATCTCCACCTGCATGTCCTAGAGATACCTTAATATTTATATACTTTAATATTTATAACTTCATTTCCTCTTATTAATAACTTCCCTCAACAGGTGCCATTATTTTCTTGAAGTAATCTTTTACACTTTTTTTTCTGTCTTGCCTAACATCTAATCAGTTGCCAAGAGCTATTAATTGAAACAAGTTTGTGTTTCTCTTCAAAAATTATTGGTCCCAAAGCCATCACTGTACTTCAGGCTTTCATTACCTCTCCTCTGTGTCTTCGAAGTACATTCTTAGCCAATCTCTTATGTGTGTCTGCTTATTCCCAATCCATTCTAGATAAACTTAAAGACATTTTCAAGTTCAAAATCCTTTGGTGGTGCCCACTGCCTTCAAGTGTTCCATGTTCTTCCTTATGTTGGCCTGCCGTATTTATCACTATTTAACTTATCACTGCTTTATTCCTAAGGACCTGCATTTCAACTAAACTAGAGTATTTGCCTTTCTTCAAACATGTCTTACTTCATTCTGCCTTAAATAATATATTTATTGTGCTCCTTTGGTTTGAAATACCTTCTGGTTCTCTTTTTGTAGTTTGACACCCTACCCTCCTTTCAAGCTTCATCTCAAATCTGTCCTCCTGCCTGAAATCATTAATGTTCTTCATCTACACTTCTCTCAACTTTAATAAATTTCTCTTTTCTTTGAGAGGGAAATGTAATTCTTCCACATAATACAGTTATCTGTCTACTTATCTACTATACTACATTGTCTGTTGTCTAAGAGCAAAGATAATGTTTTACTTATCTTCTCTTATTTTGTGCTTAATATATTATCTTACTAAAAATATTTGTACCACAAATATTTGTTGAATTGACTTAAATCAGTTGTACAAATTGGTTTATTGTGTGCAAATCAAAACTCTGGCTTTGAATAAATGATAGCACAAATTACTGATTGTTTAGGCTTTTCTATACAAAACAATATAAAAACACACAAAAAGTCTATAAACACAAAAGTGAACAATCAGTAACATGCTGTAGAGCAAGAAGAAGGGACAGACTATTTAGGACTTGATTTTTAAGGAATTGTCATGGAAGCATACACACACACACACACACACACACACACACACACACAATCTACTTGATTTGGTAAACTGGCTCCATTTTATAGAGAATTCATTTTAACATTTGAGAGATAACTTTTTGCTTGACTTCTTATAGTCATTTCTAGGGTAGATGACAGTTATAAAAATAGTAACCTTTAAAGTCTATGCTAGTAAAACATATACACAAAAGTTAAACAATTAAATGTCATTACCGTCTGATCCTCAATGAATTTGGTAGTATGTGTTATGTGTTTGTTCCTCAATTCACTTTTTTTTCAAATGTCACCTCCTCAGAAAGGTCCTCCTTGGCCCCTCTACCTAAAGAGTGTGTCTCTATCATATGACTATCAGTCCCTTTACTTTTCTTTGTCTGTCTTCATAGCACTATATCACCCATATGTCTTCTTCACTGGAATGTAAGCACCTTAGAGGCAAGGACTTTGTTATTTTGTTTTCTGCAGAATCTCCACTGTAGAACAGCCTACTATATGGTGAGAGATCAATAAATCAATATTTATTAAATTAATTAAAATGACAAAAATAATTTACTCATCTATGACATGTTTGTTATAACACCCAGTTGTTTGATAGGATGTTATTTTATTTGGTACCCCTCAGCTTTTGTTCACCTGGGCAACATAATTGTAAAGCTCTCAAATCCTTCCTGTAAATCCTCTTTCATAAATTGGCCAACCCACTTTCCTTTCTTTTTCCATGACTTACCCTGCTTATTCTATGAGAGAAGTTGGCTTAAATTTTTCCAGTGAGTGAAAATAGGTTTCTAATTCAGGCTTTCACTCCTTATCCTTTCCTTTTAGTTCACGGTCATTCTTGTTCCTAGCTGGTCTCTGTTGACCTACTCAGAATCATTACTGGGAACCAGAAGATGGTATGTAATTGAATTGGTATTGCTGCTGTCACCATCAATTTGTGTAGGAAAAAAGGCTGAGGAAACACAAAGGCAGAAACTATAATTGAATTTGGTTACTCCAAAGGTAAAACACAGTTGTAATTTTCAGAGAGCATGGAAGGTCAGATGGTGAATGGGTAGGGGCTGAGTGAGATGAATTATCCCTGGGAGATATGAAAACTGAAGAGATGGACCTTAGCTAAAATAGATGGTCAGAAGTCGTTGAACCCACAGCTTCCTCAAGGTCAATTCTTTTTCTAGGCATTCAAGTACAATGAACACTGGATTATGAGGTGAGTAGGGGATCAGGAGAAGAGGATTCTAGTTCCAATTTCTCCAGTAAATATGAAACAATAAGCAAATTATTTAATTGTCCTAGGCCATAGTCATCTCACTTATAAAATTGGTATAACAATATAATTCCTGCCTCTCAGGCCTGCTAAAAGGACCAAATCACATGGTAACTTTCATTGCTTTTGAATAGTGCGTCATGCTGTTTGGAAGCTAAGTCTTATTATTATTACATGATCAATGCCCTATTTCTACAATGACTAGTCATTTCAGTTAGCTTTTTATCCATCTCAGAAAGCATACCACAGAGAATTGGCTTGCTCAAATTATATTTATTTAACTTCCAACCTCTCATTAATATGTATTATCATGACTGGAAATTTAACAGCCTGCAAGTCAGGAAATATGAAAGTGATATCTGCATAGCATCCTTACATTTCAGCACTTCTTTTGTCACTGTGAGAAATGTTGAGCAAGTCATCCACTTACTCCATTGCTTGAACTATTATTTTTGTGATTTTGTTATAAATAATAATTTTGATAGAATCATGTGACTAGACAGTATACCCATTATAGATAAGTTCTCTATCTTCCTCTTTTCCACCCAGAATTTTCTCTCATTGCTATTTTTTATACTTCTTCAAACCTTACTGCATTTGGTGATATAGCAGAACTCATTTAATGTCTTACTCTATCTAATTCTAACCTCAATTAGCCATTTGACAATAAGAGTGTGAACTGTTTAAATTTTGTTCCTTTATTTCATACATTTCCAAAAATGTTGAAAAGGTACTAAAATGCTATGGTTTATTTCCTTTTGTGTTACTTATCACTCTCAGAAGTACTAGCAGCTAGATATAAAGTTAAAAGTTCAAAATCCCAATGAGGATCTGAAAATTGATCATCTGTTAAGGACAGGTCACTCTTCAACCCAGTGTGCCCACATAGACACTGTGAAAATGCTTCAGTAGTTCTGGTCAACCAGATAACTTAGTTTTGTTGAAAACTAGCCATATAACTTTTGATGAACCATATTATCTCTCTGACTTTGAATTTTAGTTCTAAAATGATAGCATTGGTTTAGAACTGATATAGTCTCTCTTTCTCTCTGTATCTCTCATCTTTATTGATATTTTCTGATTATAAAATTAATATATAATCTTTAAAAATTAAAACGTTATGAACCACATAATAATTAGAAAGAAAGAGTGCCCCTAGAACTCTATTTTTTACAGATAACCAATATTAAATATATTTGACATATATTTAGGGTTCTTTCAAGTTGTGTGTGTGTGTGTGTATGTGTGTGTGTGTGCACACTAAAGACCTAAGAAAAGTTAGTTATCTCACGAAAGAGTTTCAGAGACATTTCTAAAGGTCACAGGAATCATTCTGAGTGGTCCAGGGTCTGATGACTATTTAAATTGATTTTCTAGAAATAAGTTTTAAACAGTGGCACATGAAATAGAAATGAGATGAGGGCAGCTTTGTCTCTCCCCTTTATACTTCCCTGTCTTTGCATCAAGACCTGTCATTTAATTGTGCAAAAGCCCACTGATGAAAGGTAGCATGTTCTATTTTGGCTGAATCAACATGCTATGAATTACCTGCTGGTGATATCGTGACTCCTGGATTAGAACACTAATGGTCCTCTTTGGCTCCTGTGGCTGTATTTAGTTGCAGCGATTTGACTGAACTGATCAATGGTGACAAGAGGCAGATGTCCTGAGAATCCTGATTTCCCAGGATAAACTGTCATGGTGGCCATACTCTCTATTGTGCATAGAATGTGATTTGGATGCCAAAAGCACATATCTAAAATAAAACTCTGGACTTTCTGTAATGATGAAACCAATTCCATGGAACTAAATAGCATATCTGGATCCTGTGCTTGCCTATGTAGCTATTGCCACTAATTAATGTGACAGTAAGAGAAAAGATATAAAATGGCAAAATGGGCATAATAATACTATTATACTCGTCTCAGTTACTGCAAGAAGTCAAGAAGTCCATGAAAGCGTTTTGAAGACTGTAAAGGGTTACACAAATGTTAGGCATAATTAAGTTTATTATACTTTGCTTTGTGATATTTAAGTGGATATTCTGGATACTTCGGGCATTAGATCCTGCCTAAGTAAATTATTGTTGCTTGTGCCATTTTGGCCCCATTGGGTACAGGTAAGGTGCACCTTTAAGCTCTAGGATATCCCAGGCAGAGAGATTTTCACACTTGGGTCCCTTCAGTTTTATGATCAGATATACACTTGGTCTGGTGTGAAAAATGTTTCATCTCTTGGGTTTATTAATTATGTAATAAAATTATGCCACTTAATTCTTTATCAAACAACAATTTGGATAAAAATCATCCCTAAATTGTTTTTCAAATAAAATTAATCCAAAGGTAGCCTTCTTGATGCTTCTCTACTGCTTCCTTCTCATCTTCCAGTTTCTTAATTCCTCATTCTCTAATGCTGGAATTAGAAGACTCACACTCCTCTGGGCACCTAACCTCTAGGCTATTTTAAGCCCACCTGTGTTTTGAGCTTTAAAGTCAGGGACCCACTGCTAATTCTATGCTGCCACTATCTTCTGAGGTGCTCAGAGGTGTGTTATTAACACTAACAATAAAAAATACTTTCATGCAAAGCACATTTCTGGAACCTGATAATGTTTTAAAAACAATACATAATAAAAGGCTGATGATGTTCTATGATTATACAGTTTTACCTGGCTTGGGTTTGATAGCTTGTTTGATAATCAACAGCAGAAACAATATAATAGAAGATGGAGTGCATAGGATTAAACTAGCTGGTCCTAGCCAGCTCCTTCTGCCAATTGAATCGGTGATGCAATCTTCTCCATTTCCCAGGCGGCACCTCTCTCTCCAGAGTGACAGAGAATACATTTGATGCTTCTTACTCTGCCCTAGATTCATGACCTCCTACCCCTTTGAAAAGTCATCGCTGCTAAGGAACCCAATGACCCTGTGGCATTCAGCCTTAGCCCAATAGCCTACCTCATCTTTTTTTCCCTCTTTCTAAATTGAATTGCAAATTTAGGAATGCTTCAGTAAAAGCACTTATATTTCTGATTCTCCTTCTCCTCAGGGAGAGCAAAACCCTGAGGAAATGTAGTCATCATCAGTTAAGG
Source organism: Eidolon dupreanum (assembly GCA_028627145.1). NCBI lineage: Eukaryota > Metazoa > Chordata > Mammalia > Chiroptera > Pteropodidae > Eidolon > Eidolon dupreanum. The sequence goes on from CM053507.1 coordinate 103,406,355, forward strand.
CAAGCCTCTGATCAGATTAGCTCCCTGCTTAATAAGACTTGAGGAAGACATCCCAGCTGTGCTCCATCCCATTTGATGTAAGCAGAAGCATCAATGGCTGTAGATCCCCGTTCTGTAGAGTGGAACCAATATAGGTAATTTTGGGCCCCGTTTCTTCAGTTCTATCATGATGTTCCAACCAGAAGGCATATTTTCAGGATTCAATGGAGAGATTTAAAACATAAGAAAGAGCTGAAAATTTTTAACTAGGAGAGGTAACAAAAGTATGGACTAATAAAATTGTGAGTACTCTGTTTACTCCTTTTAAGTATTTAGCTGAAATAAAACATAACTTTAGCATAAAGTCACCATTTTTTCACCTCTTCAGTCCTCTGGCTTCTTTTCCTAATAGGTAAAAGATATTGAGATAATACAAGATAATTCTTTTATTGTTTGTTTGTTTATTTTTAAATTCAGTTTATTGGGGTAACATTGGTTAATACAATTATATAATTTTCAGGTGTACATTATAATTTGACATCTATAGATTCTATTGTATGTTTACCACCCAAAGTCCAGTTTCCTTTGGCTATATATTTGATCCCCTTTACCCACTTCACCCTTCCCCTATCTCTTCTATATTTGACCTCCTTTAACTGTCTACCTACCCCCTTCTCCCCCACCCCTTACCCTCTGGTAATCACTAGTCTATAGTCCATGTCCATGAGTCTCTGTTTGTTTGTCCTGATCATTTATTGCTTTTAGGTTTATATGTCACATATAAGTGATATCATTTGATTTTCTACTTTTTCTGTCTGACTTATTTCACTTAGCATGATTATCTCAAGGTCCTTCCATGTTGTCACAAATGGCAGTAACAAGATAATTCTTAATGCCCCTCTCTGTTCCAGACTCCCACAAGATCTGCCGGCCCTATAAAGATTTATGGGTAGTTATCTTGAGGAAAGAATGAGGAGACCACAACGTTGGTCATGCATTCAATTACTCATGAATTTGGCAAATTTTCATTTAGTGCTAATGACATGCAGGCACTCAGGTGAGTAAGTACGGTGCCTGACTGCAAAGAATTCATAGTTTAGTTGAGGAGATAGAGCCATAAAGAATAATCATAATTCATTGTGATCAGTAGAATATCAAGACCACAGAGGGTATTACAGACATATAGAAGAGAAACTATCACATCTACTATAGAAAGAAAAATTATCATGCCCTATTTATAAGCTATAAAGAACTGTAGGCATCATCTCTTTTCTTACCTCTTCCTTAGAGCCTTCATGTTCATCCTCTAGGCATGCTCTGTATCTTAACCTAACATTTGAATTATGATCATTGTGCCTAATACAAAGATGATAATTCACAGAAATGATTTGAGGCACCCTAACATTTATGTTTAACAACAGCAGGTTCTATGGGATCCCAGAACAGAGCCTGTTAAATAAGTCTTGGGTTATCTTCCAACCCAAATATATCATCAAAAATGGAGGTTGGCCCAGTCAAACTGAAGTATCTGATTACTTATCTTAAGGAAGAATATGAAACCAGCAATAATTTAAAATGTTAATGTATCTGTTTTTGGAAACACACCAAAAACTATAGCAGGAAGGTTTGTTATTGAATGCTTTGTTGTTCTTCAACTTTGTAATTTGGTGAGAATGCTACATTCTTCCTCAGGTATGAACACAGGCCTTTTCTCTTTTTAGGAAAATGCAAATTATGCAATAGAAAAAATACTGGCTCATTAGTCAGGAGACCTGAGGTTTGTTTTCAGCTCTGCCATTAACTAGCAAGGTGACTTTGGTCAAATTACTTAAACTCAGGATTTTTGCTATTAAATGAAGTAGTTGAATGACATGATCCTCAAGTTTTCTTCCAGGTTCAATAGGATAGTCTCTGTTTCCTTGTAAGTCTCTGATAGCCTCTATCTCAAGGGTGTTCAGTAACGTGTGTGGTTGACAAGATAGGCTCAAAGCATTAAGAAATTAGTATGAGGATGTGTCACATGTTGGATTCCCTCAGAAGCAGGCTAGAGATTATCAGGAATTTAGTTTATTAGGGAATGTTTTTGGGATGGATCCCTATGGAAGGAAAGGGAAGGAAGCATGACTGAGCAGAGAGATAAGTTGAGCTTTGATATAGTCTTAATAGAAAAAACAGATGGGAGGAACTTTCAGAGCCATCCTAAGTTGGAGAAGGGAGCTAAACCTTGATACTCTTGTGTTGAGCTGTCATTTGATGCAGCTCTCTTTCACCAAAGTAATCCTTCAAGGGAGCTGACAATCGAGGGCTTTCTGCTAGCAGCACTTCCAGTAGCTGTAATAAGTCTATTGTTGCTCCTGAAGAAAACTGTATATCACAACATCACCCCAGGATGTCTCTGTGCTCTCACACTCTTATGAGCATCAGTGGAATGTATGTAAAAAGGCTCAGCACAATGTTCATGCTTAATAAATGTTCATTTTTCCATCCATTCATTCATCCATCCGTCCATCCGTCCATCCATCCATCCATCCTTTTATTTATCTTTTTCCTTCTTAGAGGTCATAGAACTGAAGAGAGACAATAAGTTGGTGATTTCTCTTACTAGTAAGAAGAGATTCCTGTTTATGGAAGGATATTGAATCTATTAATTCACTTCCAATCTGAAGCTACCTCTGTTCTATGATTTTATACTAATTAACAATAATAAGTAACAATTGAATACTGCTCTGTGGTTTACGCAGTGGCTTGAAATGTCTTATTTGATCTACACAATTAACTTATATGCCAGGCTAAACTGGTATAAATCATCTCACCATAGAGATGAAGAACCTGATAAATCTAGTAATTCAGATCCTTGTCCAAAACCAGGATAAGATGAAAGGAGACTCAGTCCAGGTCTGCTGATTACTAGCCTAGGGTTGTGTCCATAATGCAGGGGCTCACAGTCCACTGGGCAGCTGACGAGACCTGGACTTGGGGCAACCTGTCTTGCTGAATAGTCTCTTCTTAGCCAAAGCTGAGCTGCTGGGCAGCACTGACTTCCATGAGCAGGGAGCCCATGGGCCCCATTCCTAGTGTTTCGGTTCCCTACATTTCAGTCCCCTATAGAGCTCACTGAGCTTCTGTAGAATCCTGTGTATATACTGTTCGTGGAGCCACTAAACTTGACAATTTTATACACAGAGCCACAGAAATTGTTCCCTGTGACTTAGTGTGACTTTACGGTGAAGAGGGAATATCCTGGTAGCACCATTCCAGTGCTTTTTGAACTTTAACTTCCATTTGAACCACTTGGAGATCTTATTAAAGTGAAGACTCTTGTTCAGTAGTTCTGTTCTATCCTGAGATTCTTCATTTTAAGAGCGTGCCCAGGTGATATGGATGCTATGTGATCATGGGTTCCCTCTCTCCCAGTGACAGAAACCCACAATCTTTCACAAAGAGAACTCAAAATTGGTCCCAGCCTTAAAGACTAGTTAGAACCAATGATCTGAAAGAAACAGGTCATAATTTTATAGTAGTTAGTTTCTCATCCTTCTACCCCTTCCTAAACTCCACCCTTTATGAGAAAGAAAGGAATGAAGAAGGGTGGCAGAGAAGGAAGCAAGGGAAGAAAGAAACAGAGAAGAAAAAAAAGTGAAAACCATATTGGCAATGTAATATGTGGTCAGAACCAATCAAGCTGCACACATATATGTGATGCTAGTAATAGCAGGTGCCATAACTCTTAATTGGAGCCTCTTCTTTTTAGCAGAGTCAATATTATCCATTTTGTGAAAGAGAAATGGAAACCATAGGGATGAAATCTACAGACACCAGAGAGAAAGATGCTGTGGATAGGCACTCTGAGAGTAACGTGAGCCCTTGGGGTTAGAAGCGCAGGAGGAAAGCCCTGTGGTCCAGTTAAGCCAGCTCCATTTAATGGGTTGTGTCCTGGTACTTACACTACTGAGCACTCCTGCTGCAGACCCTGGGGTGTTTATTTACTTTCTGATGGTGCATATACCATTGAACATAGTTTTATTTCCTGGCTTCTCAGGCTGGTGGAGGGGGTGGGTAGAAGCAAATGCTTTTAAAGTGATTTTCTTGCTAAAACATTAAACTGTTTTTTTCCTGAGGAGGATAAAATATTTTCTAAAATACTGTATAGTTTTCTAAGCAATGGAAGGAGAGAGCAGGGAATGGAAGCTGGAAACAGCCCTAGTCAGGAATGTCCTTGGGAGTAATATCAGGCAACGTATGGGGAGTAGAGTTTTTTTTTCCACAAGGCAAGCTCTCTAAAAGCAAGGAAAAGAAATATAAAAATCAGGGT
>CM053507.1:103411145-103618686 GCA_028627145.1 Eidolon dupreanum
ATGTGCCTTCGTATTTCTCACAGTTACCAAACACAAGGCCTTCCACTGAAACAGTGATCAATGAATTCCAGCTGGCTGGGATGAGATGGGGAGAGGAAGTGTGTGTGTGTGTGTGTGTGTGTGTGTGTGTGTGTGTGTGCACGCACGCACGGGGGGGGGGTTGGGGGTTAAGGGTGGGGGGATGGGGGGGGAGTGGAGGTGGCGTTGTTTACAAAGTTAAATTGATTAGGAGGATAGGCTAATGTGCCCTCTGACCACCACAACCCAACATCTTTGGACACCTTTTTTATAGGTTTGCCTTTGGGGCACAGTACTCTTCTTTCTCTTGTACTTTTTCCAGAGTACAGTGTCAACAGAGATACTCTCATGATTGTTGTCTTGGGTATAATAAACTCTGCTTTACTAGAGATGTGAGAATCTGGAAATGGAAAGCAGTTACCTAAATAAAACTTCCAAGTTTTTTCAGCTTTGGGGATTACTTGAAGATCAACCATTGCTGAATTCACTGCCTTGCTATTCTTAGCTCACACCTCTCTCTTCTTGATTATTCACCAAGTCCACCTTCTTATTTTTCTTCAGACTAAGCTGTATTTTCCTGGCCATTGCCATGGACACAGAGCTGTACCTTTAGCTCAACAGGCTTGATCCTAAGCTTCCATGGCATTCTTTCTTCCAGCTGACACATTTTATGAGTTGGATATTTTTAAAAACATTGCATGGAGACCAAATGAAAACCAGGCAGCATGTATATCCTTTTAGGTCATTTGGTCAATTGTTTACTCACAGGGAATTGAGTTTAGGGAATTGATCTAGAGGTAGAATCCACAAATCTCTTTTCCCATTTCATCCATAGCAACACTGCTTTTTGTGTTTTATTTATAGAGTAGTTAAATTCTGTGAAATAATATATATATATATATATATATCTTGACCTCTAGTTCCTGGCACAAAGCTTCTAAAACCTTTGTACTTTCTTAAATAATAAGAGCACTAGAAGGATCTTTTGTTTTAGTGTTTGGTCTTTAATCCTGGTTCCTGACACAGAGCTCCTAAATCTTTTAGAATTTCCTGGGCAACAGGAGTGTCTTTTGCTCTAATGAGGTAACTCTTGGCGGGCTCCTGGATAGCTTCAGGATGGAAGCTGGCCTTCAGAATAACCAAGCCATAATTAGAGGGTTGAGACATTCAACTCAACTCTGCCTCCCATCCTCTGGGTTAGATCTTGAGTTAATGATCCATTATGTCTACATGATAAAGCCCCCATAAAAATCCCCAAAGTATCAGGTTTGGAGAGCTTGTGGGTTGGTGAACACATCTCCATGCCAGGAAGGTGGCACGCCTCAACTCCATGGGGACAAAAGCTCCTGTACTCAATACCCTTCCAGACCTCACCCTATCTCTTCATCTGGTGATTCATTTATATCTTTTATTATATTCTTTAGAGTAAATGAGTAAATGCAAAAAATGTTTTCCTGAGTTCTGTGAGCCATTCTAGCAAATTATCAAATCCAAGGAGGGGGTCATAGGAACCCCTCTTTAAGCCAGTTGGTCAAAAGTACAGGTGTTGTGTATGGTATCTGAAATAGGGGAAGTCTTGTGAGTCTGAGCCTATAATCTGTGGGGGCCACTCTAACTCAAGGTAGAGAGTAACGGAACTGAATTGAATTATAAGACATCCAGCTGGTATCAGATAATTGACATGTGGAAAACACACAAATCTGGTGTCAAAGTATTGTGTGGTAATTGTGTAAGAGCAAAGGAGAAATACAGGAGTGTTTTTCATAGATTCCCTTCTCTACTGTTGTCTAGTAACTAGGAAACTACGTTGTATTAGAGATCTTTCTGTGTGGTCCTTTGAGGTTGAAGAAAAATTACTTCTTTTTCCAAAATGAGGTACAAAAAAGACATTTCGCTGGTGGAGTTGACCCACTATTGTATGTGATTATTTTTTATGAGCTACACTCTGAGTCCAGGCTGCTCACTTATGTACTTATCCAAAACCCTGAATTTTCTAACTAGTAGCACATCAAAAATACTCTGAAGTTGCCCTAGAATAAAGAATTAGATGAATTGATGGTTGTTTGGTACATTCATTATGGATGATAGGGGCAGCAACATTTTGCTTTCTTTCTTAAGTAAAAGAAAAAAAATCTAAATGTTTGGGAGTTTGCTAGGTCCAGTGAGCAATTTATGGGTGAATTATCTATGCCATCGCTCTAGTTTCTTCCTGAGTTGGATCCACAAATTTATTTGCTTTCTATGCAATTTTTAAACAACGATCAATTTAAAGAGCATTTAAAGAACACCTGCCATGTTTCATCAAGGGTCTTTGATGCCTCTTAAGAACAAACTCAGTCCTAGAAAGACTTCTTGAATAAAAGAACCACAAGAGAATGCAGCAGGTATCTGGAACACCTGATTCAAGCAGACTAGTTGTAGTACAGTTAGTGTAAAGTCTTTTTTCTTACTTGGCCTAGAATATAGATTTCATTATATTTAAAATAAAAGAAAGAAAAATAGTATAAAGATGCAAGGTTCTCCACTTGTAATTGAGGAAAACAGGCCATTTTAGGGAAGCATCTGACTGAAGCAGTTCAGGGTAGTAACTTGGTCCACCAGAGAGAAGCAAACAGAACTATCTGAAATACAAATTGAATTATTAGGATTCTATTAATAATCGTATCATCATTTATGGAGCAGTTCTGGATATTGTTATACTTAACTCTCACCACAATGGTGAGGTGAGCATTGAAGTGGGCATTGAAGTTCCTATTATTTAGGTAAGAAAAAAAATCAGATACATCTAGTATTGACCCAAGTCTATAAAAATGATGAATGGAAGAACCTGGATTTGAACCCAAAGCCTGTTCTCATCTCATAATATCACATTGCCTCCTTACTTCCTTCTTCTTTATTCCACATGAAGTAAATGTTGTTTTATTATTAACCATGACTTTCAAGTATGCATTTGACATTCATTTAACCAATATATGTTGGAAATTTTCTACTTGTCAGGGATTATAAGAGATTCAACAATTCCTAAGGAAAGCCCCTCTTGTCAAGGAGGTTGCAGTCTGATAGGGGAAATAATTGCAATACAAGGCAGAATGTAAAATATGCCAAAAGAGAAGTATATGTCTCTGCTTCCCCATTTCTCCTCCCCACATATAATCAATAATTATATCTACTTTATATTTTGCTCATACCTGTCTTTCAAGGAAATCAAATGTTTTGCATACATTATCTTGTCGGCACTCCCAATTGTAGAACAGCTTCATAGTTCAGTTTCAAAAATCTATCAGCTTGTTAAACTGTGTGCAGCCAATCACACTTTCTTGTGTCAGAGTACTGACACAGTGTCTTGCAATTAACATTAATGATCTCAGATATACAGCACCGGCACTGGGGGTGACACGCCCCACTTTTTTTTAGATCTTCATAGACACATAGTCCAATTTTATTTTATTTTATTTTTATAAATTATGAACTGATGAGCCAGTCAGTGTCACAGCATGGAGGAGGGATAAAAAGAATAAAGCAATTTTATTCCATTTGGCCAGCAGCAGAAGGCAAACTCCCAAAGGGAAGTTAAGGGGCACTGGTAGCATCTGAATGCTGAGTTATAATAAAGGCTACCATTTATGGAAGACGGTACTAGGTATGGTGCTGCGCGGCTTACTTTTATCACCTCATTTAACCCCCACCTCCAGTTTATACTTGCATTTGGGTAAACACTTATGATTCCCATTTCTTTACAGGTGAAGAAACTAGGACTCAGATTGGTTAACTAACTTAGGCCAGGTAGATGGTCTGAAACGATCTGGAGTTCAGCCACAAAGCTGCTCCTTTAAAACTCAGATTCTGACATACCATATCTCTTCCCCAGATTGGGAGAATGAGAGAATACTACATGTCTGGGGAGACTGTGGGCAAGAATCAGGAAAATAGAAGTTGGGAAACACCCAGGTTTCAGATGACACCACAAAGTGTATAACAGTAATAACTCCTGATTGAAATGACAAAAGCCCAACTCAAGCTATCTTAAACCACAGAGGAAATTTTTGGCTCAGGGAACAAAACTACAGCAATAATGGGAGAAGAGTGGGTACAGTAGTCTTAACCCAGAGAAATGAAGGCCTCAGGTCTCTGTCTGTCTCTGTCTTCCCGTACTTCAACTTCACTTCTCTCTATTCTTTCCACTCTTTGACACTAGCTCTCCCCATGAGGTGGAAGCCATATCTATAAACTGCCTCAGAATTTTATCTTTAAAGCTTCATGATTAATGAGGAAAAGGATCAGTTCCTCATAAATCTCAGAAAAATCCTAGGAAATTTTCTCATTGGTTTTACCTAGATTATTTACCTCCTTATGATTAGGTAACATTCTTATTGAAATCTCACTCTAACCAACCAGATGGCGGGAGTAGGAGGAAAATTCTTTCCTCTTCTAGAAAAAGAAGAAAAGGAGATATTGAACTGACAATGACAACAAATGTGTACTACTGGTAGAAACCAGATTAGTCATCAGAATAACAGACAGAGGAAACTAACCAAGTATGGAAAATATACTTTAAAATTATTTTTTTTCTGCCTAGTAAGGTATCCTGCTGTCAGAAGGAAATCCATGCCAATCTAAAATTGACAACATCATAGAATCATAGAATCCTTCCATCTCATACCTCTCCCCATTGCTCTGTATCCATACACACTCTTCTTCCTTTAGCTACTTTTATGTGTTTCAATCTCATTCCTTCTTAGAGTGTTCTATTTCTCTATTTGTGGTGACTTGCCCCCAGTTATTCAGATCTCAACTCAAATGCCACATCTTTATAGAACACACGCCTGACTACCTTATTGTTGTAAAGCAATCCCTCACCAGTTGTAACTTGTCATGGTACTTAACACCACTGACATTCTTATTCTTCTGTTTTCTCCTCTTCTTTTTCATTTCTCTTCTCTTCTCTTCTCTTCTCTTCTCTTCTCTTCTCTTCTCTTCTCTTCTCTTCTCTTCTCTTCTCTTCTCTTCTCTTCCTCTCTCCTCTCCTCTCCTCTCCTCTCCTCTTCTCTGCTCTGCTCTGCTCTGCTCTCCTCTCCTCTCCTCTCCTCTCCTCTCCTCTCCTCTCCTCTCCTCTTCTTTCCTTTCCTTTCTTTTCCTTTCCTTTCCTTTCCTTTTTTTTCTTCTTTTCTTTTCCTTTTCTGTTTCCTCTACCTAAAACATAAGTTCTGTGGGAGTAGAGATCTTTTCTGTCTTCCTGTCCATTGTAATGCTAGCACCTACAATATAGTGTCTGGCATACTGTGTAGGTCCTTAATACACAAATGTTGAATAAATAATTGAATGAATGAATCCTAGACTTAGAAGGAACTACAACATTTAACTTGAAACTTTATGCATAAAAGGTGCTTCAGACATGTTGAATGAATGAAAAATAGGAGAATCTGGCAAACCTATTTATTGGAATGTCTAGGAATATTGCTGATTTTGAATGGTATATCAATCCACTCACCAAGGTTGACCGGCAAATGTCAACCTTCCCCTTCCTCATTCTCATTAAGTTGTTTGAGCTGTGTGAATGATATTTTGGAAAGGCCTAGCTTCTTGCAAGACTATTGTTTATTGAGCACATGTCATATGTTAGACACCATACCAGGTACTTTACATGGATTAGCTTCATTTCTGAGAGTCAAAGTAGTGGGTAACTATTACTTTGATCCAAAGGTTTATAAAAGGCAAAAATGGGATCTGAACTCTTTTCACGACATCACAGTGAAACTGTTTTCAAAAGTGCTCTAGCAAATCTAGGAGGAGGTTTCAAAGTTGTGTGTTTGATGAGATCTGATTGATACTTGATCACAAACCCATCTCATTTTTACCTATACCTGGCATGTGGGTGAACAGATGAAATTCTGTAACCCATCCTCACCCAACCTCTGTTGTCCCAGAGATTTTTGTCTCTTTGGACAGTAGTTTAAAGTATAGTCCTCAGATCAGCATGTCTTCATGTCCTGAGGACATGTTAGATATGCTAATTCTCAAACTCCAGTCTTGACCTACTGAATCAAACTGTAGGGGTGGGCATAGCAACATTTTAATAAGCCCTCCAAGTGTATTCTGATTCACATTAATGTTCGAGAGTTACTGTTTTAGAGCATCTTGGGGAAGCCTGGTAATTTCAGCTGAAGGGGTACTTAGGTATCAATAAAGAATTTTAAAGGATAAGAAATGGGAATAGACTGACCAATTATCCTGGTTTGTCCAGGACTAGAAAGATATTTTAGTTTTAAAACTGGGACTTCCTCAGAAAACCAGAATGAGTTGGTTACTGTATTAGTTTTTATTGCTACCATAACAAACTGCTACAAACTTATCACTCAAAACAACACATTTATTACCTTTTCAGTTCTGTAGATCAGAATCTCAACATGGGTCTCACCAGGCTAAAATCAGTGTTCGCAGAACTGTGTTTCTTTCTGAAGGTATGGGAATAGAATCCATTTCATTGCTTTTCCCAGTTCCTAGAGGCCCCTTTCTCTGTCTTCAAAGCTAGCTATGTTACATTTCTGTGACCATTCTTCTGCAGTTATGTCTCCCTCTGACCATAACCAGAAAAGATTCTTGGAATTTAAGCACCCATATTAGATAGGGCCTACTTAGATAATTCGAAAGAATCTTTTCATCTCAAGATCCTTTGTTTACTCATATTTGCAAAGTCTTTTTTTCCATATAAGGTAACATATTCACAGGTTCTATAGGAGCTGTCATTTTCCCTACCAGTTTCCATAACTGGAAGTCTGGAATACAAAATTCTCAGTATTAAAATCAGTAAAGTCCTAGCAGAACTAGGACAAGCTGGCCCCTTAATTGGGGTGAAAGGGTAAAGAGTCATATTGCTGGGATGGTGGCGACATTAATTAGTGGTGAAAGAAACTCTGAAACAATGCTCTGGAGCTAGGCAAAAGTCAAAAGGAGGGAGTTTTGATTTTCTGAGTTGTCTATTTTGTAATTTTGTGTAACCTGATTTAAACTTTCTCTTTTTTCATACTGGTGACAGGATCTCCCATTTGTGGACATTGTGTGTGTGTGTGTGTGTGTGTGTGTGTGTGTGTGTGCATGTTGAGTGTAACCATATTAATTTATTATTAGTCACTAACCATGGCTAATTCACTGTTGCTTATAAAATGCTACATTAACTACTGCTACCATTTAGTTATCAAGTTTTGATGGTAGGAAAAACAAATCACGACTTTAATTGTCTGAATCTGGCTCTGTGTGTGTGATCAGCATGCAATCAGGGCCTTGCTGAGTCCTAAAGAGAACTGGTGAAACATTCTCAAGAATGCAGGCTGTTGCAGTAGCTCTTGCTGGGAAGTAATGTTCCATGAGCCTTTTATTGTATATAGTATATAGTAAAGATTTATTTGCCCTGTGTAAATATCTGTCTCTAGTTCTACCATCTTTTTAGATAAAATGCCCCCCCCCAAAAAAAAAATGGCTTCTAAAATAGATGGAAATAGATGCACATATAAAGTATTGATTATGTCACTGAAGTTTTGTGAATTTAGTATAAACATAGATATATGAAACCAGTGATAATCTCTCTTCTTCATGTTAGCCAGGAGGCTAGGAATGGAAGTAAAGTGAGGACTTTGCCTATGTGAGGTTGTAGGTATATTCTACTTTACGTTGTGACACAGATGCTTCTCTGTAAAGGAGAGAGCACAGTCTTTGAAATGAAGATTGACATGGAAGGACTCAAATCCCAAATCCATCCCTTATTAACTGTATGACATAAAGGATACTACTTATATTTCTGAGCTTTATTTTTCTTATCTTTAAAAAAGGATAATAATAATATATTTATCATAAAGATTAAATAAAAATATACTTTAAGCATTAAGTGTCTGGTACAGAGTTGGCACAAATAACTGACAATTATTAACATTATTCATTCACTTTTCAAAGATATTTCCAATAATAATTGAGGATTTGTCAAGGTGGTTTTTACCAAGGTAGTAGCTATTTTCACTCTTTGAAAGGCCATTCATTGAGCATGCTTTCTATTCTGTATCAGGGTGAAACTGAGAATATAAATATAATGGGTAATTCCTATCTTCTAGGAACTTCCAGCCTCCTGAAGAGATGACACTGGCTTGAACTTGAGGAATTGATTAGTGTCATTTGGAGAGAAGAGCATGCCACATTTTGGGAGCAGTATAAGTTGAACCAAAGCACAGAGGTGAGATGCAGACTGACCTGTATTGAGAATTAGATGTAGTTTGGTATTGCTGCAGTATATTAGGAAGGAAGTGGTCAGAGCTGAGACTGAAGATAGCAGCTGAAGCATGAAAGACCTATGTGATGGCAGGGAACTTGGATATTATTTAGACATGGTAGGGGTCCATTGATGGTTTAGATTGAAAATGATTAAGATTTTTAAAATATCACTCTAGTCATTTTATGGAGAATGGATTGAAGGGAAAGAAGGGGGAAAAATTGGGGAAATTAGTAGGAGGGTCTCTCAGTTATGGTATCTGCAATTAAACACAAACCACCTAAGGTATCTCCTGATACTTCAAGTACTGGAGAGTGAATATGAGCAGGACTAAGGGAACCACCAAGAGTATTAAAGCATTCCAGGACTAATGACAGTGGGAATCATTACCAATCTCAAGCACGAAGGGTCAGGGAAGGAATTAGTGAGAGCTAGAGCCGTGGAGAAAGAGCACTCTGACAGGAGGTGTAGCCTTTCTTAAGTTGGGTTCTCCAAAAGTTGACCCCAGGGGAGGATTCATATGCAAGCGATTTCTTCAGGAAATGCTTCCAAGAAGAAGTGTAAGGAAGTAGGGAAGGAAGCCATGCATGGGTACTATTTCATCAGCATCTTGTGGAAGGAAAGTACTGTACAATAAGTTAGAAATAAATAGGAGTCAAAAGACCTGATGCCAGGCCCTCTGTCACTTAAGTCAATCAAACTCCCTGCTTTTTAGTTTGATCATCCATAAATGGGGAAAGTGTACCCTTACAGAGCTATCATGGGAATGAAATAAGAAAGTATAAAGGTTTTATAAGGAGTTATTTAAAAAAAAACTTTAGTAATTTATATCAATTTTAAGTGGTACTTTATACACATTGGGGGAAAAAAAACACATGCATAGTCCAAATATAATGTTGAAAACAGCATTTTCATAACAAAAAACCCTGAACACTAAGTGTTAATACCATGTACATGAATTCAAGGACCACACTTTTCGTTTGTTGCACACAGTTTATTTAACAATATGATATAAGAAATGACTTGGTACTTTACCGTTCTATACGGTGATTGAATCTTCTTGAATTTTCTTATTTATAGTAATTATAGCGTTTGCATGATTTACACTAGAATTCCTTTTCCTCATTTCAAGTTTCACATAGAAGAAAGAAAAGAATGTTCTTCTCTATTAATGTAAGGTGTTATGATGTAGGAAAATCATAAATATTTTAACCTGACTAGTCTGGAGAATGTGAATTCAGAACTGGGACCACACATGGAGGCTCATCTTAGGTCTGTTGGGCTCCATGTTTGTGCTCTAGGCCCAACGTAGGCAGTCTTTGAGTTAATTCCTGGACACTAATGGCTGTCTTTTAAATAATAAACAGAAAAGAGACTGCCAAATAAATTTTGAATTTTTTTTATGATGGTAAGGATAATTTAGATATATTTTTAAAATGATTTTCATCTTTTAAATTGGGTATAGTACCTAACTGATGGTTTATAAGTACAAATTACTATGGTTATTATATTGTTAAAAGGCAAATGTATCTGTTATTGAGTCATTATAACAGTATGGGCTTTGTTGACCAACAATACTGTTCTTTATTGTTATTTAAAATCTGACAGTGTATCAAATGAAAAGAATTGCTGCCCTCTCAAATGATATCAAAATCTAATTATTGTCCTTATTGCCATTTTATATTTCCCTAAACTTTTCTATAAATATCTGGGCTGTTGAGTAATTTCACACTAAATGATAAAATCTATGACACTGTGAGACAGTTTGGTAAAACTTTTTGATGTGAAAAACTTTCTCGTTATCTTTGGATGTTGCAGAGAAAGGCAGAGTAGCAAGGAATGTGTCTGAGCATCTGATCTCATTATGATAGGTGTACAAGTTACTTCTTCCAGTGATGGCAAGAAATACTGGTAACCCTGGCAACCTTGTGGCCCTTCCCATCCCTTTTTAAGTAAAATAGCTGTTGCTAGGATACATACTAAAGCAAAAAGAAAGGAAAATGAAGAGGGAGGCAAAAGAATGAGAGAAAGAATGGAAGACGGAGAGAGGATAAAAGAGGAGAGAAAATAAGAAAAGAAAGAATGAGGATCAGAAAGGAAGATAAAACAAAAATATTGGGTTGTATTTGAAGGGCAGACTTCTGAACATGAAAGAAACTGTTAAATTACTGCCAAAATTAGAGAGCATAGGGTAGGGGTTAAAATAGAATGTTAGTTCCTGACTTACTAAAAATCAATCATTCATACTTCATTTTAACTTAGAGTTTTTTCAAATAAGCTACTTATTCTTAATGTAGGTGATTTCATATTGCTCTAGAAAGGGAAATGTTTATTAGCTCTCTTTCCTATACCCAAATCCGCATTAGCATCCTTTCTTCTGATGTCTCACTTTACTAGCTTGAAAATAAAAAGTCTGCAGAGAATAACATTATGTTAAAATTCGGTGAGTGCTCCTTTGTCAAGAGGGCACAGGTGAAGTTTCTCTGGTGTCTAAAGGAAGCCATGACCCCCATCATCCATGCTTCTGCCCTCACAGTTTCCTGTCCATCCACACCTAGGCTTGAATATTGGGTGAAGACAATAATTTTAGCAGCTAACAACCTCTGAGGTCAGGGAAAAGGTTGTGGTTGCTCTGGGTGATTGTAGCTTTTTGTAGCAGGGGGGTCAGATCATGTAAGACTTATAAATGGGGATAACTGACAGCCCTGCTGAATGGTTCCTCTCTACTGTGGTGTGGAATAGTGTCACCCTGAACAAATCCTCCACTACCAGAAAATGAGTAAATTATCCAAGTAGATTCATAAAGTTATTAAGTGGCTTTGAAATCTTGGACATTTTTCTACAAAAGTACTTTGGTCACTATGGTAACTTTGGTACCCAAAACAGCACCTGGAATATGGTAGATGCTCAATAAGTGCTGATGAATGGATGGAATGAAATCACTTCCACTTTCTGGACCACAGTCATCTCAGTATTCCTAATCTTAGTTTAGGGGGTTCTCATCCCTGATCTCTAGGGGTGAAGCACCCAGGATTCAGCTCTATTAGACTACCACAGCTTCTGACCCAGGGTGATTGATTTAAGGATGGGTTTATGACTGAGTCAAAGCTGATGAGAATGAGTGAGAATTTTTTTTAGTATTCCTAACAATAAACTTTCACTGTCTTCTCACTAGACATGAATGAGAGAAGATGTATGTCTGGTTCTGCTGCAGTCGTTTCTGAGCATTTGTGAGACAAGAGCTAATCTTAAGGAAGCAGAGCCAAGAAGTGAGAACTCTTTCTGCCCAGAGAACTGTGTCCAAGGTCTCCCAAAACTACAAAACCTGAGGTCACATGAATCATCATAACCTGTTCTCCACATTGCGCTAGAACCATAGGTGTACAGAAATGCTAAGATGCCCTTTTCCCAATACAGTGTCTCAATTTTTTACCTGGGCATTGCATCAACATTGTCAGTGTTTTTTTGCTTTACCAAATTTCTAAAAACAAACCAACAAACAAAAATGAAAACAAACAAACAAACAAACAAAAAACCCCAGCCAGTTCCTTTTTACATAGACTCGGTTTCTAGTGCTTTAGATTTGGCTGAGAAGTGAAATCTTCTTTCACATCGCTTCACTCCATAGCTACTCTTAAATTCTTTCGATTTACTCATAAACTTCCTTCTTAAAGATATTTTCCAGTAAAGAAAATCAATAAAACAGACACCAAGAATCTTCCTACCCACCTACTTATAGTCCTTTAGATATATTTGAGTTTCATAAGGTCCACTACTGCAAGGAAAATCAAAGAAATTCTAAAGGTCTCATTCATTTCCAATATTCTATGGCTTTGAGTCTAATACATGATTTGTGTAATCATCCTTAAAACTTAATGTTTTTTTGTCCCTGTTATCTGGTAAGCACTCACCTAAACACTGGTTACTGCTTTTATGGAACTTACAATCTAATTGGCATGGAGAGTTAGATAGGTCATGCACAAATGAAAAAGGTTGCAGATCATGATATGTGCTACACAGAAGACAGAACAGGGTGATATGACACAATATCTGGGAGGCCTGAGGTCCATCTTAGCTACGGTGGCCAAAAGCCCCCTTGGAAGAAGTGACAGCTAAACCAAAGTATTAGTGATGAGTAGTTTATCATGTAGAGAGACAAGGGGAGGTTGTTCTAGACAGAGGAAACAAAGGTTGAAAACCCTAAGTTAGGAATGAACTTTGAGTTTTAAGGAAAATTTACAGAAAAATAGATATAGCCAAAGCAAGGGACGGAGAGAATCTAGAAAGGACAAAATCCCACAGGGTCTTGAAGACTATGAGGAGGAGCTTAGAAGCCAGTGTAAAGCAAGGAAAGCCATTATCTGATTTTGTAATAATCAGTCCGCTGCTGTGTAGAGAATGTGTTGTAGGGAGGCAAGGATACAAGCAAAGTGACCAGGTAAGAGATATTGCATCAATATTAGGAGGAGCTGGTAACGTGGATTAGGTTAGGCAGTGCAGTTAGAGAGATTGGATAAGAGCAATGACAAAAGGAGGAAGAATCAAGGATCACAACTAGGTTATGGGCTTATGTGACTGTGCGAATAGGGATATCAAACAGAGGTAAGATATGGATATATAATATTTGAGAGTATCAAGAGTTTTATTTGGACAATGGCCATGCCACCCAGAACAAGCCCGATCCTGTCTGATCTTGGAAGCTAAGCAGGATCGGGCCTGGTTAGTACTTGTATGGGAAACCAGCTAGGAAGACCAGGTGCTGTAAGCATTAAAAAAAAAAAAAAAAAAAAGAGTTTCATTTGAATATAATACATTTAAGTAGGAAGTTGGTTACCTTAGGTTGTAGCACAGGGAAGGGCTCAGAACTGGAGTGTGAATTTTGGATTAATTGGGCCATAGATGGTATTTTAATTACCATAGCACTTCATGAGATCACCTGGGGAGAATGTAGATTGAGAAGTGTAGAGAGCCAAAGAATTCCCACATTTAGAGGAGGCCAAGCAAACAGAGGAGGAGATGCCAGCAAATAAGAATCTGATAAAGGGAAGCCATAAGGTTGGGAAAACAAGAGTATGGTATCAGACAGTCAGAAATAGGAACAGTAAACTGTACTGAATATTGTTGAGAGGTCAAGTTAGATGTGTGCAGATATAATTATTGAATTTGTCAATATTGGTGACAAACTTTAGTAAGAGAGGTTTCAAGGTAGTGGTGGGTTCGAAATTAGGCTGAAGTGAGTTGAAAATAAAAAAGTAACAATAAGAAGAGATCTCAAGCAAGGACAATTCTTTTAAGAAGTTTGGCTACACAAGAGAGAAAACAAATAGTGTGGGATTTGGAAAGGGGTTGGATTCAAGAGGTTTCCTCCACTTCCAAAGGCTGGAGATCCTAGAGCATTAGATGAAATGGAATTGTTTAGGATGAACCTTCCGATGCCTGTCCCAAACTCAAAGGGCTTGCATGCACAAAGATAAATAGGTACTGTCTGAGAACCTCTTAAAGGCCCAAAGATATTTATATTTTGTTTTGTAATGGTCTCACTCTTACAACTCTGGGCTATCAAGAGGTTAACTCTGGATAAATCTTTCCTCATCAAATGGCTAATGCAATATTAGTTTTATTTATCAAATCAAAGAAGAAAGAGCTTTCCTGGGTGATTATAAACTAAAAAGACAGAAATTAAATTTAGCCTAATATTTTAATAGAAAAACAGATCAAATAGAAAAAAAAATAACAGTAACCATCCCTGCTGAAGCAATCTTGCTCATTTTATTTTTCTATTTTTCATTGTTTGGGGATAAAAATAGTTTAACACTTTTTTGTTAAAAGATGTGGCAATTCCAGGTGCTTTGGGGAAAAGAAGAAAGTGGTCTGGGGCTAGGACCCTATATTATACCTGTTATAGAGTATAGAATATATTTTAATATGTTTTGAAGGTAAAAACAAAATCTACTTAAAAATTGCCAGCAATCTCTACATGCTAGAATAGAAATAGGAATTAACTTTCCTGCAGACTATCCTTTATTCTAGAAAGAGCTATCTTCTGTAGATTCCTAGGTTGAAAGAAACCCTCCTGGGAAAAGGAGAAGTATCTGCACCAATAGTACTGTTCTTATCCTGGTTTCTTATTTGGATTGGCCAAGTAAACATATATTTATTTGCTCAAGATGTCTCTAAGTGTTAGATTAAGATTGGGATGGGCACTAACTGTGTAGACTGGTATGTAGAATAGTGTGACCCTTGGACCATTCACAATAATAGCCTCACCTAGGTAGTTGGCTAAAAATATATAGTCCTGGATGCCACTCCAGATGTATTGGATTAGAATCATTGTAGATGGGTCACAAATATGAATATTTAACAAACTTTCTTATCAGTGATATCATCCTAAATGTTAAATCTGGCTCTTGTGTATATGTGTGAGGAGTGAGAGGGGAGGGAGAAGCCCGAGTTTATAGCATTTACCAATTCTTCTCCACTCTAAACAGAGAAATTAGAATAATAATAGTAATTTTTAAAAACCTGGTGGCAATAAAGGGGAATTTGGTGACTATTTTCATTTTTTTTTTATCAAGGACTATTTTCACTGCTCTATAGTTCAAGCTTGCAGCTGACATTTATATTTAGCAAGCTCTGCTTTCACCTTGCCTCTTCTCTTCTCAGAAAACAGATACATCTTTCTGTTTGATAGTTGCTGTCAGTCACACCTCTCCTCCTCCCCTTCTTCCCTTCTGCCTTCAGGCAGTCACTCTCTTTACAGGGTATCTAGCCCTTCCCCCATTACCTCTAGGTAGATGCCATTCCTTTCCATCCATGTTATATTTGTAGCTTTGTTTTGAAAATAACCAACAAAGCTGAGATTTCCAAGGCTGCTTAGCTACCCTCCCTTCTTAAAATAATATTTACATAAAGAGGGGCAATAAGAAAACAGAAAACTTAAAGAACTGTTCAGACCCAAGAGAAGGGAGGTTGCTGCCTTTGACTGGAGGCTCATTAGTTCTCACCTCTTCACTCCAGAGAAGTCACTGAAAAATTTCCACCCCCACCACAGAGTCAGACACATTGCTTCCTTCAACCTAAGAGTGACCTCAGAACCAAGGTGCAATCCTATCACCCACCTCATCACCCTGTCACCTGATAATGCGTCCCTGTCATATTCTTCTCAATAAACCTTATAATGTCTGCTCTTCTCAACACCTGGGGCCTAACCCCTGAGCAATGATCTTAAAAGATGACCCTGAAGTTCCTTTCATCTGTTACAGGATTAACATTATACATCAGTGTCCTTTTCTTTTCCCAGTAGGTTATGAGTTTGTGGTCAGAGAGCCCAGTGGCAGGAGGAGTTAAAGATCTGAACTGTTTATCCTGACTCATCCTGCTGTGGGATTTTAACAAAAGAGCTTAACAGTTCAGCCTTCAATTTTTCCAGCTGTGAAAGACAAATAGTAACATAATAAAAGCTCCCTCCTACCATGTATACACACTTATTTCATAGGTATTTTTAAAGGATAAGTAGGGATAAAAGTTTTGTTAGTTCAGGATTAATACTTTGGTTGCCTTGAGAATAAAGTTGAGAATTGTTTAGTATGCCATGTAAAGGTTTAACATTTTCAAAGAGCTCTATTTAAGTGTTTTGTATGAATCATCTTACTCATTCTAACTAACAACCTGTGTGGGTTTGACAGATGAGAAAACAGGTTCAGAGGACTTGAGGTAGTATGGGAAGTGCTGGAATTCAAATTTAGGTGAATTGGCTGTTTTTAATGACTCTCAGCTCTATGTCTCAGACATAAAATTCTTTATCAAGATCTTTCTCTTGACCTCCAGATTTTATGTCTAAGTACAGGTTGGACATTGCTACCCTTTGGAGGTTGCCATAGCAAGGCAAAGACTGTCCTTGATCTGATATCTGCTTATTCATCTGGTCTTATCATATACCCCTGTCCCTCTCATACTCTACACTTGAGTCCTACTGAAATAGTTGGAATTTGGCAAAAACACATGCTGTGATAGATTTTGGGGCACCCTACATGCATGTTTCCTTTGAGATCAAGGCATACATTTCCACCACTGCCAGAAGTGCTGGCTGTTGCCTTCTTATGACTGAAAATTTCTAAAGGAATTGTTTCCACCATAGTAAGGTGCCATGCACAAAGTTGCACCCCACTTCAGAAACAGCCTGCATCCCATTAATGGTCAGTGCAGGGGTATAAAGCCCAGTACTCAAAATGGTACAACTCTGAAGGTCACTGCAACTCAGAGCTTCCTCATTGGATTGTCAAAGTCCTCTCTTAGAATTGTTATGCTCTTCAACTTCTCCCTCTGCCTAATCCTGTTCCCATTGCTTCTTTACAAGTGTTTTTTTTTTTAATTTGTTTTGTTTTGTTTTGTTTTTTCCTAAGAGCCCTTTCCATATATCTGCATTGAAATCTCTTTCTTTTTCACAGTCTGTTTCCTAGGAAGCCTTAGCTAAAACAGTTGGTACCAGAGTTATTCCAATAGCTTTAAAATAGGATTTTAGAGCTATAGTACTCTTTGGAGGGCTGGTGGTAAGGACCCCATTACTGGTAGCAGGTGGAATTTTGATAACTTTTGAAATGCTGTAACAATGCAAAAGTTTCCTCAGTGGTAAACTGGGATGGAAACTGAAAGAGAATGTACTGAGAGGTGCACATTGAGGCCATTGAGATGTTCTAAGAAGGTAGTAATTATAAAGAAGATGTAATTAGATGACTTTGGCTGGGGGCTATCAAGGCATTAGAGAAAGGCAATGAAGCACTGAGAGTGATTAATCTGAAATTTAGAGCAAAGTGAGAAAACCAGAGAGCCTGAGGGCAGAAAGGCCAAAGATCAAACCCAGAATGTGTTTTTAAGTGTAGCAAAGTCCAGAGAAGATTGATTTGCCAACCTGGCAAATCGTTTTCACCAAGGTCAGGGTTTTAACTGAAAAGGAGTGAGGCTCTGAAGCTTGGGATGGGATTATCTAGGTTGATGTCCTTAAAAATCTTGAATCTTGAGTTTCCTCTAAATTCACAGAAGTGTTTTATCCTTCCTGCTCAAAGTTATCACTTCCTTTTGCTTGCAAGATTAGGTACATTCCCACACCTCCCTTCCACTTTTCTCTTCACCTATCTCCACCTGTTGGCCACCAGATCAATTACTAGGGTCAAATCACAACACAACTTGGGAAGTGTTTGATCTATTTACTAGCAGAAGAAAGGAAATATACACTCAAAGAACTGCAGGAACTGTAGGACCTGGTCAACAAAAGGATCAGGAAAAAAGGTATGGAACTTGACCCTGAAGTCCTGGGTCAAAGTGGTGATTGCGATGGTGTTGATAAAGGAGAAATTACTTATTTACAGGGAAGCATTCTCCACTGATGCAGGATTTAATACCCTGTCAAGAACCAAGGAGACAGTGCTAACCTGGTACTAGAATGGCTCTTAGAAATTTTGAAAAACTCATGACCCACACTAACTGAAAATATCAGAGCTTCCATGGCATATGGAGAAAGAAGGGATCAAATATTTCAGAGAAGTAGGCATGCTAGAGTAAGTATACTACGTAAAACTGAAACCCCGTCTGCCAACCATGTTTCACTTAAGGGTCCACTGAGCACTCCATATAGTAGAGCAAAAAAGAATACATTGATGAGAAGGCTACCGGCATAAATTAGAAGCTCAGTAGTGGCTATCCTTTGTAGGCTGGGGCTGACGGTGGAAGATGTTATAGAATTGGGAACCCTGAAAGCAATGAAGAGGATGCCAAAATAGTAGAGGCCAGGTAGTGGCACTTAACTATCAAAAGCAAGATGGTTATAATGATCATAATAAGTGACCAGCCCACACAGGACTAAGGAGATAAGGTTAATAAAACACTGTGTACCCACAGGCAGTCGATAAGAGTATGCTCAATGTGTCAATCGAAGGAGTCAAAGATAGATAATCAGGGGGTTAAGGGAGTTTATCTCAATAAAAAGTCAAAATCTTTTGTCAAATTTCTGGAATCTGAGCCGATTTTCAGTCCCAGATCCCACTGCTTAAAGCAGAGTCAGTTCTCCAGAAGGAAGAGAATTACAACCCCATGTTAAGCATTGTGATAATGATATCTTCCATACTTCCTCAAGATACCAATGACTATTTCAATAATCATGCCCTGGGAAAAATGGGAATATCTAGTCATTTCAAGTAGTGTTGTAAAAAGTGTCTATGTTAACAATGATATCCAGGGACCTGAAGCATTATTGTGGTGCCAATTAGCAGGAGCATATGGGAGCCAATTAGTAAATGGAAACTTGGTCTAGCTTCATTTCACAGTGAGTTTACTATGCGAATGGACTTACTATGTAATCGTTTCCCTGATCCTCAAATATAAATTTGGAATGGTCATACTTGGTAGTTGGCAGAATAGCTATATTGGTTCTTTTGCCTTTGGACTGGCACATCCCTCTCTCAGTCAGCCAAGATTGCTATTACATCTGTGAGCAACCTAATGGATTCATAAGTAGCATCATATCTTCTATTGAATCTACAAAAGCAACAACAAAAACAAAAACAGGTGGATCTTTAGAGATGATAGTGAATTGCAAACTCAGTCAAGTAGTGGCTCTGATTACAACTGCTGTGCTGGATATGGTATTTTTGCTAGAGCAGTTTAACACAGCCTTGGATCCATAGCGTGTAGCCATTAATCTGGCAACTAAGATCTTGTCCATCCCTTTTAGAAACATAGATAAAAAGTTTGTGTAAAAAAATAAGTAGTTTGTGTTCATGTGGAATAGATGGCAGTATATTATGGTCTTGCTCTGGTCTATGTTGGCTCTCCTGTCCTCTGTTATAATAATCCTAGACTATTCTTCAAAACATTATCAGTCCAGTGTATCAAGATTATCATGTTAGTTGGTGTGCATGAGGAAGAAATGGCAAATACATTGGAGGCCTTGGTAAGACACATGTGCTCCAAAGGATGAGTGGGTAAATCTAATGAAATTTAGGGCTCCAACATATATTTTTAGCAGTACAGGCATACCTCATTTTATTGCACTTTGCTTCATTGCACTTCATTGTTGTGTTTTTTCAAATTGAATGCAAGACCTTCTACCAGCGAAAAGATGATGACTTACTTTATTGGGGTGGTCTGGAACCAATTCTGCAATGTCTTCGAGGTATAGTAATCTGGGACATGCCAGCATATCCCTTCCAGAAAAGAGGAGAGATAAATACATCTTGTATCTTCTACACATAAAGAATCACAATACTTTTAAGGCCCCTTCGTGTTCTGGGGTTGGCATGTATTATAATTGGAAATACTGCTTTAACAAGGTGACACGAAAGGGCTACCAGCTTTTATTAAGACCCAGAGCTGAAAAGGCTCTGCAGCGTATCTGGCACACACAGTCCTGTAGGACTAATGATAGATGTCTGTGATGGGAAAGATGTTGAAGTTTGTGGTCAGCCCTAACAGATCAGTTGCAAAGTGGAGTGCTAAGATTTTAGAGCAAGACCATACTATCTGCAGTAAACAGCTAGAAAACAAAATATCACTTCCCAAATAAATTTTCCCATGCTTCTGGAACATGGCAGAGGAAAATCATGAGACAGCAATTGACCATGCAGACAGAACTGCACATTATGAGGCCCACCAAGTCATAAAGTCAAGTCAATGCCAATCCATTTTAAAATGGAAGTAGTATATCAGATTGAGAATGAGCAGAGCCAGAAGGTACAAGTTGCAGATAGCATAAGCCTCTATGTCATCTATCACTGTTGCAGTGACATCCCTCCTTCAGCTCACACCTATGACCACATTTCATGGTCGGGGCGAGGGTATTCCTTTTGATCAACTGACGTAGGAATAAAAGGAAAAACCTGGGAAGTAGGTAAGATGCAGGAAGACCAATAAAGGATACTATAACAATAAACCAGAAAAGAGGAAACAGTGACTTGGTCAACTGTAGGTTGTTCCCTATACAACCTACTTTGGGGTAGGTAGAAGAAAATAGTCCCATGATATAATTTATACATTCTGTACTACTAATTATTAAGATGACTCTCTCAAATACAATCAGACATTGCTGATTCATTATTAGTTTTTTTTTAAAATTTACTCTTATTCTATGATTACTCTGCTATTACATAAACATGTTACCAATTATCTTATTTGTATGAGTATGACTGGATTTTTTTCCCCCAAGTGTATGTTTTATACTTTTCTAAACTATTTAGGTTGACCACAGAATTAGTGTTCACTCTAAATGTGACTAATAACTTACAGTGGTAGCTTATACTGGAAGAATTGAACTGAGCACTGTCAGTCAGGATTCAACCAGAGAAGCAGAACCAGTAGGATGTTACATTAAGAGAGTTATTGCAAGAAATTGGCTTATGTGATTGTGGGGGCTAGCTTGGCAAATCTGAAATCCAAAAGGCGGCCATGAGGAAAGGCATGGGCTAAAGCTAATGTCTCCAGAATTTCTTCTTCCCTAGGGAAGTCTCAGTTCTGCTTTTAAGACCTCAAATAATCTCCTTTCTTTAAAGTCAATTTATTATGGGCTTTAATCACATCTACAAGATGCCTTTGCAGTTAATAGAATAACCGGGGACTATGGCCTAGACAAGTTCACACATCAAAAGATCATCATAAATACCATAAAAAAGACTACTATGTAAATGCAAAATGTTACTATTGTTCTGAAAAAAAAAAAAAGTAGTAATCTTACTTCTTTAAGCCTCAATTTTCTCTGTAAAAATAAGCAAATTGGATCTGACAGATTTTTTTGTTTGATCAATATTTACTTATTCATTCATTTGTCAACAATGTACTGTATTATCCACTCTTATTCATTCCATCAACAAATCCTGCCAGTTCTGCCTTCAAAATATGTTGAGAATCCTACTACTGCCTTGTTTACTGTTACCATCCTGCCTGAGTCACTGTCTCCTCTTTTCTGGTTTATTGTCATAGCATTCTTAATTGGTCTTCCTGCGTCTCACTTCATCCCCACCACAATTCAATTTCAGTATAACACCTAGTGTAATTCTTGAAAATAGCACATTACTCCCTCGGTTAAGTCTTCCAAACAATTCCTTTGGCACTCAAAGTAAAAGCCCAAGTCCTTTCTGTGGTCTGTGCATTCCTACATGATCTGAGCCCACTACCTCACTCTCATCACCCAACTCTTTCATGCTTCTTCACTCTATTCCAGTACCGTAGGCTGCCATGCCTTTGCTCCAACATCCACTGCAAGGCCGTAACACATATCATTTGCTCTGGCCAGAATGAGAAATCTGCTTTGTTTCCTCACTTCCTTCAAGTGTCAGCTTAATTGTTACCTTTTCATAGTGGTCTTTCTGAGTCACCCTTTAGCAAATAGCACCCTCTTGCAATATCATAATGTTCCATCTCCCTTTTCTATCTTATTCTTCTTCGCATCTATCACTTTATATCTATAACTTTGCGTCTATCACTTTGCTTTGTTTACTGCAGTGCCTAAAGCAGTGACTGGGATGTGGTTAGCATTCAAAAAGTATTTGTTGACTGAATGAAAGGTAGAAAGATATCTACTTATTGTTGAGTTAGAAAAAAAAAATTTAAATTCACTTATCTGAGAACTCTATAGTGCTTTTATGTTGAGAAAAATTCTTCTCTATATCAAATTTGTCAGGAAATTCTCTCTGCTTTTTTCCTTTTTTGAATAGTATTTTGATGTTGTTTCTCCCATGACCATTCATTGAATAGGTGTTTCTATGGTTACAGTGTTATTTCTAGTCAGAATCCTGCTGCGGAAAAACCTGATTTTGGTATCTCAGTAAGTCAAGATTCCTCTCATGTACTATTATAATACAGATAAATTTTCACAAATCAGCTTCCTGAATCATTCACCAAATTAGTTGGAGAGGTGGAATGGAAGACATATTTAGGGATCAAGTCTAGAGTTCTGAAAAATGGCATTGTAGGAAATAGACAAAATGAGTTACCAATACATTTGCTCATCAAGGAAGGTTCTAGTGAAATCAATTCCATTTTACTTTGCTTCCCATCAGTGGGACCCTGACATGCCAGTTTTTATTATGCCTTCATCTTTATAACCAATTAAGCTGTGGATTCTTTAGGCTCCTTATTCTTTCTGTTCTATTCTGGGGGTAGGAATAAAATACAGACAAGTGTACCTCTAGAGCTTAATTTGTGAGTTTACCCCAGAAAACAAATGAGGTATGGCTAATGTTGACATTCAGTGAGTACATAGGGATCTGGCTTTGCTAGAACATCACAGAAGAGCTAACCATACAATTTAGACACGTTTTAGCTCCTTAAGTTCAATTTCTACATGCGTAGCTAGCATAGAAAACCAGTGAGAAGACAGAAAATGTTTTTATCTTTGTCTCAATTTCTTTTGGGTGCTACCTCTTCTATCCTGGCTGTTTATCTTCCCACTAATCTCCAGTCTAGCTCCTATTGCTCATAATCTGCCCAGGGCTGTACCATATACAGTCCTGTTTTTTTGAATTATGAAAATGTGGAAAGATTTCTGTGGCTATACAGATATCTTGATAAAATCTTTAAAATAAGGAACTCTGTGAAATGCAAATTAATTTGCATATGTACGATACAAAGAAAGTGACTGTTTCCTGTCCAAACTCAGTTTTCTCAGGAACTCAAAGCCAATGTCAACTTAATCATTGAAAAACAGTTTATATTTTTGTTGAAATCTATCCAAAATATGGCAAGAGAAACTACATTTTAAGGTATAGAGCAATATGTGCTTTGCTGGGGCTCTACTTATCTAACTCTGCTTGCTCAAGCCTGTACCTTTACCACATTAAAAAAAAAATTGTTCAGGACTTATAATGTTTCTCAGAGTACAAATTATTCTTGAAAGAACTAAGCTTTCATTAATTTATTTATTTAACAAGCATTTACTGAGCATATACTAGGAGCCATAAACTCTGGTACATAGGTATAAGAACTGGCCTCTGAGTTTAACAGAATCAATATATTGTGCGTATATTCTGGAGTAGGGTAGG
The DNA here is from genome assembly GCA_028627145.1 of Eidolon dupreanum. Lineage (NCBI taxonomy): Eukaryota > Metazoa > Chordata > Mammalia > Chiroptera > Pteropodidae > Eidolon > Eidolon dupreanum. The sequence goes on from CM053507.1 coordinate 103,434,444, forward strand.
GCGATTTTATATCATCAGCATATCATCAAGTAAGATGTAATAAATTCTGAGAATCAAATAAATGTCTAAAATCATAAAAGAGTTTCTGATTCTTCTGTATAACTCATTTTCTCATTTCCTTGGTGAACAGCTTCATTGATTCTCCATCATTAAAATTTTTCCTCCACTACCCCTTCCAAATTGAAAAGAATCCAAGGCACCACTCCAACCTGAGTCTTAAGATCCACCTTTTTGCAGATGTACTTTATGACTAAATCACTCTCTCTGTCTGACATAGGTCATTAGCTTCTTGACTGAGATCTATGACTTTTTCTAAGTCTATTTCTGCACTCATTAGCTGTTATTTCACAAATAATAAATAAAAAATGGTGATGACTCTCTGAGTCTTTGTGATCTACTCACTGCCTTCTAAAACACATCTTTCATTTCTTCTGCTAGGGAATATGGCAAATACTTCTTAAAGTAATTGAGGAAATTAGTTTGGTTGTTCTAACCAATATTTTTAAAAAGCTGAATGAACGTTGATAGAATCAATGATCAGGTGAAGTGATTTCCCAGAACTGTAAAGATTGAGTATAAAAAATATGGCACCTTATCTTGGCCTGGGAAAGGTACAGCTGTTTGGTTTCTTATTTAATCAATTGTAGATGAAAGGAAAATTTTGCTTAATAAAATGAATTGAGTCATGCATAGTTGGCTCTGGGGCATGTTCCTTTCAGAATATGACTTGAAAGCTACACTTGCAATTTTTCTCAGACAAAATGGCCTCAGACTCTCAAGTCCTTCATAGGATTTCATCTAATATAATTTCCTGAGGTTGAAATGAGAATGCTTAAAACACTACAGGTTTCATGCCATAGAGTCACATATGACTTAGAAGATGGAGGGAACTGCACCAAAGTCTCCCGATGTAAGCAGTACAAGCCTAAGCATATACCTACCCTGCTGATCCATTTTCTGACTTCACACTGGCCTCAAAGTTACAGCTGTCTTGGGGGTCTTCACTCTTGCTTAGACTATTTTTACGGAGACTTTCATAGTAGCCATGGCTATTAAAATGTTAATATTTAATTAGGAAGCCAAATGCTTGGATTAAGAGGTGAAAATTTTAAATTATTAAGAAAAAGTTAGACAAATATCTGGTTGCTTTTACATTTTTGTTTGGTATCAAATAGCCAAGTATTTAATTTTCTCATTGAATTTATCAGTTTTATTCAGTTAGTGAACCTCATCCAATTATATGCTGTTCATATTAGAACTCATCCTTTATCTGTTTTTTTCTTTTTTTTGTGCTGTTGGATATTTGGCTATATTTACATCTAAATTCACTGAAATAGGGTTGTGTTCATACTTTAGCTCTCATATTTTTACCAGATAAGATAGATAGATAGACAGACTCAAAATAATTTAATATTTCTAAATTAAATCCTCAGGTAACATTTAGGTTTAATGTAATACAATGTGGATTATGAAGGTTATAAAGCCATAACCTTATTATATATACTTTTAATGTATATAATTTGTATAAATAATTTAGATGTACAGAACATCAGTAGTAATGGCATAGAACTCTGTGCATATAGATATAATAAGAAGACATTTACTTAGACTGCCAAGAATTCCAAGTTTGTTGTGTAACATTTGAAACTGATAAAGGAGAGCACACTGTAGACCTGCATATTCCTGACAGTTCATTTCCATTGTGACGGCACCACTGATATGGACCTCTCATGAGTCAAAAGTTATGTTAGACAGAGCAAATATCTGGAAGAGCAGTTTTCCTTAAAGTGAGGCATGCTTCAAGCTTGTGATCGCTGATGTTTTAATATATTGTTTTTGTGTCACTCTGCTAGATTACTGTGAGCTAGTATATTTCAGGTCACAAATGATGTTCTAGGGATGTTTTAATATTCTCCACATATGTTTTATGAATGATCAAATAGTCTCATTGGAATATACATCTGTTCCTAGGTGAAAAGAAATACATGACTATCTCCTAGGTGAGTACAGCCACCAGGTAACACTGAGAAGAATTTTTTATGATAATGTTTACATTAAGAAAATCAGTCTCAAACAACAGACAGTTTTCTCTGTTCAGTTGCACATCTATACACTCTATGTTAGTGACATTTAGTTGAATTAATTTTGTTTGAACTTGACCCAGGCTGCTGTAAATTTAGTACATAAAGGCATTCTCTAACAATGGTTAGAGAAATTCTTTGCAGGGGAAGTTTAGTCAAGCACTCGAAAAATGCTTTATTAAAATCATGTCTACTGTTTAGATCTTCTAATATTTGCCAAATTAAAAAAAAAAGGAGGAAGGCTGATTTTTATATTTTGCTATTTCTTACCTGCTAAATTTTACCCATTTTTTTTCCTCCAGCCTAGCAATAAGACAAAAAAAGGAAAAAAAATCAACAAAAATGTAACACAGACAAAAATTTAATAATGCATTAAATGTATATAGTTTATTACTTCCAAGGACCTGTACTATTATTAGATTATTCTTAATAGTGCTTGCAGTTGACCTATTAAATAGGTCAAAATTGTGAGTGATTTTGCTAAATGAATGACAAAAACAAAACAGTACCAATGAATGAAAAGGTAAAAAGAACTGAGAGATATGAACAAACTTCTATAAAAGGTTCAGGGGTGGAAGCAGCCACTAACCAGGTACCACCTGAAATGTTTGGGGAATCTATGCAGCCCACATAGGTACATGGTACCTGGCAAGAACACTTTTGACACACCAGAAATGTAGGGACACTGAGAAGAATTTTGTAAAGATTTTTTGAGAGTGCCTAGGTTTTTAAATTATGGCCTTTGATCCACAACTTAAAATTTGCATGTTATAAAGAGATTTAAGTCCTGGATGCACTGTCCTTCATCACTTCTAAGTATAAACCAACCTGCTCTTAAAGATCCAGAAGGCCACATCTACTGTTGCCATACACAAGTGGTTGAAGACTTCTGTTAGTGGCCTTACAAAGCATTTTTCTTTATTGATCCAGCCATGTGGCACAGAGCCAGCTCAAGTCTGGTTTCTTCTCAGTCTTCTATTAATGACTCCTCACAGGGGGCCTAGAGTACAGCTGTTATTGTGTTCGTGCAAGGAGTCTATCTCAATGACCTTCTGTAGAGCCAGGAAGCTGTGTGCCTGTGACCAACCCAATTATATCACAGGCTAGACAGAGCACCTTACATTGGCTTCGGTGAATGAACCAGGAAGCAAAATGATAAATCTTTATGATAAATCTTGGTTGTTGGACAGGAGGAAAAAAGACCCCTAACCCCACCCCAGTTTTCTTTTTCATTGGTTTCCTGATACTACCTCCTGAATAACATCAAAAGTAAGCAGCCTATAAATTTAGCACGTTTCCAATACTAAAAGCTGATAAAGTTTATTGTACTTATAAAATGAATAGCAGGAAATGCTTTCCGTTTCCTATTTATAGGTCTCTGGGGAGATTTCAGGTATAATTTATTCCTTCAATTAAAAAAAATGTTATGTCCCTTCACACATGCTTTCTTCTTTTGCTTTCCTTTTTCTCTTTGGTATTTTATATTTGAATCAACATGTAAGTGACCATGTGCTCAGACAGTCTCAAGCCTTCTGTTACATACTCTTATTTTTGTTTTATCTCTTTACTTACCTCTTTAATGATAATTCTCTGATAAATTTCCATTTTTTCCTTCATTTTTTTATTCTCCTTTTCTTTAGTTAACAAATAGACAGGTCTTTCATTGTATCTAAGCTTCCTCCTATTTCATGTTTGTGTTCTGGAAGCACCACATATGTAGCCACGCCCTCACAAATTTTTGAGATTACCATATGGCTGGTAGTCTGCAACTGAAAATATAAAATGTCTATTTCTGGTAATGCTCACCCAAACTTTGTTATTGCTTTATATGGAAGAAAATCTTCTGAGTATTTGATGAATAGACTCTGAATTTCAAATGTTCAAGAAAAGAGTGGGGAGTGGAGGGTGCTTATATGAACCTCTGGAGCCACAGATCCTCTGCTTATTTGTTAGCCAGTACTGTTCACAGGTTCTGGAAAACAGGTCTTTCCCTGGAAATAAAAATAGCAATGACTGTGAGGATCATCTGCTGTGATATCATCTTTCATTCACACCACTCACGGTTTCATTATTTCTGAAGTACTGCATTTTGAAATCAAGTTTGGACTTGAATTATCACCCTACATTTTTGGAATCAATACACATTTAACCTTTTCTTAATTAATTGCACTTACTTCACACACTATCCTGCAAGGCAGAGGTAGCAGCAGCCTCATCTTAGTTTCAAGATGAGAAGGGAGAGAATAATGTTGTGTTTCTTTATTTATCATAAATAAATAGGAGGTCATCTAAGAATGCTGGCTAAAGATTTAGAAATTTAGTTTGCCAAGTGAGGTTTATAAAATGTACAAGTGTCTTCACCTATGCCTTTTACAAGAAGATTATATTCATGTATGGAAAGGCATGGTTCAAAATAATGAATACTCTTTCAAATTATTAATGAAGTACCTTGTTAATCGTTATTTTAAAATAATAATGCCTGGCATTTATTGGGGCTTACTACATGCCAGAAATTGATATATATTATGTACATATTTTCTAATTTAAACTTTATAAAAAAACTGAGGAAGAAACTATTGTCGCCAATTTACAGAAGAGAAAAATGGGGTTCAAACAGGTGAAGTAACTCACTCAGGTCACATAGGTTGTAAAAGATGGAGCCAGGTTTAAAACTCAGCTCTGTTTGACTCCAAATCTGGGCTATCATCAAATGTAATTTTAAAAGTCCTGTTTTGAGTTGCTATACAGTCTCCTATGAAGTAACTGTTTTTAAAGACATGATAGAAACATTTGGAAATGGTTTGCCTTTTTATCTTTTGGTTTTTGTTTCAGTAAGAGAAATATAGATAACATCCTACTATGTCTGATCTTTTATTAAAAAGATATACTCTTGCAGCAGAGTAGAGATGACATAAATAAGAGAAATATTAATAATCAAACACATTAGATATTGATTTTATATAACCTACAAAATTTACTTTTTATTCCTAAAACTTAACCAATTTCTTCCCTAAAACTTTGGATATAGAAGAATTCTCTGTAACCTACTCCAAAACATTTTATTTATCTTGTCTAATACCCAGTGTAACTCTGCTCAATAATGTCCTTTTAGATGTCCAAAATTAAGTAAAAATAAAACTATTTAAACTTTTGGTCTTAAATGGTATCGATGAACAGTATAAATACTGAAATTCTCAATAAACTACCAGATTTCTAAATTAGGCACTCAAAGATTATGCTATTGGGTCCAAACCTCTTTCTGTTTCTTTTACTGTACAGAAATACTCTTCAGCCAAACTGGTCTCCAGAACACTTTTCTGTGTTTCTTCTCTTTGAAATATATTCTTTCCTGTTAGCTCCCTTCCATTTATATTTTTTTGTACTGTTTTTGTCTCTCCATACATAGAACTATCTTGTTCTATAGTTATTTGTTTAATAACTTTCCTCTAGTGGTTATAATCATCTTTAGGTCAAAACTAGGTTTGTACTTTGTTTCCCCCCAAATTTTTTAATCAGTTTTTTTTTAAAATGCTTTTATTTTATGTCATCTATCTTGGAACTCAGTCCTCAAACCAAATTTTAAACTAGACTTTATTATTAAAAACTGTTTTAGATTTACAAAAAAACCGAGAAGATAGTACAGAGAATTTCCATATACTTCACACTCAATTTCTTCCGTTAACATCTTACATTATTATAGCATATTTGCCAAAATTAATGATCCAATATTTATACATAAGTATTGACTACAGTCCATAGTTCATATAGATTTCCTTAGTTATTTATGAAATCTATTCCAGGATCCCATAACAATATCATATTACAGTTTTCACATCTCCTTAGGCTACTATTAGCTATGACAGTGTCGCAGACTTACCTTGTTTTTGATGACCTTGACAGTTTTGAAGAGTACTGGTCAAGTATTTTATAGGGTGCCACTCTACTGGAATTTGTCTGATGTTTTCCTGATGAGTAGACTGGGGTTATGGGTTTGGAGGAGGAAAATTCCAGAGTCAAAGCACCATTTTCATCACATAATGTCAAAGGTATATAGCATCATTGTGATTTATCACTGTTGATATGACCTTGTTTTTTAAGCTGAAGTATTATTTTCCAGGTTTTTCCACTGTAAACTTGCCCCACCCTTTCCCGATTTGTACTATTTGGAAGAAAGTCTCTGTGTGTTGCCTACACAGAGAGTATAGGCCTCGAAGGTAGAGTATCTACATAAATAATTTGAAATTCTGTTGCAAGAGAGATTTGTCTTTTTTCCTCATTTATTAATTTATTAAATCATTTATTCTTTTCAGTATGGATTTATGGATATTAATTTTATATTTTGTGTCATAGTCCAGTAGCACTTTATTTTGTTCCTCAAATTGTTCCAGCTTTAGTCATTAGAAGTTCTTTCACTTGGCTCCTATGTCTTTTCAATATATCCTAATTAGTATAGGGTTTTTTGATTTGTTTGTTTTTTTCAGCACTGCCTTACTTCTTGGCACTATATGATGCTCCAGGCACATCTTGTATATTTCTTTCCTAAGTACTAGAATCAGCCATTTCTCCAAGGAGCCCTGGTTCTTTTTATTAAACAATAGTATTAGAATCCAAGACCTGGACGCTAAGTGTGCTATTACTGGTATGTCATTACTTCTAGACCTGTCAGCTGACATAGCAAAAAAGTATACGAATATATTTCAATCCATGTATTTGCATATATCTATAAATACTTCTATATGTAACCATCTGTATCTATATTAAGTTAAACATGAATGTAATACTGATGTCTCCAAATCTAATCCATTACCACAAGGATCATTCTAGCCTCATCCTATTGTTTATCTGTAAATTCCCACTCTATCAATGAGAAACCTGGTTCCCACCAATGACTACCCACTTAATTGTTCAAATCTAGTATTAATATACAGTGGTTTCAGAATTATTAACCTATACTCTCATGGAGCACAACTTTATCAACTATAGAGGTTATGTGCAGTTCCCTTACCTCTATCTAGTCTAATAGCCTCTACTCATTTTCAAAGTTACTTAGGTCAGCACCTTTTGCCCACTCTTTTAGTAAGCTTCTTTCACACATTTATAATACAGTTAGGTTGACTTATTACAATCTGCATTCTTTTGTTAGATCTTCCGCCCTTCTAAATAGTTTTTATTTTGTTTGCATGAATTAATGTTCACTCTTTTTGCTTTAAAGTTCTATAGGGTTTGAAAAAAGAATACTACCTAGTAGCATATAGAATAGTTTCACTGCCATAAGGGACAACAACAACGAATACCTATGCTTCACTTATTCAATTCTTCTCCTTTTCCCTCAGACTCTTGGTAACCATTGATGTTTTTACTGTCTCTATAGTTTTGCCTCTTCCAATATAATGTCATATAACTCGAATCATATGTAGCCTTTCAGACTAGCTGTCTTCACTTAGCCATATACATTTAAATTCGCTCCATGTCTTTTTATGACTTAATAGCTCTTTTTTTTCCTGCTGAATAATATCCCATTTTATGAATATACCACAGTTTATTTATTCACTTACCTATTGAAGGATATCTTGGTAACTTCTGGTTTGGGGCTTATTAGGAATAAAGCTACTATAAGCATTTAATGCAGGCTTTTGTGTGAACTTAAATCTAGGAATTCAATTGCTGGTTTATCTGGTAAGACTGCATTTAGCTTTGTAAGACACTGATAAACCTGTCTTCCAAAGTAGCTGTACATTTTACATTTTCCACCAGCAAGCAATAAGAGTTCCTGTTGGTCTAAATTGTCACCAGCATTCAGAGTTGTCAGTGTTTATGTTTTTACCCATTCTAATACCTGTGCAATGTTATCTCATTGTTGTTTTAATTTGCATTACCCTGAGGACGTGATGTGAAGCATCTTTTCATATGCATATTTGCCATAGTATATCTTTTTGGTAAAGTATCCTTAAGACCTTTGGCCCCTTTTTTAGTTGTTTTCTTCATTTTAAGTTGTTTTCTTATTGTTGAGTTTTAGGTACTTTGTATAGTTTGGATCAGTTCTTTATTAGGTATATCTTTTGAAAATGTTTGCTTCCTGTCTGTGGCTTATCTTTTTATTCTCTTAACAATGACTTTCACAGAGCAGAAGTTATTAATTTCAATAAAGTCTAACTTATTAATTTTTTCTCTAATGGCTCACACTTTTATTGTATCAAAAGAACTCATTGTCAAACCCAAGGTTACCTAGATTTTCTCTTTTTGTTCTTCTAGAAGTTTTATAGTTCTGAATTTTACATTTAAGTGTATGACCCATTTTGAATTCGTTTTTTATGAAAACGTAAATTCTGTGTCTAAATTAACTTTTTTTGTAAATGAACATCCAATTGTTCACCATTTGTTGAATAGATTATCTTGTCTTCATTAAATTCTGCCTTTCTGACTTTTTCAAAGATCAGTTAATTGTATTTGTGGGGGTCTATCTCTGGGCTCTCTATTATGATTTGTTTATTAATGTGCTTGTTCTTTGAATAATACTACACTACCTTGATCACTATAGTTTTATAATAGGTCTTGAAGTCAAATAGTGTCAATCTCCCAGTTTTGTTCTTCTTCATTTTTGTGCTGGCTATTCTGGTTTTTTTGCCTTTTCATATAAACTTTAAAATTATTCTTTTAGATATTTATAAAATTGCTTGTTGGGATTTTGATTAGGGTTGTATTGAATATATAGAGTTGGGAAGAATTGACATCTTAATAATATAAAGCCTTTCAATTTATAAACTTGGAACATTTCTCTATTTAGATTTTCTTTGCTTTTTTTTTTAATCAGAATTCTTTAGTTTCCTTGATAGAAATCCTATACCTATTTTATTAGATTTATACCTAAGAATTTCCATCTCTGTTGCTATTTTAAATAGTATCGTGTTCTTAATTTCAAATTACAATTCTTTGTTGCTGGTACACAGAAAAACAATTTACTCTTGTGTATTATACTTATATCCTAAGACCTTGCTATGATCAATTATTAGTTCTAGTTATTTTCTTTTTTCTTTCAACTGTCTGGGATTTTCTACATAGACAATCAATCCATCTGGGAATGACATTTTTATTTCTTTCTCTCCAGTCCACACACCTTCCCTTCTTTTGTTATGTTATTGTAATGGCTAGTATGATGTCCAGTATGATGCTAAATAGGAGTGGTGAGAGGGGACATTCTTGCCTTTTCTCAATCAGAGAGAAAGCCTCCAGTTTGTCACCATTAAGTATAATGTTACCTGTAGGTTTTTGGAAGGTATTCATTATCAAGTTGAGCAAATTTCTCTCCATTCCCAGGCTCCTGAGAGTTTTTATAATAAATAAGTATTGGATTTTATCAAATACTTTTTCTTTATCAATTGCTTTGATTATATATTTTTTTCGTTAGCATGTTGGTATGGTGAATTATATTAACTGATTTTCAAATACTGAACTAGCATTGCATATCTAGAGTGAATTCCACTTGGCTGTGATTTTAATTTCTTTTTATACATTGTCGGATTTGATTTGCTAATATTTCATTGAGAATTTTTGCATCTATATTGGTCTAGAGTTTTCCATTTTTATTATGTCTTTTTCTGGTTTGGGTATTAGGGTCATGTTGGCCTCATAGAATGAGATAGGAATTACTTCCTCTGCTTCTAATTTCTGGAGCAGATTATAGAGAGTTGATATCATTTCTTCAGCACCTGGTAGATTTCACCAATAAAGCCATCTGCCCTGGTACTTTCTGTTTTGGAAGGTTATTAATTATTGATTTAATATCTTTAGTTGATATAGGCCAATAGGCCAACTTGGATTATCTATTCTTTTTTGAGTTTTCATAGTTTTCGTCTTTCAAGGAATTGGTCCATTTCATCTTAGTTATCAAATGTGTGGTTATAGAGTGTTCATAGTATTCCTGTATTATCCTTTTAATGTCCATGGGTAATTAGTAATTAAACCATCTTTTATTTCTAATACTAATAATTTGTGTCTTCTGTCTTTTTTTCTCCTGGTTAGCTGACTAGAGGTTTATCATTTTTCTAGTATCTTCAAAGAACCAGTTTTTATTTTGTTGATTTTGACTATTGTTTTCCTGTTTTTAATTTCATTAATTTCTCCTCTAATTTTTATTATTTTCTTCTGTTTGTCTTTAGCTTAAATTTCTCTTCTTTCTCTAGTTTCTTAAGGTGGAAACTTAGACTATAAATTTATGTATGATCTTTACCTTTTCAAGCATATGGATTTAATGTTTTAAATTTCTCTCTATGTATTGCTTTCACTGAATACTACACATTTTCATTAGTTGTATTTTCATTTTCATTTAGAGAAAATCTATTTTTAAAATTTCTCTTCCAAATTCTTTTTTGATCTCTGTGTTATTCAGTACTATGTCGCTTAGTCTCCAAATATTTTGGGATTTTTCAGATATCTTTCTGTTATTGATTTCTATATTAATTCAATTGAGATCATAGAAGATACTTTGCATGGCTTATGTTATTTAAAAATTTTAAGGTCTGTTTTATAGCCCAAAGTGTGGTCTATTTTGGTGAATTTTCCATATGCATTTAAGAAGAATGTGTATTCTGATGTTGTTGGATCAAGAATTCTATAAATGTCAGTCAGGTCAAATTGAGTGACAGTACTGTTTGAGTCAACCCTATTCTTACTGATTTTCTACCTTCTTGATCTACTATTACTATATGAGGGTCATTGACTCTCTAGCCACTATTGTGAATTTGTCATTTCTCCTTGAAGCTCTATCAGTTTTTTCTTCATATATTTCAACACTCTGTTAGGTGCATACACATTAAGAATTGTTATGGTTTTTTGTTTTTGTTTTTGTCTTTGTTTGTTTGTTTGTTTGTTTTGAAGAATTGACCTCTTTGTCATTACGTAATGCCTTTCTTTATCTCTGATGATGTACTTTTCTGAAGTCTGCTTTATCCAAAAATATAGTTGCTCCCACTTTTCTATATCTTTCGCCATTCTTTTACTTTTAGCCAATTTATGTTCTTATATTTAAAATGGGCTTCCAGTAGAGAACATATATAGTCAGGGCTTATTTTTAATTCACTCTGACAATCTCTGTCTTTAATTGATAGATTTAGACCTATTTCTTCTTAAATAGAGTCTAAGCCTCTTTCAGTTATAATCCACTAGTATTATACTGAAGTCCTATGTATGTGGTGATATGGAGTGGGGAAGAGGAATTATTCTATAATCTTATAATTAAATTTCAGTCTTTTCTTGAGCCTGTATCAACAGGCTGTGACCTTCACAAGTATTTCTTCACCTTAATCCTTCCACCCCTTCTCACATCCCCCACCCATCCTTTATAAAAGACAGAAAAGATTGAAGCAGTTGGAATTGAGGAAATGTCCCTCTCCCAGCTGAAATATTGCTTAGGATAAAGTCTTTGTTTCACTGGAGAACAGGTCTTTGTTATGGAGAGTGCTCTGGTCCTATTTCCAAATGGTCACTTTTCTCTTCCTATTACCAGAGAAATGAAGTGATTTTTTTTTTTCTTATCTCAACCATAAGAACCTGTTAGTGTTCCTGAAGGTGAGAACCCATTGAGGAATAGCTCCCCCACCCCCAAGACTGTAGCTTCCAAAATTTTCTCACTCATAATAGTACACACTTAGCCTCCAGCAATTTATCAAAATAGCTATTTAAACATTTCTACTGGTTACTGGCTCCAATGGCTTCTGCCCCAGGTAAGATGATCTTGACTATTATTTTCCATATTTGCTTGTCTCTCACATTTCAAGATGAGAGTTTCTCCTGTGACTTTGATGGACCTGCCCAAGGAAAGTCATTAATTTTAAATTTTTTCAGCTTTTTTTTTTTTATGTTGTGAGGATGGAAGTGACAATGTCTAAGCTTTTTACATGTATGAGCTCTATTCCATTTTGTATACCTCCAAGAGTCCAGTACAGTGTCTTGTGTGAGCAATTTTTTGTTGAATAATTGAATTAGCAGATAAAATAAGCCAAGTTAAGGCACAGCTGAACAAATTTTCCCAATTTCTCAAGAACTGCTTATTAGCAATAAAGTTAAAAAACACTGGAAAAAATGTAGAATAACCATGGTTCTTTAATACTTTCAAAACACATAACATATAAAAACTATAATTTTTTAGAAATGTAATTTTTTAAATTGATAAACAAATATTCGATTATGTTCTTGTTTACAAAATTTCAAGCAATGAATAAACATATAGATTAAAATGTGAAAATATCCCCTTAACCACAGCTTGCCATTCCACTCTCTATTAAGAATGCTGTTTTATTTTTTTTTTAATGTTTTCAAGATCTTGTCATGTCATTATATACAAGTTTCCCTCCACTACTCTTTCACGTGACAAATATTTATTGTGGACCTTTCACAAAGATGGGGAAAACCTGAATCACTCATACAGTGCTAGTGAGAATATAAAATGGTATAGCCACTCAGTTTGGTGGTTTCTTTAAAAATCAAACATACAACTATGTGACACACAATTGTGCACTTGGGCATTTACCCTAGAGAAGTGAAGACATGTTCATGTAAAAACCTGTACACTACTGTTTATTGCAGCTGTATTTATAATAGCGCAAACTGGAAATGATCCAAATGGTAAATGGTTAAACAAACTGTGGTAAGTTCATACTATGGAATATTACTCAGCATAAATAAATAAATAAATAAATAAATAAATAAATAAATAAATAAATGAAGAGAGCATAAAAATATTCTGTATTTTGACTATATCACAGTCAATTTCCTGGTTATAATATTGTGCTATAGTTTTATAAGATGTTAGTGTTGGAGGAGATTGGATAAAGGGTATACAGAACGCTCTGTATTATTTCTTACAACTCTCTCTCTCTCTCTCTCTCTCTCTCTCCCCTTCTTCCTCTCTCCCCTGCCCCTATAATGTTAAGAAGACATAATTTAGTTTTATTATGTTGTTATCTGGTATCATATATTCTAATCTTCCATTCCCAACTATAATATAAGCTTCTTGAGAGGACACATAAAGTGTCAGGTAACACAGTACTGAGTACTTGGCAGGCATTCAATACATGTTTTATACAATTACCTGGATATTTCGTCCAACAGTCCCCTTTGGTTCACCAGCATAGACAGCCCACAACTGCAGACTTCTTTATAGTCAGTTCCTTTAGCCATTTTGCAGCTCTGCCTCTTCTTCCTCCTTAAAATTCTCTTTTTTCTTGATTTCTATGACCAGTCTTCTTTTGATTCCCCTACTTATTTCATCTGTCTTATGACTCATACTTTGATACTTCAGCTTTCCAAACTCAAATTACAAATGTTACTTAAATTATATTACTTGACTTCTTTCATTTTTTCTTCTCTAATTTCCACTGATAATTTCAACCATGTACCATGTTTCCGACTTTTCTTTTCACTAAAGAGTCTTTACAGATAGGGTCCTCATTTTCACTTCCAGCCCATACTTAAGCTTCTAAATTCTAATTCCTCACTCTCTGATGGGTATTGCCATCTGAACTGCCCGGTAGCACTTTGAACTCAACATTTCCCAAACAGAACATGTATCTTTTTTCATCTCACTACCCACATCTCTTCCTCGTCTTGTGCTTCCTATTTCTTCTTGTAAACACCTCACCAGCATCAATGGCATGAACTCCATATGTTCATTGTTGACAGGAGCCAAGAAAACTCAAACTTTGCTCCCAGGACACTGGTTATCTTTTTTCTGTGCTGGACAGGACCTCCCAATGGGCTGTTTCATCTCTGGTCTCCCTGCAGCGATTATGAACATGGGCTTTAGAAATATATAACTTTGATTTTAAAACAAAGCCTGTATTTCTTCCCACTTGTGTTAGAAACTCCTACTGTACTACTTCATATCATGTTGGCCCACTATTTACTCCAGCCATTGCTCTAGCAACCAACTGCAAAAACATATAACCTGGTAGCACTTTAAGTTGGCTCTACCACTTATCTCCTACTTCTCTATCTGTAGCTCCTATGCTTCATGTGGCAAAACCTGCTCAGCCATTCGGACATGAGTATATGAAGCAACCTTTGACCAGTAGAGGGTGGAGGATTGAGAGCTTATGGATAAGTGGTTATCTTTTCAGCCTGTCAGGCGGACATTTCCAAGACTTTTTCTCCTTGGTTCCTCAGTTGCCTATTGTATTAACCTGCTCAATAACATATCCTTGAAATGTCATTTCCTTCTTTCTGATTTCACTTTTCTCAGATTATAGTTATGCTCTTTAAGGTCTCTTCCAAAATTAAACTACATGAATTCTAGTCCTTGTCTCAGGCTTTGCTTTCTAGGTAAGCCAAGCCTAAGAATCACTGTCTGGAATGACAAACTAGGCTACTTGTATTTTATTTTATATGGTATGAAAAGTCACTGAAAATTTACCAGCTGTAATTTAAGAGGATCAATATATTTCCAGGTTGTAGGATAAATTGAGTAGCAGAAATTAAGAGGCTTTCATATTAGTGCAGGGATGGGTAATAAGAACCTGAACTATTGGCTTAAGAAGTAGGGATGATAATGGACATTGTGCAGGACTTGAGAGATGATCTGACATTGCTCAGGGGTGGAAGGTTAAAAGGGTAAGTGACAAAGATACTTTTGTAGCTTTAAGCCTATATTCCCCTCCATCCCCACCATAATTCACCTGTCGAAGTCCAAACTTTTAACACCTCAGAATGTGACCTTATTTGGTTTGTTGCTGATGTAACTAGTTAAGATGAGGTTATACTGAAATAGGATGGGCCCCTAAAGCAATATGATTGGTATCCTAATAAAAAAGGAAAATTTGGACACAGACTGCACACAAAAACACCATGTGAAGATGAAGACAGATTTGGAGTGATTCTTCTGTAAACCAATGAATGCCAAAGATAATTAGCAATCCACCAGAAGCCAGGAGAGAGTCATGGGACAGATTTCTCCTTCATAGCCCTCAGAATTAATCCTGCCAACACACTAATTTTGAATTCCTAGCCATAGAAACTGTGAGAGAATAAATGTCTATTGTTTAGGCCATAAAGTTTGTGATACTTTGTTATGGCAGTCCTAGGAAGCAAATATACTAGCCAACTAGATGCCATCAGTACAAATAAAGAAAGTAATGGCGGAACTCAGTTGAGTTGAGGACAAAAGTGGAGATGGGACAACGCTTCAGTTTGGAGTGTACTTGATGCATCATAAGGGCAACATAGAGACATGAGTACAAATTACAATTTTTGTGTTATAGGGCAAGAAACATGGTCCCCATTAATTTAGTTGGGAAGGAAAGCGTTATGTGAAAAGGGCAGAACTCATTCTCTGCATGTGAATAATGAATCTGCACTTGAAAAAGCATGCTCACTCCCTTAAGCCTTAGATGGATAGAGAGGAACCAATTAGGTAAACTGGATACATTCAGATAAGGAATTTCTGAGAATAAAGAATTGGCTTGGAGCAAAGATGAAAGGAAAGAAATGTACTTAGCAAGACTAAGTGATGATTAAGTAGGATTCGATGATAAGGGACACAAATTTTAAAGATGGAGCTTCAAAGTAGAATTAAAGTGATGCAAAGAGAAAGATGCATGCATTTTACCAGTTTTATTATAAATATGGGAAAATATTTTTGCAATATGAATGTGGAAAAGAACTTAAGAACAATAACAAAGTGAGAGTATGAGTAAGATAAACATATTAGATAACAGAAAAAATTTAGAGTTTAGAGTAAAAAACATTTGCATTAAGAACACTAAAGGACAAATGAAAATAGAAAAAAAAAACATTGTATTACATATGACTGGTAATGGGTTAATATCCAAAATTCAGAAAATGTTCCTATTTGAAAGAAGTGATTAGTTTAATTTTAAAATAGTAAAATTATGTGAAAAGATAATATATTGAGGTAGACGTATAAATGACCAACAGATAGTTGAGAAGATACTCAATATCACTGATTATCAAAACATACAAATTAAAAATATGATATTTTTCTTGTATTAGAAAAGTTTTTGGAGGCTTAAAATTTATAATTTGGTAAAAGTATAGAGAAATTGGTACTTTTGTACACTGGTGGGGATTAATATGGGTCTAGACCCTTTCGAGCCAATTTTGAAATAATTTTCACAAATCCAAATGTACATATGCTTTGATTCATCCAATCAACTTGTAAGAATTTGTCCTATACAATACTACCACAAATTCTCAAAAAAAATATGTATTATGATATTTTACTGTATAGTTGTTTGGGCCATGAAAATTAGAAGTAACCTAAAAGTTATTAATATAAAAATAGTTAAATAAACAGTGATGGTCATAACATGGAATAACATGTAGCCATTATAAGAAATGAGGTAGATTTCTGGGCAATTATTATGACCTAGGAAGATGCTTGTGACATATTTTTTAATTGTAAAAAAGTAAATGACAAGATGGTGTTAGTTGAATGACCCTCTTTTTGGAAAGCAAATACATATATATTCATTAAAAAGCCTTAACAATGCTTATCTCTGGAAGGCAATGTTATAAATGAGTTTTACTTTTACTTTGCACATATTTTTATCTTTTGAAATGTTTTCAAAGTGATTATATTTCTTTTATAATCAAAGTTTTTAACAAATGGATAAAAGAGATACTAGGTAAGGGGGAGTGGGGGGAAGATATTCCAGAAGTATATTGGTAAAAGGCAGGAGGGAAACACCAATTGAGAAAATGCTTGTGGTTATGGGATGCTTGGGGCAGATGTGACACTCAAACTAGTTAGTATTATTTTTTAAAAGATCAGTAAATTCATGATGGAATTTTACCTTGATAAATTAGGTCAAATACATCTTTGGATTTTAATGATTGAATGTTCAGAGTTTCCATTGACATTTTGTGATACAGAATAATTTTTCATTTTCCTGAGGCACAAACTTGAGTATGTGCCTAAAAATCTGGTTTGTGGGATGCAAGTCACTTAGCTATGGGCAAGGTTTGTAAAACATCAAACATCTTCATTTCAATAAGGCTTTGATTTTTTTTCTAATTGCATATACTATAGTTCTTGTAAAGTAATAGAATCTCCCTTTGTGAAAAAAAAAATGGCCAATAAAAGAGAAGAAAGTTATTTTCAGATGAGAATATTCCCTCAAGTGTATCGTATTCTGTTTGTATACAAGCCTTTAGACTTACGAAAAGGCCATATTATCTGTGGTTTAGTCATTGTGTTTGTCCAGCATCTGCCCTCCCTCCCTCCTATTCCTGGTGAAAGGCCCTTTTCTCCTGGTACAGATATGAGCACATGGTCAAGATCTGAACAATCAGAACACCTTGCTTTCCTGATTACAGTCATTACTTACTCTAGAAATAATTAGTTTCTGGCTTAGATTGAGTTCCCAGAAAGCAGAGTGTGAGAAGAGGAGTACTATGGAAGTGATTTATTGGGAAGTATTCTAAGAAAACTCTAGAGGAAAGTTAGAGAGGAGGGAAGTGGTTCTGGAGAGGAGAGAACACCAAGCAAAGCTATAGTGTCAAGCAGGGTACTATGTCAGGGTTCACCAAGACCCTGGTACCAAGACTACTCGCAGGTTAAATGATTTGCTAGGAGGATTCCCAGGACTCAGCATATAATCATGCTCACAGCTATGATTTATTACAGTGAAGGTATACAAAGCAAAATGAGCAAAGAGAAAGGAGTACATAGGGTGAGGTTCAGAGGAAAGCAGGCAGAACTTTCTAGAGTACTCTTCTAATGGAGTCACACAGTACACTCAATTTCTCCTGTAAATGAATTGTGACAATACATATGAAATTTTGCCAACCAGAAAAGTTCATTATAAGGTCACTGCCCAAGGGAATAGTGGAAACTGTCCTGAAATCAAAGTTCCCAGACACCAGCCAAAGGCCAACCTTGTAATTAGGCATTTTTAAGCCTAGCAGTTTCAGTCCTGCTATGTTAATTCTTTTCTACACAGGTACCTTTGACTCAAACCCATAGGAAGTCTCTGAAAACTGTAAGCTACACCTCACTTTTGGGTAAGGGATTACAGCATATTTCCACACCTATCAGTCATTGTATAGAGGGTACCTGCCTGGGATATAGATCTCCAGATACTTCTAGCAATCTGTGTGAGCAGGCCACGCTGGTTCCGGCCACCTGAGAGCAACTCTTCCATAAAGGGTTGGCTATTGAGAGTGACAACACACTGGGAGATGTGCAATTTGAAAAATGGACCTGATCCTGAGGGGTTTTGGGATCTGCTGCAGTCATTTTCCTGGGATTTTATACATCGTGCCACAGATAGAGAAACCATTCTCTTGAGATAGGTAAGCTGGTTTGTGAGCCTAAAGCTGCCAGTAGCTATATTCTTCACCATGTGGAGAAGACTCTTCCGCAGAGCTGAAAATGATCTGTGCCCAGAGAATAGTAGAGAGAAGACAGAGACAGAAAATCCCAATAGTGCTTCAAGTCCTACTTGAAACCATTTCTAACACCTTTCACTGGTCCTCTTATCTTAGCTTGTAACACATCCCTTCTTTTGCTACTGCTGACATAATTTAGCCTTTCGTGACTTGTAACCATTCAAGAAAGTCCTAATCAAAATATCTTGTATTTCATCTACTGGACCTCACAGGTCATGGGTATCCAACTCAAAGATACTTTATAGTAAGTTTTATTTCCTTTATAAAGGTAAGAACTTAGATGAATGGATCTGGGCCATATAAAATGTTTCCTAAAACCATTTTAACAAACTGCAGCCAAGTATACCACTCCTGTACCTCCGCCCCATTTACCCCTCTCAGTCTGTTTTTGTAGAACTGCAAGCTAAGAATGATTTTTACATCTTTAAATGATTGAGAGAGGAAATTAAAAGACTATTTTGTGACACATAAATATCATATGAAATGCAAATTTGTGTTCATAAATAAGTTTTTAATTTCATGAATAAAATATGTGTGGAAATTTATTTTCTCTTCTGTTATATAAGTAACTATACAATGGCCTTAATTTTGCCTCTTGGTCAACAAAGCCTGAAATATTTATTATTTGGATCTTTTAAAAAATGTTTGCTAACCACAGTTCAAGAATAATGAAAATGGAAAATTGACTAACTCTTCTTGAGGGAAGAAACCATGTCTTATTATTTTTTAAAAGATAGTCATGTATAATAGTGCTTAGAAAAATTCTCTGCAAGTAGAAATGTAGAAGAGATTCAACCAACAAAAATACCCTACCTTGACAGTGGCAGAGGGAGAGGTGGCTTAATGATAGTGACTACCTATCACTAAATGGATGACTACAATGACTCTGTTTGAAAACAATACTGTTACCTGCTTGCCCTTCAAAGCATAATAAGGTGAAGGAGAATTGAAGAACCTCCTTGTGATTAAGCTTTAAGAAGTCAGTTGGAGACTTACATATCTGAATCTAAAATTCTGACAGCTCAAAAATCAGAGATTCAAATGTGTTAATTAGCTCATATTTTAAAAGCAGATACATCTTTGAGAATAGTGAGCATCTCAGTCATTCTCACCCCAGTATGCGTAGCTTTTAACATGATAGATTACTTTTTTTTTTTTTTTTTGGCTATAATGGGGAATAAGAGGTGTTAAGAAAGCAATACTAGGAGGGAGAAAAAGAAAGTGTGATCTTAGACTCAGAAAAACTTTGAAAGAAGGTGACCCTGTATGTGGTACTCCATTCATTGGCTGGGCTTTTATTTTTGTCAGCCTGAGAACTGTTCCTAAGAGTAAGATAGAGGAAAAACAGTTAACTTTAAGATGTGGGAGAAGTACCCAGAGAGAAATATGGAGGGTACCAAGAAAATTTGTTTCATTTCATAATTTTATCTAGGGACCAGATCTGCTTATATGCCTATGAAATACATGCTGCCTGCATATAATTAGAGAATCCATGTGGATATATTATTATGTAGATTTTGTTGTTGTAGGTACTTTGCGAGACAAGATGTTATATGAAATAATTTAAGTTTTGTCATATATAGGATATTTCCTAATACATTTGCTGTGGTTGCATCACGTCCTTTCCTAAGGGATTACTTGAAACAAATAGTCATTTATAAAGTATTACTGCTGGACTGTTTTCAAGGAGAATCTTTTTACAAGATGGAGGCCAATCTGGTAAATGAAGATATCAAACTGTAAACCCAATTATTCATGTCACCCACTGGGCGGAGTTCTTTGTGATTCATAACGAAGAAGAGATCTAAAACAGTTTCCCAGACAGGTCTCCTTGGCTTAGCAGAAACTTACTAACTGGAAACCTTAGCTTGAGAAATTCATTGTCTTCAATTTGAATCGAAGGGGATTCTATGTAGGTCATTCAACACATATGTATGAAGAAATGACCATTTTTTCTTGACTGTGCTCTACCTTGGGTGTAATGGTGAACAAAATAGAGAGAGGGCCTACTCTTATGGTACTGTCATCTGCCTGCCATTCTGTGCCTGTATGACCTCTAGTCTCCAATGACTTATTAATAATATTCAGCATTAGTACATTTTCAGTCTTCAGTACATGCTTATTATGTTCATCCCACCTAGGATTAATCTGTCAAATTAACCATTTGTGAAATTTAATTTAGCAGGGTGAAGATAGGTACATTTTGTAATGATAATTGATAACTTTATTGAGTACTTATTAAGGGGTGGGCCCTATGCTGAGTAGTTCATATGCATTATGTTATATATTTCCCCCAATAATCCTATGTGGTAGGTAGTATATTATTTCCATTTATAAATGAGGAAGCAAAAGCATAGAGAGGTTAAGTAACTTGCTCAAGATCACACCACAAGTGAGTTGTGTTTCAAACAAAACTCTGACAGACTCTCAAGACTGAGTTCTTAACCACTGGGCTATAATGCCTGTTTTCAAACCTCTGATTATTGTCAGGTGGGTGATGCTTAGTGATTATGTAACTGTCTTACAAGAAGTTAAAATTAGTCAATAGATACATTGATTAGGCAAATAGTTCTACCTAAAAGGAAAGAGCTAAACCTAGAGAGGTAGAACTAGCACAGCGGTTAGTAGGGACCAGCATGATGGCCCATATTGGAGAATCATGAAAACCAAAATTAGATAAATTAATGCTGTATGTGAAAAAACTGGAAGGCCACACACAAGAATTTGAATTTAATTCAGCAGACACTGAAATATTTAGAAATTCTTAAACTAATGCTAGAGTTTTCAGGATGCACTGGAGTTGGCCAAAATTGTTATGTAGGTTGGTCTGTGGTGATGGCATTTGGTGGAAATATAAAGTGCACCCAAGTGGGAGGAAAGGAGAGAAAATGAGTAGGCAAACTTTGAGCCACCGGAATTAAAATGAACTTAAGATGTCATTGGCTGGTTATCCAAATAAATATGCTCCATAGACAGTTTGAATTAAAATATTATAGTTTGAATGAGCAGCATTGAGATTCAGGGTTAGGGTCTCTACAGAAGTATGTTCATTGAAGATATGAAGATGGAATAAGTGTAGATAAAGAAGAGCAGAAGACCAAGATCATAGCTTTGGTAGAAACCCAGTTTGGTCATGGGAGAAAGGAGAAGAACAAGCAAAGAAGACAAAGAAAAATCATTCATCAAGTTTGGAGAACAAAGGAGTACAATATTATGGAAACCAAGAGAAGACCAAGAAAGAAAGAGCTGGTGCTCAACAGTATCAAAAGCCATAAAGAGGCCAAGAGGTTGAAAACTGAGGAGAGATGGATTTGATTAATTAGAAGATCACTGGTGCCACTTGAGAAAGAATTCAATAAGGTGAAATAGGTGGAACGGACAGTAGACAGTACTTAGGCAGGAAAATGAAGGCAATTAACATGTTATCTAGCTTGAGAGCTTTAGCACTAAAAAGAGAAAAATTGTAGTGTTCTGCTATAACACACCCCTATTTCATATTAAAGGTAATAGAAAAGTGAGATTGAGCTAAGAGGATTTCACTTTCCAGCAACATTTGCTAGAGTTTCTATAACCTTTTGTGGGAGAGAAACCAGTAGTAGAAATGTATCTTTTAACTACTGAAGACTGAACTGTGTGATTCCCTATTTCTAAGTTGCCTTTCCATAACCATTAACTTTACATTTTCCTTAACTTGTCATCTTTCTGTGCTGACAGTAGGAAGAAAAAAACACATGCTAATTGACTGAGATAAAAGTGAAATTTCCAAGACTGCAATCTACATGATTTCTCTGGCAGCTTTTCATTGGCAACAGAGTGTCTAATGTTCAGGGACAAGAGGAATCAGACCACAGGGTGCCTGCCAGCTCTCCAGGGGACAGAAACCCACTTTTGCATGCATATAAATGAGCCCAGAAATAGGTTGTGCGATAAGAGGGGGTGTAATGTGATAGAGCTCTATACCATGCAAAGGGGCCTGGACTCTCTCGATCATAGGGAAGTTCAGATATTTTGTGGCTGGAACAGATAATGACGTTAGAAAATAATCTTTCATAGTCATGATATATTTTCCAAGAGTGCTGTGCCAAGGTGGCAGATTGTTTAATTGTGTAAAATATAACATCGAACAGCTCCTTTCCTCTCACCTTCCAAAAATGCTTATGCTTGCAAAGGGAAAGTTTGGCATCAGTTTTCATTCATTTCAAAGGATAAAAAAGAGGCTAATGTAGAGACGTATTGATCTTTTTAAAGGTCAGCAGCAGATTCATAGGTCAAGGAGCTACTTCTGAATAGCCAAGATGTTATGTGATGGGAGGAACCACAGGAAGAAACAATAAAAAAAACAGAGAAATGCTCTCTATATAAAATAACTACATTTCATTTCTTTTGTTTCTAAAGAACAACATAACATTACGTGTGTGTGTTCACATACACACATCATTACTGACTTTAAAATTTGAAGCACAGTTTAGATAGGTAATTTAATTCAGTAATTGAATGACATAATTAGAAATATATTTGTTTCATGGTATAACCTTAAAGTTAAAAAAAGAGAGAGAGAGAAACAGAGAAGGGAAAAAAAGATGGAAAAAAAGGAAGAGAAAGCAATAAAAATGGAGTGAAGGGATGTGAAAAAGAAGGTAGGAATGAAAAGGGAAAATTAAGGAAAATGAGGGAGGGAGAGAGAAAGAGGAGTATGTGTTCAGTGATCCCCTTCTATGTTCCCAAAACACCATGAACTCCTGGGAGGGAGGCTAAGCAGAGCAACAGAAAAGTCCTGACAAAAATGCTCTTTATGTTCTCAGATGAATGTGCTTGTTAGTGATCTGTTGCCCTTTTTACTTACATACTGTTCTTCACCAGGTTAATGGCACCAAAATAAGTGTGCCTTCATATTATTGCCCTTTAAAATTAAGACTAGCTCTCCAGCAGTTTAAAACAGTCCTTTCAGAGTTTGAAATACATTTTTTTTTGTTTTATTTTCAAAGTTCAAAGCAAAATTTTGAAATAAGATTTTAGCTTCCTTTGGGATCTTTGAGGTTTCTTAAGTGGAAGGAATGATTGCATTTTAGAGTCTGACTTTTGAGTCTTAGTGATATCATTGTACAAGCTACTGCAGGAAATTATTTGACATTCAGAAAGCAAGATACCATATTTCAACACCGCTAGTTGGTTTATTTTTGGAACTAGCTATTATTTTATTATGTCGAGCTCCCCCCTCCTCCGCTCCTTGTGCATTCAAGTCTCCCTACACTTTTTGTGCTTTAGGTATGTTTCAGTGAGAAAAATACCTAACTGGATCCATTCTTCCATCTATCCACCCATCCATCCATTCATCTCTCCGTCCATCCTCACTACAGTAATACTTACTATAGTCTGTAGCCCTTTACTTGCTTCTCCTAAACAGTGCCATAGGATTCCAGAGAGGACATATTGATCTCTGACCTACCTCACTTGAATCACTTCATCTGAAACTTGGACACAATCTACTAATGTGCTGCACACCACATCTCAGCTCCAGCCCAGTTACTGAAAATCGATATACGTTTTACATGGTTCTTTCTAAAATGGTTACATTCAGGCTGACCACAAATTTCTGTAGTGTTAAATATATTTGTATTTATTTAAATATACTCACCCCATTTTAAAGGTTACTATATTACAAATTCCATGAATATAAGGATTTTGTTTTCTATTTGACAACTTCTATGAAGCATAGTAAACATGTACCCCCTTATCTCTATCCAGCACTGATCTAACACTATATGTCTCTGAAATAATTTCCTAAAATATGAATAAATATATAATGTCCATTCTGCATACTGTGTGTGTATATATATATATGAATATGTATAACATATATTTATATAGGTACATATACACATATATACAATATACATATATATACATCTACACATGTGCGTGTATGTGTGTGTATTTTGATGGCTGAATTCTCTCGTTATTGCAGAGAGCTGGCATAGCAATCTTGTATTGTATACTCTTGGTTAATGAAGTTAGCACATTGTATTGCAAATGTTCTTAATCATTGAGGACTCTTCCATATTATCCTAATGTAAATATTTTTTAATATGGCCATGTTTTGAGTTGTGGCCTCTCCCTCTGCCATTATTTTATTTTCTAGGGAATGGTTTTAGACTCTTGTAAGTGACAAAACCTCTGCACTCGATGGTCTTCTTTTGCACCAGCTCTAGTCCTGTTACACTGAATTGTGGCATACTGGTTTTACAGAAGCTCTTCTAGTCATCTTCAAGGAAATGATCAAGAACAAAGGGTAAGGGACAGCAGGCACTTAAGAATTGTTAGGAGAACTCTGACATTGTGAAGGCCATTGTAAACCTCTCCGTAGTGTAGAATTGACCAGTAATTACATGTAAGGTAGCCACGAGAAACCTTGTAAAGACCTAAAATGACTTCAGGAGCAGTTTCCATTGATAGATGAAGAGATCACATCTCTATAAGAACAAAGTTATGATGCCATACTTTAACTCTGCTATGATTAGTGCTAAGTTTTGTTGGAACCCAGACACATCTTTTCTTTGTCTTTTCTATGGTTGTATTCCTACCATACCAGCAGAGTTGCACAGTGTGTCGGGAACTGGCTCACAAAGACTAAAATATTTACTTTCTAGTCCTTTATATATAATATACAATGTATAATATATAATATACAACATATAATATATAAATATAATGTACAATATATATTATACAATATATAATATATAATGTATAATATATAATATATATTATTTAATTATATAAGAATATATTATATTAATATAATATATAATATAGAATATAACACATATTATATAATATATTATATAATGTGTTACATAATGTATAATATATAATGTAAAATGCATAATGTATAATATATTTAGTATGTAATATATAATTGCCAAACTGTTCTAAAGAGTACAAATAGGTGCTAAAGTAATATTTAGTCATAGAAAATATATAAGAATATTTTATATGTAAGAATGCTTTAATTCAGGTTCTTAGTGCCAATTCATTAACTTATGCTGTGCTGTGCATTTACCTAAAATGCCTCAGCATTTAGGAAGGATCTTAGAAATCATTAAGTCTGATGCCCTGCTAACAGGAATGCAGCTAGGAAAATGTGTCTTTCTTCTTCATGAAGAGGTTAAGCTGGTGAATAATGTAAAGGATAAACACCTAGCTGAGGGAATAATATACCTATTTATCAGAACTGAGAAAGCAGCCTTCATATAAACAAACATGATTGTAACATAAAGAGAAACCAATGCTGCTTGTGCTGGGGTTTGATATGTTAATAGTAAATCATTCTTCGGTCCTATTTATTTATTGCAGTAGGGCTAGTGCTTGGAAATTTTGTTTGGTAATCCCCAAATTTGAGCTTTTCTGGACCAAAAAAAGCAATAGAACTTAGCTTATTTTATATGTTATAATCCACAAATTTAGATTAATTAATGTTCTCCTTTCTTCAGACAATTTTAACCAGTAAGATTTTACTGTTTTTTGTTTTACCAAAAATAAACCTCGCTTGCACTGAATAACATACTGGACGAGATGACCTATTGTCTTTCAGCTAACTGTAATATTCCATAATTTTATGTTATTGATTTTAGTTTTTGAGACAAATAAATTTCCAGCCATATATATTCAAGTACGGAATAACAGGAAGGAAGCACCTTATAAACAGAAATAATATGGTTGTCAGCAAATATATAGCTTCTCCAAATGAGTTGGTTTTATCTGGATTATTCAGTAAAAATGTTTGAAAACAATGCACTATCTGATTCAGAAGTTATGAAATAAACAGTGGTCATACTATAGTTTTATGTTTACTTACTTAATGATCTATATTATGTTATTTCCTAGGGATCTGCATCGCTATTCACTGTGTGTGTCTGTCCACCACACTGGCTTATCCTTTTCCTGGAGAGGTTGATAATTCAGCCTGATTCTTCCTTATTTGTTTTCTCCTACAAAATGAGGCTGGAACACAGTTCAGAATATCTTCTTATACTCCAAATTTAAAATTAGAATACTTACCATACAAATCATGGTTTAATGGTAATGATGTACTTGATCTTAGCTTCCATGCTTTATTTTCATTATGCTTATTACATATTTTCCTGTCTCTCCAATTGGGTTATAAGCATGTTTTTCTTTTTTTTCATTCTTCATGTTATCAACAGCCTCTTTCTCCCAGGTTATTATTTACAAGTGTACCAATTTGTTTCCATGTTTTATTGTAATTTCTCTTTATTTGGAAATTGGCTCAGCCTTCAGCTTCCTCTTCTTGCATTAGGGCATCTTTCCCATTTCTCCCTTTCAAAGTTAGATCTAGCTGAGAAATTACTTTCTCATCACTAACAGTCCCATCACATTCTTATTTTGCTCTGACCTCTCTCTCCAAGGTTGCTTGGGTTGTTCCCCCGGAAAAGAATGATCGTTGATTATTTTTTGGAGCTCCAGATGAAGATTAATAGTGGGAAGTGAGGAGAATAAAACTTGTAATTGAGTTTGTAGAGACCTTTCTAATACCTACAACCATGTGACAGTCTCTAGAAGTGCCCAGGTGGAAGCTGGCCATTTATCAGAGCTCCTGGAGAAGAAATGCCAGTATTGCAGTATCATGCCTTAGAAGACTAAATTCTCCCATTTTCTTCTCTAAAGTCTAAGAAAAAATACAATACAATACAATACAATACAATACAATACAATACAATACAATGAAACCTTCCTGTAATAGCCTTTTTAGGATGATTGCATTTCTCCTTTCTCACCTCCACTTTGTTCCCATCTTTCCAATGCATACATCTCTTTCTGCTATTACTAGTGCTGTCATGCCAGTGGTATGATTAGTCTTAGCTGCATCTTCAAACCTCATTTTTATTTTCCACTTTTCTTTTACATTTTGCATAAACCAACATGAAAACACACACACACACACACACACACACACACACACTACCATTTAGAGACTAAAGGGAAGTCTTGTCTAACTCCCATAATCCTTCGCATTTCTCTTCCCATCTATCACTTCATCAAATTGAAATACAATTTCTTATATATCTCTACAACTCAGTTGAAATACTACATTGTGTCATACTTTCATATTGGGGAAAAAAATCCTAGTTTATTAGGATAAAGGCTTCTCCTTCGTGTAAACCATCTGAATATACTTCCTGCATTTTTTAAAAAATTTTTCTATATTCAGCTTCCACAAGAATTATCTGTTTTCATTCCCTCTGAGAATGCTCCACTATATTCAGTGTCAACATAAGTTCTGCTGTTCTAGCCAGACTTAAAACTCAGTGTGATTAAATTCTTGATTTGATATCTAATATCATATAACAATAACAACAACAACAAAAATCAGTAGAAATTGTACCCAAGTAGTAGAAAGTGTAAAACTAAAGTAGATGAAAGATTGGCTACCATTGACAGAAGTGTTATTAACTGTGTTGAGCTTAAGTGAATGTAAAGGTTTCAAAGGCAGAAATTATGTCTTCTTGAAAAGATTTGATGCATGGTGTGAGAGAGCATATGTGATCTAGGATAATCCTGATGAAGCAAGAGAAGGCACTTGCCCTTCAATGTCAGAATGACCTTAGTTGTTAATTAGCCACACAAGATCTGCTCTGGATGCTAAATGGTAGAATCATAAAGACTTTCATGGCGAATGTCACATCTAGATTGTTATTGCTAGTGCATAGTTTGTGGCATCTTTCATGCCCTTTATCAGCCTAGTATTTCTAGGATAAAGGATATCACCCATGCAAAAAGCCAATAAAGGCACTATTGGCACTCAAAACAAGTCAAGTCCTTCTCTCTCTCATCCTCATCCAATTCACTAGATTTCTACTTTTGCTTAAGCTCTTCTTAATAAATAATATACCTAGGCAATCAATAATATACCTCTTCCAATTACCATTCTTTTAAGGTACCAATCTGAAATTGAGCCTCTTCCTTTCAATAGGCTTATCCTGCATAATCTATTTGAATTCAGGAGCTCTGAAGGAGCTCACATGACAAAAACACTACATCAGCCATTTATATGGTCTTTGAAAATCATTAAAACTGTAAAAATCTATTTAGCCGATCAAATTTGCATTTGCCCCACTTATATTTTACAGGGTTACTTTTTTTTCCCAGGAGTCAAATTTACTTTTCTCCATTCCTTTAATCTTCCCATGATAAATCAAAAGAAAAGAAAAAAAAACATATATATATACACAAAACATCACCCCCATCATTACTACCACATACACCTCCAGACACATTTGCTCATCTATCTATAGATTTATGAATGTTATTTCAGACTCGATTCCTTCTATACTCCTGCTAAATCAGCATGTTAATTTATTTTCAAGGCCACTTATGTGATTGAATAGATGAAAGCTTGAGAAAAAGTTGTGATTGATATGTATATATTGGCAGGGGCAAGGAGGCTATAACTAGCCTTGAAGCAAGCTAATGTCACAATGCATGCTAGCCCTCCACAATCGCCAACAATCCATCACAGTTTAAGTCTCATGCTGGCTGCAAATCTTGGTAAAACTTCATCTTTTACTTCTCCTAGCAGGAAGAAGATGAAAGTGAACTCCTAGGCTGAAAGGATAACTAAAATGACTGCTAAATTTTATCAAGGAATGTTAACAACATATACCTGTTGATCAGTCATTTTGAATTAATTGTTTTCTCCTCTCACTTTAATCTAGTGGTGTAGGGGTATGACATCATCGAAAGGGGCAAGATATAGGAGCCCTTTAGGGGAATCATTTTAGCAAAATATACTGAATAGTGAAGTCTGGGAATATAACAATGAGCCAAAATAACAATGAGAGCAGTTGCTGAGGGGGAGTGAGGTTATGAGGAGGTGGGTGTCTAACCTCTGGTAGGTACACATGCATATAAGCACCTCCTTTTCTTTCTGCCTTTGCTCTTACCTCTATTAGAAAGATATTGAGCACTGGAGAAACAGGCACTGGACTGTTGAAGGGATGGGAGAAAGGAAAAGCTTAAATCCAGTCTTCTGCTCTAGTCCTGATATCTGGGGGTCATTGGGAACTTAGAGTATATGTCAAGCAAATTTCAGAGCTTGTTTAGGGCCCTTTTTTTTTTCTCAAAAGATAGAAATATTTATGTATCTCTTCTACCTCGTTTGGTTGATTCTTCTCCATTTTCTCAAAACGCTTGCATAATTTTCAGCTCTTTCTGTCTCCATTGGAATATCTCACTTCTGCCAATACCCAAAGTTCCAAATGACCCCTCTCCTTTAGAGTTCATTACAACTAACACCCAGATTCAGAATGCAGTTCAAGCCCTTCATAGGTATTCGATTAAACTAATTCACATGAAATCATTAAAAAAAATGAGATTTAACAATTCTTGGATTTCTACTTTTTAATCTAAGTAAAATACTAATTGAGGGTCTGGGTCTAGGATAGATATTTAGAGGGGAGGTTTTTTCCTAAGGCTCATCCCTTCTCTATGTCTCTCCCTTTAATGACCCATCTTGAGAATGGTTCAAGCTGTGTCTCATCTGCCAATCATTTTGAGCTCTTGTAAATATTTCTGCATTCCATGGGACTTTGAGACAATTGTGGGGTAGGCACATTTTCAAATAGGCAAATCACAAATCCAAAAATGAAAAATTTCCTCTTTTAAAGATGGTAGGGACTTCGTCATACCTATTTAGTAAATATTCTTTATTTATGCTAATAATAGAAGCATACAAAAGAGCTTAGCAAGAGATTTAAAAATAATCGTTAAATAAAAATAACCAGGAGCCATTGTTTTCTCTCCTCTGCACCTTGTTATACAAATGTCTGATTTTAATTTTATTTTTTAAATGTATTATTAACTCTAAACATAATATATGCATTAATATATTGAAGAACACACCCATTATTTATTTTTTCAGATGAGCTGGTTTTGTGCAATCCTCAGATTTATGATTTTCCTGTCACCACTCTGTATATATTTAAGTTTAGTGTAACATCATAGTTTAAGAAAATTCTAGTTCCATGTTACTTTAAAAAAAAATTCAGGCCTGCACATCTCTGCAGTACATGTCTACAGACCTCATTTAAAAGCTGAACAAGGCTCAAGTACACCTGTTTTGGTGCATGTTCTACTCCTGGGTTGAAGTCACTCATGCGCACAAACACATGAATATTCAAAATGTTATATATTGCTAATAGATCATTATAGAAAAGACTTTTGTATACAGTAAGATGTTAAAATAGATTTCTTTTAAGCTCATTGTTCATACTGAGTTCCCAAAAGGTCAGGGACAAAAGAAAGGTGGCAAATTCTGAATTCACAGTCCAAAGTGAGATGATGAACCATCTTTGCAGCATTTGCAAAAGAGATTTGAAAATTCTGTTTTGTTTGTTTGTTTGTTTGTTTGTTCATTTGTTTATTTTTTACCTTTGGCTGACCACATACTTTTAGCTTATAAAGGAGGTCACAGAGGCCTAGAAAAGGAGAGTTGAAAATTAGAGAAAGAGTTTTCCCAGAGAGATGTTCAAATCAAATCATGTGAAGTTACTACCTTTACCCTGCCCAGAGTAGAGGGTAGAGAGAGAGGGTCTTTGTCCTTATTTTATAGGTATGAGAGACCCCAGTGAGACCAATCACAGAGCTTAAGTAACCTTCTTATATTTTGAGAAACAGTGAACTCATGTCTGAAATACTCTTGAGGACTGAGCAAAAGGCCATGTCTGGAGCTGCTTGCTCTCATAAGAAGCAAAAAGAGAGGTGGCTGTGGCAGAGACAGTCTGCATACCCAGAGTTTGGTGGGCTAAAGATCTGCAAATGTTTCCCATGGACCTGGTGCGGACTCTCTAGAGGAAGGACCTTGCTTGGGCTTGTCTTAGGTGCAGCTCAAGAGAATTGTCTGGAAGAGCTAGGAGACCTCAGTCAACAGGGTTAGGGAGAAATAAAAGTAACCTGCTTGAGGAGAAGCATTTATACTGTAAAGTGAACTTCGGGTGGCGATCCCTGGCAATTAAAAAGAGGAGGTGTCTGAGCAATTCATAAAGTGCCTGATGAGAGGAGGCAGCCCTAAGCTATCACAGCCAGATGAAACCAAGGGCAGATTGCAAGGGTGCCAATAATGTAACACCTTTATGTACAATAATGTACATACATACTCACACATACATACATATATTTCTACCCCCAGAGGAGTCAAGAGTCACAGCTAATGACTAATTTTTAAGAGAGAAGAACTGTTTTTAAATAGACTTTATTTTCAAAGAAAGTTGAGGTACATAGCAGTATTGACCAGATTCAATTTGTTGATATCCACACAATAAGTTGCTGAGCTTTTGTTTAAGATTGCACTGAATCTATAAACAAATTGAGAACTGACATCCTGGTAGTTGAGTGTTCTATGAGCATGAAATATCTCTCCATTTATTTAGTTCTTATTTGACTTTGTTTATATAAATTTTGTATTTTTCTTCATATAGATCTTATTTATATATTGTTAGATTTATACTTAAGTATTTCAATATGTAAAGAAATGCTAATATAAATGGTATTATTTTTTCATTTAAAATTTCATTTTTTCATTGCTGATATATAGGAAAGCAATTCACTTTTGTATATTAACCTTGTATCCTGCAACTTTGCTTTAATTGTTTATTAGTTCCAAGAGTTTTTTGTTTTTTGTTTTTAATTCTTTCAGATTTTCCACATTAACAATATTGTCATCTGTGAACAAAGAGTTTTTTTTTCCTTCCTCCCTAATCAGTATATCTTTTATTTTCTTTTGTTGTCTTATTGTATTAGCTTGGACTTCTAGTACAGTGTTGAAAAGCAATGCTGAGGTGACATCCTTGTCTTGTTTCTGATCTTAGTGGGAAAGTTTTGAGTTTTCCACCATCGAATGTGATGTTATCTGTTGTTTTTTTGTAGGTATTATTTATCAAGTTGAGGACATTTCTGTCTATTCCTAGTTTACTGAGCATTTTAACTATAAATGGGTGTTGGAGCTAGTGGCTTGTAACTCATAAAACAATATGAGACATAAGGTGTAATAAGAAATAGAGTATTTAAAAGCATATGTGTTTTAGAAAACCTGTTATTTGATATAAGTAAATTATGTAAATTAGTTAGAAAACATATGAAGCAACTGTTGTACTTTTATATTCGTTACAACCATGTGGGATTTTTCAAAAACAGAAAACTTTGTACAATACCTTCAATTTTAAACAACTAATGATAGGAATACAATAAATTATCTGCCTATCAATTCTCCCACCAAAAATTATAATTTGTAATGCCTATTCAATTTTTTAATAATTATAAAAGGTATCATGCAATACATTTTTAATTGAATTTCTATTTGTTGAAAAATCTTTGGTCTATATATTGGAGTACCTAAAAAACATTCTTATCAGTTATACTCGGCAGAAACGAGAGAAGAAAATGATGTAAAAACGCTTTGGAAAAGGTCCAATAGAATATGTCCTGTGCTTGTTCTTGTTCTGGCTTTCTTATTGTGCTTACCTTTTAGGTACACAATAGGACTACCTTCTCTCCAGCCATAAATGACTGTTGTTCCATGAAATACAGTGATTTTCACTGCCTATGAGAGTAATTTTTCATTCAACCAATACCAATTTGGGCTATCCAATTTAATTATATTTGTTTGAGTTCTGCTCACTGATGAGTCAATTGAAGGCTCACACCATCAGTATTTTCCATACATTAAAAAAGATTTTTTTCCTTTTTTAAAAAATTTTTACAATATTGTGGTTATTAAGAATGAATAAGTATTCAAATCATTTTAGGAAAATTCTATTGTTTGGATACTTTTACTGTTTATACTTCTGTATAAAAAAAATCTTCCATTTATGTACTTTCAAGTTTCTGGATGGATTTAATTGAGAAATATCCTGATGAAAAAAAGCAATCTTAAAAAAAAAATAATAAAGCTATTGTTCTTTGTTACTTCTTAGCCTTGTGAGTCAGATTTTTTTTCTACTACCACAAACTAAAATAAAATATAAAAATAAAATCTATTGTTGAGACTAAGGTTTTATAGTTACTAATTTAAATTTTTTTTTGTTCATAAAAAGCCTTGTTCTCATTAATGGAATTTATATGTTGTTGCAAATCTGATATTATGATTTTACCTTACATTACATAATTTTACATGAATAACATGTATTTGTTAATTTTATTTTAGGTATTTGTATAAATTTTATTTTGAGAAGTTCTCACTACTCTCAAAAATCCTGAAAATTATTAATCTACATTAAAAGTTGAAAAATTATTTTGTTTATTATTTGTGTTATAGCATTCTGGGCTTGAGATCAAATAAATTATCTGTATGTTAGTAAAAATAGTTAATTTTGGTACTGCATTTATAACTTATTAATTTAAACACATGGTTTTAGGTTTCTATAAACACTCTCTACAAAAATATGTTTGCTAAACATTTTGATAAAGCAGATTACAGATAGAGAAAGTACTTCCAAGGCCTTTGTTATTGTCTATTGATATAAATGATTCTCACCTATTCATTAAAATAGTTCCAGGAATTTGACATTAAGACCTAATAATAAAAGAGCAAATCAAATTAAGGAATAACCAGAGTAATAAAATTCAAATTTATGTGTTGTTAGATTAACTATAGGTGAGCCAGTCCAAACATTCATCTGGTGATTGAACATCTGTTATGCTCAAGCTCTATGTGCAACATAAAGAAGTATAAAAAGTAGTCTTTACTCCAAATGAGCTTTGATGTGTGAAGCAAGATATAAATACGTAAGATTTAACTAAAAAGATTTTACTAAAATTATGACTCGAGAGTATATTATCAACTGCCAGAATAATTCATTAAACAATCTACTCTTTTCAGAAGAAGCCACCCAATCTATCCTGTAGATTGTTATGTGGAAGAAAGTTCCATATACATTCAAGAATGTGAATCTGTAGAACATCCATTTTGATAACTCGGTGTTCTCTTAATTTAGGTGTTTTTAATGACATCTGTTCTACAGGACATTTCTTGAGATACAACACATATTTCACTATGTTAGGTCAGAATTTATGCATTGTTAAGAATAACATAAGGACATTAGACTCCCAGATGCAAAGTCTTTTTTGGTTCATGTGACAAGAAGAGCTAAGAAAATGAGACTAATATAGGAGAAGTGGGCAAAAAAGATTTTAGTTGAAATTTTCTAATTTTTATGAATTGCAGGTTCAATATAAGTTTTGAAGTGCCATATTGTAGCAAGTAATTACCAAGAGGCTACAAAATGATAGCGTTATTGGTCGTAGGGCAAGAAGGATATTGGTTCCTTTACTCAAGGATTTTGAGTTCACAATCTTCCCATCTTTTTGTTCTCTTTTTCTAATTGAGATAAAATAGCCTGTCCTTCCCTCTTTCTCATCCCTTTTTCCATTTCACCTTGCCATAGAGAAAGTTCTCTGATTCTTAGAATAAGTTTCTGTTGCCACTGCTTTCTGTATTATGTTTATTTCTCTTTCAAAGAATTTGACACTGAGACTCAAGGTCTCTTCCCCTTTTAGATCTTCATATATCACTATCTTGTGTTATCTCCTGCAGTATGACATATTTTATTCTAAAGGGCATAATATGACTTTTTTTACTTTAGTGCAAGGTATTCTGAGGACTGAAACTATAATAAAATCAAATAAATTACAGTTAGTTATAAATTATTCATTTACTAAGTATTGCTGTCTAAATCTCCAGTCACAACCATGTCCTCCTCTTTATTTTGTTCAATAAATGACTTTATTTATTTATTTATTTTGTGAATCCACATTTACCTCACACTTCCACCATTTCAGGTTCTCTGTATTAAGAATTTTTTTTCCAAAATACAGATACTACTATGGAATATTAAATATGTAAAGAATATTAGAGATTGTCTAGTCCATCTCTTTACATATAAAGTGGAATGAGAAAATTCAGACCCAGAGAGGTAATGATCACAAAAAAAGTGGCATTACTGAGATTTGGCAAAAGTTACCTGACTCCAAATTTAGTGCTCATACTTACTACTCCTTTTGTCATCAGTCTGCTAGCATTTTCCTTTCCCTATAGTATTAAAATATACAAACTCCAATAATTACTACAGAAATATCAAGAGTCTGGTATTGATTCAAGCAGTCTAATATTTTATATTTTATTATTTTGGTTTTTTAAAAAAAATATTAATAGAAAATTAAAAGCAGATGTGGAAAGCCAATCTGTATTCATTAAAAATAGATTTCCTTGATCTCATAGTAAGTTGTTCTGAGATTATGCATCAAAAATTCTGAATTATTAATGGCTAGAGCAGGGATAAAAAAAGTTATTCTGAAATTTCCATATGCTTGCCTGCACTGGTTCTGGAATGGAGGTGGGAAGTTGGTGAACGCAAATATATATTTATTTGGTGGAGGAGTCATCAACTGCAAATGTCATGGTTGCTTAGAAAAAATATCTTCCTTTGCTTTTCTTCTCTTTCTATAGCTTCCATTTCCCACCAGCTCTTGCACCTGCCTGTCATTTCCTGAATGCCAGTATGGCCACAAGTGCCAGAGACAGCAGATGGGAAGGTAAGCTTTCCCTGTCTTCACTCTTATATAACCAGTAGGATTTCTTGTTCTTTCCCTTAATATTCCATTCAGTTGATCACTAAACCATCAGATACAATGTCAAAGGCTTTTAGTACTTGTTTCATTTAAGGGTCTGAATCGGAAGTTATCCAAGACTCAGCTGAAAACATGTGTTTGAATTTACTTAACTAATCTCACTTAAACCTCAGTCCTGAAATTACTTTTGAACCCCACCTGTGAGACAATGTCCAAGAAATGCTGAAGGGAAATGGGACATCTCAGAGGGTCCTGCCCCTACCCTATGCTGGGTTATCACCATCACCAAACCAATTAACACTTCAGTCTTTGTTCTTAATGTAAGAATTGTCGGGCAAGTCTTTGGACAAGATGAGAAACTGGTCAGTCACTCTTCTGAGTGCCTGTGAGGTTAATGAGAGGAATTCTGCATAGACCCTGAAGCTGGAGGCTTTGGTTCAGATAACACTAGCTAAGGGAGTTTTAAACATAGGAGATGTTAATTAGGTCCACCTGAGATTGATGTGGGCTGGAGTTTCTCAGTGAACTTTACGTCTGAAACAGTCTGCCCCAAACTGAATACTCTTTCCAACTCTAGTAAACATAAACTTTGGTGAGGAGGCGGGGACAAAAAGAAAGTGTGGCTACTTCCTGCAGAAAGTTTTGCCCCACTCATCCATCCACAGCAGCTGATGTGGACGGTATGGAAGAAAATTGCAACAATAGCTAAAACCCTCAAACATAGCTCTGGACTTCCTGGGAGTCAGCTGCTGGTGTATGTGGCTACAGGCTATGAAACAGCTGCTGAGTCAAGGGGATCCCAATACCTCAATGAGACGGAACTTGCTTGGCCTGTTCTCACTGGTGTGGCCCACAACACCTATAGTGGAACTGTAATAAGGAAGGTATTCTTGGCCCAATATCTCTGGAGGAGGTAGGGGCATAGGGTCAGAGCATAAGCTTTTCCTATACAACTTCAGAAGAGGTCCAGGTTAGGCCATCTTTTGAATTTATATTTCTCCCAGGACTACTGGGGTCTCTGAGTAGAGGTGGCATGCAGAGAGAAGTAAGTGAGGTTTTTTTTTTTTTTTTTTTTTTAGTGGATCACAAGTTACCATTGTATTCAGATTGTTCCATGAAAAACATATGTATCCTGAAGAATGACCTTACTGAGACCAGAATTAGGTGGCTGTTGAGCCAGAATTTTTTGAAATAAAAGTGGTGGCTGGTCAGTGGTTAGATTCAGTGAGTTGTAGCCAGAATTTGAAAGCAAGCAAGAAGTCTCACTGTGAACTGGAACCATGTATAACCTGTTTAAAATGCTAGGCCCACACTCTTGGAGGCATGTAAACTTGAGGGCCTTCCATGCTTTTCCTGTTCACATTCTGTGCTTAGGTGCCTACAGAGAATCCAAGTCATACACTAGGATATCTTATCTCTTTTCTGTTGGTTATACCTCCCAGATCCCTCAAATTAAGCTCCAAGAATTTTGGTGTCAGGGATTTCTCAATACCCAAGGAGTTGAAAGAAGCAGAGAATGGAACTTTAAGCCAGGAGTAATATTTTCTTTTACCATGATC
Source organism: Eidolon dupreanum (assembly GCA_028627145.1). Classification (NCBI taxonomy): domain Eukaryota; kingdom Metazoa; phylum Chordata; class Mammalia; order Chiroptera; family Pteropodidae; genus Eidolon; species Eidolon dupreanum. The sequence continues at coordinate 103,472,125 of CM053507.1, forward strand.
GAAATGTGTAATCTGTTCAGGATAAGAACACAAATAGAACAGAATGACCCTGCCTATTTGAAAAGGTCTTTAAATATCTCATTGTATGAAGTTAAAAATCTGAAAGCGAATAAATAAATATTGCCAGATATTGCTATAACATCTGAATCTATGTGATCCTTTTGTGTTCCCCATCACAGTAGTGAGTAGGAAAGCAGTCCTGTGAAACTGATCCTGTGACTCTCAACTCACCAAGTCTTCGGCCGCGAAAGTCCAAATCTGTGTGTGGTATATAATGCCTTCTAAAATCTAAACCCTAACAATTTCCACAGTCTTAGCTCTCATCACATTTGTATTTCCCAAAATAGTGGCTGGCACATGGTGAACACTCAATACAAAGTCTCTGTCTGGATAATACTTTATCTTTGAAGAACTATCCAGGGCTACATAGCCTTTCTTCCCTTCCCCACCTTTCCCGGATATAACAGTTACTATTATTTACTTCTATAATAGCACCCATGAGACTTTGAGCTCCTCATGCAAGAACTAAAACATTCTATTCTGTATTCCCAGAACCTAGCCTAGTCCCAGGTATTCAGGGCATACACAATAAATATTAAATGCACAAGTGAATGGATGAATAAACAAAAAACTGAAGTACACGGATATGTAGTGCCTTACCCAAGAGCATTTTGTAGAACCAAGACAGGACAAAAATTAAATACAAAAATTTTAGTCCCTGCTCTCCTCAAAATCCCACCATAAGTTCTATGCTACATGAATTCTTTTTGCTTTGTTTCACATTGAATATCTATAGCTATATATAACGTGAACGCCTGGCAAGTGGGTGGATGGTGGTGTTCACTCTTATTTAGTGAAATGTGAATATGTCAGAATCACAGAAAATAGCAAGAAAGAGGTTTATGCAAAGCTGTCAGTTCTCATGCCTTTTTTTTTTTTTTTAAATCTGAGATGGTGCCGAGATGGTTCAAACTTAATATTCACATCTTTTATCACATCAAATATGATCATTAGCAAACAGTGTTTGAACAGTAGTTATTTCCTGACTGACAATAGCCATCCGGTGATACTCACATTCCCATATGCCTGGGACTGATACAATTCAAATAGTCTGGAAAACAGTGGGAGGAAGGAAGCAATTAAAAATGAAGGGAAGCTGGGGGCAGGGAATAGGCACCAATTTTATCTCATCCAATAATATCCCTATACCTATTCTCGTAAAAGCTATGGGTGTGGACAAATACTATTTTTAAACCTATTTTATATCCTCAAGTTAGTATGCTGTTTTGCCCATAGGATGAGTGTCAGGAAACCCTGGGGGTGGGCACGAGTGTTGAAAATAAGCTCAGGCTATAGACTAAAAAAGCAGGAAGAAATTAGCTCTAGAATACTGTAGATGTGGAGGAAGCTAGAAAATTGGGCAGCAGCAAAATTACAAGTTCAGTGCCCCAAGCAGTAATTTATAACCAATTACCTACCCCCCACTTCCCTAAGGAACACTTAACTGCCACCGGCAATATCTTTGCCGTGTGGGATAGCGGTGGGGTGGGGGGTAAATGGATAAGAAGGAGGACTGGCCCTCAGAGTTTCTGAGCACTGCAGAGGCTTCTTGGGCAGGAGCGTCACCCAGAAAGACAGAGATATAAAATGTTTAGCAATAATTTGTGAATACTGAGGATCCAAAGTGAGGAGGCTTTAATTGCATTCTTGATTTTGGGACTAATCAGTTGCAAAAACAGACTGGTTATTCACTAAATTCCTGTCCTGTTCTTTCTGGGCATTCAACTAGCTTAACCCAACTTTCCTTGATCTCAGTTAGGTGAGATTGTGTAGTGGCTTCTAGCCAAAGGAATATGGGCAAAAGTGACTGAAGCCATTTTCCAGGCCTAGCACATAATCCACTGCTGTCTCTTTCCTCACTCATAACCTACACAGAGGACTCTGAGCCTCTAGAGGTGTGAAGACTTCAAAATAGATAGGGTCTGAGTCCTTATATGATCTACTCATAAGATGGTCTACCAAATATGGCACTCCCTCCCTGCCAGCCATTTCTATTTTTTGTCCTTTTATGAAGCCACTGAGGTTTGAGAGTTTATTCCTTACAGTTACTGCTTCTAAACCTTTCACAAAAATGACTCAAATGGTCTCATATACCATGTTCTCTCATGTTCTCTGTCACTCTCAAGAGCATCTTCCTGACATCTCCCCTTTCGTTTTGAGCATACAAGCAAACTATTCATTCAGAATGTCAAAAACTCACTTGTGGCTAGAATAGTAATGACATTTCAATAGCCAAAGAATCAACAGAGCAATTTTTTTGAGAAAATCTATAAAGAATTGAGGGGACATGATGAACAATGCTTTTATTCATTGTGGCATTCTTTTCCATTGATGTGCACATGTAATTTCAACTAAACTTCCAGGCCCAAATGCCTGCAGCCTTCCCCCATGGTTTCTGAAAGCTCTGGGATTTAACTGGAATAATGGGGCAATTTAAACAGTTTTGGGCTCTCAGTTTAAAGCTGGGTTGTTGAAGTGAGATTATTAAACAAATAAATAGACAAATAATGAATTTCTGTGTAGCTGGAGTGGAGTCATGGGAGATTAGAAGTTGGATAAGGACTGGGAGGCACATAAAACTGGGATGCTGGTGAGTAAAGAACTTCCTCAAGGTCTTATGCATATTTGAATCTTAATCTAGCTACACAGCCTTCTTACTTATTCAAGTGATGAATTAAGATGTAATATTCCAGGCTAAGGCAGGAGTAGCCTCTAAGAACTGATGGCTCTCCACATGCATTCTGCCCCTTGCTTGCTCTCAGTCTGACTTTTCTGTTGCCTTTACCAAAGTAGAAAAAAGTTCTTTCTTCAGTGAAGATAATCCATCTCCTGGCTCACTGCAGTTCCTTACCTTTCTACTTCCCCTGTGGCACTCAGGAGATATAAGACTGAAAATTCATTTAAAAGCAGAACTACTTATAATTACAGAGTGAAGGAAAAGGTGTACTTGCCCAAGGAGCTGCAGGAATCAGAATTCTGGGCTTCAGCATCACAGCTAAGAATTTCCAGCCATTCGGGACAGAGGGAAAAGGATTATTCTGTCTACTCTCCTTGCCTAGGGCAGCCGGTGAACTACTAGGAACAGAAAAGTGATTGGTGCCTCTTCCCTGTCTGAATTTCAGGAAGATGCCTCTGAGTGTTCTGAATGCCCCAATCCACAAGGCATCATAGCCATGGTCAGCAGTTGCTAAGCCATGTCTTCGACGTGTACCTCTTCCCTTTCGTGATTTGTTTTGTTTTACTTATTTATTTGTTGTTGTTGTTGTTTTTGTTTTATTTTGTTTGTTTTGTTTTGAACTGGCTTTTGAATTGGACACCTCCCTTCCTCAAACCACATATCTCTTGACTATTGCTTTCTAGCAGGTGTATTGCCAGCTACTTTTCTCTCCATCTCAGAGGTACTCTAGGCAATAGTCCACCCTAAGATGGATGAAAGATCCCCAAGTGATGGTTTGAAAAAAATTTCCCAAGAAAACTACTATTCATAAGTTATGTTATTATTCACAGATATATTCACTACCCTGTAAGATTCTCACCTATTGATGTTAAGCTCAGCTGTATGATGTAAAGAGGTAAAGAAATGTGAGCATACATGACATTTGCTACCATATTCCAGAAGTTTTAGGATGCATTGTGAGATTTTTGCAACTTTTTTGCTTCTGCCTCCTGCCATTAAAATAGTACATCCTGCACAGATTTATTCATTAGCCTGGGTCCAGAAATAAGACACATGGAGCAGAGCCAAATGAAATCAAACGGACATAGCATCTGCAGCCAACCTGCAGCCACTACTATGCAATGTGATCTGTTGTTGTAAACCACTAAAGTGTGGGGGTTGTTTGTGAATGCAGTAAAGCTGATCCAGAGCATTAGGAATGGATTTTGTGAATGATAGACAAAATTTTGGGGTTAAACACCTGTAAGGTTTTTGAGTTTTTTTGTTATAACTGTAATTATTTAATATAACAATCCTACCTCCCTTTCAATAGCCCAGGACACTCATTAGCCCCTGAAACAGAAGAACTATGATGAGGTAGAGGAGAAAGACCCCAGATACTCAAGCTGGGTAAGATTAAAGGGAACCAGTTTGAGACTTCTCCAAAAAGCTGGGACAGTGGTGAATGTTCACTACTCCCATCTATTCTACGTCAATACATTATAAGTAGAGTGTAGTAGCTTTATATATTGTATATCTTTGTAATAGTGACAGAGATAAACTTGACTTTTCTTTCATCTTTATTCCATTTTACTCCCAGATTTGCTAGGTACTGTTTCTTAGCAACATGATTTTGGAAGTAACAAGGTCCTTTCAAATTGGCACTGCAACCTGAACATGTTCTTTCCAATGACCTTTATGTGCCCTACAAAGCATCTTAGATTCTCTATTTCTCACTCAAATTCTTTGAGTTATTCTCTCTCTATGATTCAAACATATGTCAACCTTTCTACCTGCTTTTCTCTTACCTTTGCTCTTAATTAGACCTAGGATTTCTTATTCTAGCTGTGTTAGCTTTATTTTTTTCTATCTGCTTTTATCAATTTGCTCCTCCTTTTTATCTCTGTCCTCTTTATATATCCATATTAACAATAACTTGCACCGTTATACTATTGGGAGACAATTCTCCACTAATCCCTGTATTTCTGCACATCTTGTGAGCAGAAGAACTGCCAATTTTTTGTTCTATCTTTTCAAGAATGTATAAAGCAGGCAGCTTTGAAAGGTAGAGATAGTGTTTTGCTCCAGAGAAATGCTATCCTCCAGGATAACTGTAGGGTGGTTTTGCTTGCAGTCTACTATAAAAGACCAGGGTTTCCTAAGTTCTGGGATCCTCAGTTGTGACAGAAACGAATTGTGTGACTCCACAGCATTCATCTATGGCTACCTGTGTCACCCTTGCGGAGTTTAGAGGACACAGAGAAGTAGCACAAACATGAATCTCATGCTGCTGCTGGGCTGTAAGTAATAAAGTCCATTGTCTCTGACCCAAAAGTCTTGTGTCTTCTGCCAGCATCCATAAAACTATGGCAGGCTAACATTTTTAGCTTGCAAGCTGGGCAAAATCTTGGACTCTTCGTAGTTCTTGAATTATACCACTTCCTATATAATTACAATTTAAATTATGGTATATAATTTATCATAAATTAATGTCTGTAGGTATCCATATTTATATGTATCATATATAAGAACTTTCTTTTAAAAAAAGATTGTAAAATAATACACTCTCAATACACATAAACGCAAATACAATTATCATTGTATCCTCAAATGTTTAGCTTGGTTCCTTACTCTTATAAAAAGTTTGTCGAATGATTAAATGAATTGAAAACTGGGTAAACAATTATACATTATTTCCTATAGAATTAACAACCCATTTATACCTGTAGTTACTACTAGACTTTTTGACAGAAGGGAGGAAAGTCAATAATACAATTAAAAATTCTACAGAAGCACAAAGAGGGACAACCAATTCAAAAGACAGAAGGTGGCAACCAAGCTGAAGGACTAGGGTAGCGGGTAGGTATAAACCAATATTTATATTCCAACTCAATGTGGGGGCTCACCCACTTTTATATTAGGTCTGGCTTCTTGATTTAACATATTAATGAAACCAACCATTCTTTTTTTTTTCCTGACATCCTACTTCAGCTTTTCCTACCAACCTTTTGCTCTCATAAAAAGTTCTTGATTTGGTTTTTATCCCTCATTGAATTTTATTCCAGCACCTTATTTTCATTTTCTGCTTTGGTTTTCTTGGTGCTGACCAGTCAGGGTCACACTGTTTGGTTTAAGTGTAGTCTAGAACAGGCATCTATGTCTCTAAAAGCCTCTAACATTTGTTCTAGTGCGAAGACGTATTTGAGAACACTTGTTCTAGGATCTTCTACAACTCTACCAATACTGAATTGAGATGGATTATGCATACCTGTCAAGCCCATCCTTTTTTGCCCAGTTAGTTTCTCTCCACCTTAGCCTAGCCTTCCTTTTTGACTTTACGGAGAATAGAGCAGCCCTGGCTGGGACTATGTGTTGTTCTGATTAAGGGTTAACAATGTGGTTCCAGAGAGAGAGAACTAGAATACAGTGTTTCTATCAGGAAGAGTTCTACAAAGTCTAACAAGGTGTAGAAAATCACAAGCAGGATTTAGTACTGACCTTTGTCCATTCTAGACCCAGTGGAGAAGAAAAGGGCAGGGGAGAGGAAAGGATAAAAGATTACAGCTTTTTACCTCGCCTGGTAGAATAGCACACACAGGAAGTAGAGAAAAGGCTGGGAGTTGCCATGGCAGCCTGAAGCTCCCCACAGAAACCAAGACCTTCTTTGTCCAGCCATTGAAGAAAAAACACCTTTCTCAGCAAGTCTCAACAGATCCTATGATGGTTTTATGGACTAGAGCTATACCCCTGCTCTAGAGAGAGAGCTATAGAGATGGGCCCTCTTTATTTATGCACCAAGCAGCATATTTCTACTGAGGGTGACCAGGCTAGGATGCCCCCAAACAAGAAAGCCACCAATTTCTTTAAAAATATGTAACTATAAATTAGCCACACTCATGTTTCAAACATTTTGACATGTAAAGTCAAGCAGCTGAATTATAATCATGTTGCAGTAGTCAGATTTATATTTAAGTCTTTTAGTCTTCCAACTAATTTAGGAGATAATCCAAAAACCAGAGGAAGTATCATTATACCATGGTATTTATTTGAGTATCCAGGCACCCTTAAAAGCAATGCCTTGAAGATCCTGTCTAATTTAAATTGCTAGTTGGAGCACTGAGTCAGCCCTGTCTTCATGTAACCGTAATCTGAGACCTAAGGGCTGCTGTTTGGTCAGTCGATCAACTAACTGTCTGTTTGATTCATTAATTCATAAAACATTTATCAATCGCCTATTATGTACTAAGAACTATGCTAAGTGGTAAGGATATAGAGATAAATAATAAAAAAATCACCATCTTAGGGAGCTTTCAGGATAGACAAGCAGTTACAGTTTCAAAACATTGTGATAAATGTTATAATCATCAGAGAAAAATGTATGTATGTACAAAGGAGCGAATATCCCCTCTCTGCTGAGGGTAAGTAGAGATTAAAGTCAGGGAAAAAAATGTATGATGTCTCAGCTCCATTTTGAAAGATATAGTAAAAATTTATCAGCTGCAAAATGTTGGGGAGAGTGTGCAAGCAGCAAGGACTACACAGGCCAAAGATGTAGTACAAATGACACTTAGAGTTCAGAATGCATGTTCAGAGGGGACATTGGTGAGAAAGAGACAAGAAAGGGAGTCAGGGATCAAATCTAGGGGGCTTTTGTCACCATGCTAAAGAGTTGGGACATTATTCTGTATATGATAGGAATGCTTTAAAACCAGAGACTGCTTTGATCAAGTCTCTGTGTGTGTGTGTGTGTGTGTGTGTGTGTGTGTGTGTGTATGTTTCAGAAAACTTTCAAACACTGAGACTGGTGGTCTTCCAGGAGCTCTTGTACAATTTCAGACAAAGAGGCCAGTTAAGAGGTAATAGATGATGTATATCAGTCATAGGGGTTAGATATGTGAGAAGATATTTCTGAGAATTGACATGACAAGATGATTGTGTGAATGTAGGAATAAGAAAAGGGAGGAGTTTTTATGATCTGGCTTTGGAACTTGGATGAAGAAGTTGTTGTTCACTAAAACAGGGAATATGGTGGGTTGTTTTGAATGGGATGAGTTAGTTTTGAATGGGATGAAGTTGAAGTGCCTGTGGAACACCTAGAGAAGGATGTCTGATGAATAACTCTATATACAAAAAATGATACCAGCTGATGATATAAATTTAGGGCTTGTGGTTAAAGAAGAAATAGTAGGTCAGAACTTACAGGGACTATATTAAAGGATTAGATACAAAATTCTAGATTGGTGTTTCTCAAACTTTAGCATGTATACAAGTCACCTGGGGATCTTAAGTATGTTAAAATATATTTTGATTCAGTATCACTGGGATGGGTCTGATGTTTATCATTTCTCACAAACTGCTAAGTGATGGTGATTCTGCAGGTATGCAGACCACATTTTGAGTAGCAAGACTCCCGGAAAACACTAGTGTTTTAGAATAAGCAGTTGATTAGAAGTCTGAAAGGAGAACTGAGTAGAGGAAGTCAGAGATATGGGACAATAATGGAGGAAAAAGGAGGGGAGTTTTTCCTTGGAATCCAAGAGAAGATAGGTTTATGAAGAAGGAAATGTTCAACAAAGTCAAAGGCTCCTGACAAATAGAGTTAAGAATAGACCGGTAAATGTCAAACAAAATTGGCAATTTGAAGGTATTTTGAACTTGGAAAGGACTGTTATGTCTCATGAAGGGAACAGAGAAGCCAATTGTAGTGGCAAGCTAAGTAAATGGTAGGTGAGGAAATAGAGCTAGCAAGTGTGGACTAGTTTTTGTAAAAAAAAAATAAATAAACAAAAACTTGGCTGTTATAGGAAAGAGACAAATTGGGTGACATTTTAAGAGGGACAAAGGTTGAAAAAGATTCATCATTTTTAAGATAATAAAGACATGCAGTTGTAATAAGCTAAATCATGCCTCCCTCCCCCCGCAAAAAAAATTCACACCCTAATCTCCCACACTTAGATGGCAAAAGGGACTTTGCTGATGTAATTAAATCAAGGGTCTTGAGATGGAGAGATTATCCTGAATTATCCAGGTGAGCCCAACTTAATCACAAAGGTTTAAAGAAGTAGGCAGAAGGATCAGAGGCAAAGGAGTTGTGGCCACTGAGGTGGTGGTGGGGATGCTATTACTGGTTTTTGAAGAGAAAATGGGGCTATGAGCAGCCTCTAAGAACTGGGAAAAGTAAGGAGTGGATTCTCCCCTCAGAGCCTTCAAGAGTGAGCACTGCACACTCCATGCTTTTGGTCCAGTTAGACTTCTGAGGCCCGGAACTGCAGGATAATAAATTTGTGTTTTAAGACAACAAATTTGTGGGAATTTGTTGCAGCAGCACTAGAAAACTAATAGGAGGATCCTTAATATCCTAAGAAAAAGAACCAAAGGAAAATTGTTGTTATCTCAAACAAGAGAAAGGGAAATAGAGATCCAGCAAGAGATAAGCTACTCTGGAAGTCCAGTTTTCTCCAAGACTCTGCATCAGATGTAAAACAATGGGCAGAACAACTATCAATCCCTCTCTCACATGCATCATTCAAGAGCTTCTATGAGAGTAGGCATCATCAGATCTGCTCTTGTACTGTGGTGGAGAGGTAACACTACTGCAGCTGTTCCTAACTCATTCACTTTCACGGCTTCATGGACTCAACCCAGTTTTCCTGGGTATCCACTCCAGGCTCTGTGAAAAGTTGCCATGATGGTTACTTTTTTTCCAGTGAAGAAGTGGGAGAGATTCCCTTACAGTAAATTCTTTATGAAGCAAAATATAAGGCCAGGAAGTTTAGACCATAACTGAAAAGAATCTGGACTTTGGTGATTACAGATCTGAGTTTAAATTCCTGTCGTTATTAAGTATCAAGTTAGAAGAGTAACATCTCTGAGGCTGTTTCCTTGCATGTAAAATAGGGATCATAATGCCACCTTCCTGGGAATAAAATGAGGTATCATATGTAGAATGTCTGGAGGAGTGCAACGGTGTTGGCTCTCACCCGTTTTAAGAACTTTCAGGGAAGTGTTTTGCTTGAGGAGGGTGTGGCAGCTGCTGCAATGTAACTAAACGCAACCTGATGCCCCTAAACTCTGTTGGTTATATGGGAAATTGACCCCTGGGAGGACCTTGGGATTCCTTGGACTGTTTCTCCTCTGAGGGTTTCTATGCTGAAACCAAAATTGAGAGAAAATCTGTCTCTTAGCTTCTTCTGTTTCATCTTACGCCCTCTCGGCCTGAATGCACTTTATTCCTCACCAGGTTCACATTAATATAGGGGCGGTTTCCTTGCTTTCCCCAAACCCCTGCCAAGCCTCTATACCCCAGGCGGGTGTTGGGGCTGCGGGAGACTGCGACACGCCTCCTGGTTTCCATGGAAACCCTACTAGACGTCAATGGCGGCTCCGAAGCCGGAGGGAAACCTTGAGTTTGTATTTAAATGAGGGAGAGTGGGGGAGGGGGATGTAAAAGAAGAAGGGAGTAAATGGGGGAGGGAGGGTGGTGGAGGTGAGCTTGTGAGGGTTCAAGGACTCAGACGGAGGAATAGAAAAACGCTATTACTCAGTCACCTCACGCTCACAGGAGAAATCAAAGAGACGGCAGCAGGGGGCAGAGGGGTGTTTATTTCCTGCGTGAGAAATAACTTCTAAAGACTCAAGTCTGATTTTAGGTTGTAAGGGACAGAATTACCCAGGCAACTGGGAGTCCTCGTGGGGGGCTCCCGGCTGATAGTGCTGCGCAGTTTCATTTCTAAGAAGCAAGGGAGAGTTTTCACTTCTCCCAGAGTCTGCAGTCTTAAAGATTCACTGCCGGTGGAGGAGGGGCCACACCTCTGTCTTTCACTCTCTACCCTTCCCCCTACAGCGTTACTAAGTAAAAGCTTTGGGCTCTGGATTACCTGCTATTTAGCGGCTAGCTGAATCTCTAGCTAAAAGGTTGGGGGAGGAGGAGGTGGGGGCGGCTGGGCAGAATATATGCTAAAATTGAATTGCACAAGGGTTTATATGATGTCAGCTTGAATAAAGCTCTGACCTACTGAATGTTAAATGTGGCTGAGTGATGAATCCTCAGAGGAGATTGATGGCAGAAACCTCTAAGAAAGGACCATGCCGCTTCTTTAAAATATTAAGCAGGTGGCTCTGCTGATCTCTAACTGCAACTCCCAGAGCGCTGGTGGAATCTCAGCATTATGCTATAATCACTTGAACATTACTTGCTGCCCTAGATAGCTGTGGGTCACGTGGAGTTTGCACCAAAAAGGGAAGTGTTTAAAAAAGAAAAGCCATTTAAGACATCAGAGTGCCTGCTGGTCTTACAAAGAGAAACCAATTCAATTTAATAAACACTTTCTGAGATCTACTAGGAGCCAAGTGTGTGCAAAATGAATGAGATAGTCTTTGCCCTCAAGGGGCATACACTTTGAGGTGACAGATACGCTCACCAATGACCAATAGTGCCAGACAGCAGTTAATAAATACCATGGAAAGTTCAAGTTAGATGAAATTACTTATCATATAGGAAAGAAAAGAACAGTTTATATTAAATTCTTCTGAGACCTAGCCTTTTTAGGGTAAATGCAGAAGAGAGGATATAGGGAAAACTGTAGAGATAGAGAGAAAAGTAAGTTTTGCAAATTGCCTGATGTGAAATGCCAATTCTGTAAAATTGTCAAGTGGCATAGTAAGCTAATTTTCCAAATTTTCTTCTCTGTGATGACTAATTATTTCTATTGCTGTGATATATAATGGACTTTGTGCTGGTCCTGGCTTGGCCTCTATTCCATTTTTACCACTCACTAAACCACAATATTTTGGTATCAGAAGTTAAAGTTTTCATGGTTTCATTTAAAAATAGATGCAAAGGCTAGAATTGTAAGAAAAAATGCTCTAAAAAAGTACATGGGTTCAGGCTGAGTAAGAACTATATGTGTGAAGGGCATTGAGAAACATGTCTAGTTGAGGTAGGACTGAAATAAAGGAGATATTTGAACCAGTCAGAACTCCTTTTCAGAGTCATGGTATAAAGGAATGAAGAGGTAACAGCATCACAAATATTGGAGAAATTTTTAAAATACTTATCACTTATGGTCTGATTTTAGTGCATGTTGTTCAATAATAAGCCTTTTAGTTTTCATTACAAAATTAGGAAAATTTCAGAAATAAATTAAAGAACATGGAAGCCAAAGTCTGGTTTTTGGCTTTAATCTTTTAAATGGATGATATTAGGAGGTAATGGGATTAAAAGAGGACAATTACTTCTTAGAAAGGAGAGAAAAAGAAGCCTTATGTGCTCAAACTAGTCATAGTTTTTGTGTCACTGAGGTATTGGTTACTGTTTGTTTACTAGTTCCTACTCTCAACTGGTTAAGGAACATACCCATAATAAAAACATTTCCCCAGAGTTTTGGCAAGGTACCAAAATATTAGCAATTATATATATATGTGTATATATATATATATATATATATATATATATATATATATATAAACATTAAAGTACAGAATACCAAGCGTCTTATTTTTATTTTTATTTATTTTTATTTTTTTATTCTCAGTCACATGGTTCACTGCAGAATCTTTAGACTCCTGATTTACTTCCTTTAAGGCCATTCTGCCAAGCTTCGGATAATTGAATAAAACTTTTTGGCTTTTTAACTTCAAATAAACACCCATGGACACATGGACACCTCATTCATCCAAACACAGTCAAACACACTTATATGCTATATTTTTGTCGTGGTAGTCAGTATGGCATGACAGTGCCTAGAAATGAGTTTAATAATTTAAGGAGTTCCCAGTTGACACCACTGATAACTGGAAGCAGAGGCAGTACAGACAAAATAAAATCATAAAGGAGGAAATGAGTCATAAATAACAGAAAGATGGAGAAGGAAAAAAAGTGGAGAAACAAGAGATTAAGGAAAAAACTAAATAGAACATGAGGTCTTAAGCACTTAACGAATAGGTTAGGATCTACCAGCTTACACTCATCTTGACTTAAGGATAGGAATTTCAGAGCTAGAAAGGATCTGGTGATTTTCCAGTCTACTTTTCCATTTCATAGACGAGAAAGCAGGACCCAGGAGGAGTGACCTGTCTAATATTAAGAGTTGATTAGAGATAAAGCTACCATTAGCAACCAGGTTTCCTGACTCCTGGTCCAGCGTGAGTTTTGCTATGTCATTTCTCACACTTGTAAAGGCTAATCGAATTCAAAGTTCCTTCAGAATTTCAATACTTTTGCATTTTTCCTTGAATTTCTAACTTTTTTTTTATATTTATATTATCGCTTTACAAAGTGCTTTATCTTATTTAACCTCTGTAACACTTCTGAGAGAAGTAAATATCAGCTATGAAATGACCCACATGGGACTTGTCTAAGGTAGGATTTTTTCCCCACAAATCTTACCCAATTCTTATTTGTGGAGTAGTGAGGTAAATTAAAAACATATAGACTGTGTGGTCCCTACTCTTCTCCATCATGTCATTAACTAGGAACTCACTGTTCTTTAAGAAAATAAAACATATATAAGTGAAAGAATGGACAGCCTGACAATAAAGACAAGCAAGAAAGAAATAATGACGTGGACAGCAAAAGAATATTTGCAAGTAGGTGCTAGAGATGATAGCGGTTAAATCTGCTGATGATTCTTGATATATGTATATACCTCTAGTTGCTTCTGTAATAGTGATCCTTGTTATTTCAAGATAATTCTCTTTGGAGCTGGTGAATTCAGTTCCCAGAAAAAGACCTACGACTAATGTTGGGGAAGAGGAGCATCTCCTCACCACCATGAACTGTATTCTCTAAGGCCCAGCCATCCAAGGCAGGATGGTTTCAATCACTCCTGCTATGTAGTCATTGCTGACACTACTTGGCAGCCAGCCTGCCTCTAATGGAATGTGTCCTGCAGCTGGGAATTAGGTCATCAGTAATTCACTTAATAGCATTTTATGAGCTGGGCTCTGACACAAGAGAGTGATCTGGCCTTACCCGGCAGGAGCTTTCCTTGCTGTGAGAGGAAGGAGAGAGGAAAATATACTACCCTAAATAATCAGACACTAAATTCATTTCCAGAAAATAATGAGTACGAATAAGAATACTGGATGTTTCTTCAGACTTTTCTGCCTGAGCAGGCCAGCTACATGATCTTGGGCAAGTCACCTCTTATTTCTGGACTTCAGTTCCTCTAAGGTCTCATCTGACTCTGACACTGTATACTTCTAACACCAGGGAACTCTTTATGGAAGTTAGAAAATGCAGGATTTGTCAGACCAACCTCCTCTTCCTAGATGGTGCTCTCTAGGAAGGAAGATGGATGATCCTATTCTTTTGCCACTTGTGTGTTCAGAAAAGAAAAGCCCCAATTTATAGTATGTGCTAATTCCATGGTGTATTCCTGACATAGCTGATTTAAAGTTATCGGTGATTTAACTGGCCAGCAAAATTTCTGAAAATAGAATAGTTGGCTCTCGTGAGCTGATGTGAGCCACTTGAGCACGCCACCGGTTATCCACCAGACAGAAATTGCTGCATCAGCGAATAACCTCTTGTGCATAGACACATAGCTAGATTGTTCACACACAAAATTTATAGCACATATATCCATGTTTTGGTTTTAGTAAAAAGATATTCACAACTTCTCCTCTTCAATTAACTACAGCTGCTCGTCTTAATTTATTTGAAGTCCTCTCAGAAATATGTAGAGAATTCTTGTGAGAAAAATGTCCATATTCATACAGCTCTTTACCTGAATTTCCATGTCTTCTGTAACATGTTCAGGGAACCATTTGACTTCTATTTTCTTCTGATCTCTAGAACCACACATCCTTCTTGTTGAAAAACCCAATATGTATCTTATAAATTTTTCAGAAAGTTCACTGCTATACAAACTGCTATACAACTTAGAAGTTACAAAAATATCACTAGAGTCCTTCTTCTTTTTCACCTGTTGAGAGAGAAGCCCTCTGGATCCTGAAAGTTTAGTGCACGAAATCTTCCAGTTCCAAGAAAATTGGAATGATTGAGGTTGAAATCAGTACCTGGAATGGCAATGCATAAAATTAAGTCACTTTCCTTTTATCCTTTCAATTGACTAGTGTATATAGAAAATATTCAATTTACATCTACTGAGCATTTACTACATGGACTCAATACTGCAATGTATTATGAAATATAAGAGAATATTTAAGTGATGGTACCAGCCCTCAAATTTATAATCTGATTGGAAAAATAAGATAAACATACATAAATTACCAAAAATCAATTTACAACATTTTATAATCAATTGTTTAATGATAGGGTACAAATTCTAAATGCAGCAGGAGTATAAAGAAAAGTAAAATTACTCAAAGCAAGCATTATCCAAGAAAACTTAATGACTGTCATTGGAACTTAAGCTGCCATTGACGTGAAGATAGAGTTTAGTCAGGTGAAGGTATAGCAGTAGACAGACTGAGAGAATTGCACTTAAAATAGTGGTCAAAAACAGGGAGGTGGTGAAAACTGGAGAGAAAAATGAAACTCCTGGCCTAAGACTGAGTCCCAGTATAAATGTTTGTCAGGGAGAAAAGAGCGAGAAACAATACTCAAATAGACAATGGCCAGATGACATATGATTATGCAGTTCTGATCTATAATCTCTGCAGCAACTAGTTCAGTAAGCCAGCCTCAATCTCTACAGCAATCAATCTAGAAAGTTCAGAATTTGGTCAATGACTGCTAACTTCCCCCATTTTTGTCTCCCGACTCCCTGCTTCTAATTCAAGACCAATGAGAGAGAAAGCCAAATATTCTCCCCAGACCAATCGAATAGGATACCTGCTTCTAGTTAGTCAGCATCAGCTTTCCTATGCCAACAGCTTCCAGTCAGAGCCTGCTCAGGTCTTTCCCTTTTTTCCCTATAAAGCTCCCATTTCCCTGACTGCTTCTGAGTCTTTGCCAAACCAAAGGGACAATTGCTGAATTCTTTGCTATGTAGCAGCACGCTCTGAATAAATAGCCTGTTTGTTCTCATTTGGGTGATCTCTGTTCATTTATACAATGGGAGAAGAGTACACCTGTAACAGTCCCATCTGTCTCCTATTATTATATGAGGATATAAATACATATATATATATATAATATCTCTCTTTCTCCCTCTCACCTTTTCTCTTTGCCTTCCAATATCTACCTTTTATATAGGCTTTTTTTACCAATCTTCTTAGATTGCCCATAAAAAAGACAAATGTCAAGGGAGCTATAATCTCCATTTCAGAGATGAGTAGAAATAGGCGTTCAGGGTAGTCAGTGCTGATGATATTCATTTATGTCTTTTGGATCTAAAGAGAGATAAATGCCTCAGTTCTATCTTGATTTTTCACTCAGGTTAAACTTTTTCTCAACAAAAGTCTCCTTTGTTATTATTCTTTTAATAACAGGCCCCACGTTGTAAAAGAAACTTAGTTTAACAATGATTAATGTTTTTTCTAGTATATTTTAATTTAAGATATCTAAAATGGGTGATCAGAGTTTCTGATCAGCACAAGATAATAAGCATTGCTATCATGCTAGACAATACATTTCCAGTCGAATCAAAGAACACAGGGGTTTTAAATAGTGCAACGTCAACTTATAAAAATATGGATTCCGTTAGGGCTTTCTAAAATTCTGAAAATAGATAATTAGTCCTCATATCTTTTTTATTTTATTTTATTTTTTTATGACTACAGGACCTGGTCTTCCTAGGTAGTCTCCCATCCAAGTACTAACCAGGCCCAACCCTGCTTAGCTTCCAAGATCAGATGGGATCAGGCTTGTTCAGGGTAGCATGGTCATAGACTCTGTTTATACTTTTGAGGAGTAATTATGATTCTGGGAAATCAAAGTTGAGAGCAATCCTGTAAATGATATTATAATAATTTTGTTATGATAACTTTACTGATTCATAAAAGCTCAGCCTTTTCTACTATGTTTCAAAAGTCTAAGTCAAATTACTTTCTGGGTTTTACAGGTAGAATTTGATCATTTTGGATATTTAAATGAATTCAACACCCCTGCATAATATACATAAGTGGACCGGAAGTTGATAGCAGTGAATTTTTCTGCCGTAATGTCTTCTTCCCAGCACTTGATCAGGTTGCTGGGAGCAGCAGGTGAGTGAGAAGATTGAGCTTGACTATGTTAAAGCTCCCGATGTTTTTGCTTTGTGTGAACTCTTAGGACTGAATCTCATGTTTGTAAACTTAGACAATTTTTCATCTCTTCCTTGAGTAGTTTACTTTGGTACTTTCCTTCACACTGCCTGTTATATGTTCTTACCTTACTGTGAGTGTTTCCTTCATTGTACTTACTCCCAGTGCCCCAATGACACTAGTAAGAGGTCTGTATGTCACTCTCAGGAAGTGAGGATATTACTTTAGAACATATCTCTTGCTGTTGATGACTTGCTCCCATAGTGTGTGTGATCCTGTTAAATGTAGTCACAGAGGCTGGGCCTTCCTCCTCAAAGGGTCCTGTCTTCTTCCTGAACTTCACTGGATCATCTTTTGTCATAAGCCTGGGGGATATATTTTGGGACATGTATTAGTTAATATGAGCTAGAATGTTGTAACAAACAGGCCCAAATTGCATAACGGCCCCATACAACAAAAGCTATTTCTTGTTCATTCAACAGTCCAAGTCAAATGACATTCAAAATCAATATTATTTGTCTCCATGTGGTAATTCAGGAACTGAGGCTTCTTAAATACCATGGTTCTGCCAACCTCTAGGGCTTTACCATTTCCACTGACTGAATACAGGTGGGAGACAGCATGTTAAGGAAGCACATCTGCTTCTTATAATGCCTTGGCCCTGAACTGGCACATATTTCTTCCATTCATATTCTATTTGTGAGAAGTAATGCAAGAGAGGCTCAGAAATTTAGTGTGCCTGTGGGCCAACACTCTGACTATAGTCATGCCGCAGCTAGCACTCTGGACAGAAAAGGATTTGCTCACCAGATTCCTTCTAAGTTCTAAATAATTGCCAAGAGCCTAATATGCCTTTGCTAGTAAAGAAACATTTACTATTTCAAAGCAGACACTATCTAATGATGGAATACAGTCAATATAAAAGATGGAGAGCATGCTGTACCTGGACAAAAGTCACTTTTTCTTTACTACTCAGAGCAGTAGCTTAAGAAAACACCCAGGTTGTCTATATATGAGGAAGACCTTGATTCATTTCTTTTCTATTCAACACATAGTTTTGAACATTCGCTATATTTTAGGCACTGGGCATATGATAGTAAACAAGACAGATTCAATTCTAGTTACCTACGATGTTGTTAATAGGGGGCCCTGGATGCCTACAAAATAGAAAATTTCAAGAATGTGTGGATTATCCAGGAGCTTTTGAGCACCTCCATCTCTAAGCTATATAGATTCTCCCTATCCTACCTCTTTTCCTTCCCTCTATGCTTTACCACACAGACTAGAGTAACCCAGAAAATCATTTTTCTGAGGAAACTAGTTTTGGTCTTAAATGACATGTATGAAGCATCAACATATTTAACACATCTAAAAAGCTCCCCAAATAGTAGATAGTACAATTACATGGTAGCTATTATTAATAGTAGCATTATACTCTTTAGGAAATCATGGGGAAAAAATTGTCCAGCTGACAATTTTCAATTGCTTTTATTCCTAGAAAAGTATGCTCGACCTCAATAATTCTCTCATGTGTCTGATGCTCTCTGCAAATCACTCCTCTAATCCCTTACCTCATGTAGAAGTCACCAGTTACTTCTGGATAAAGGTATTAATTCAGCAGACTTGAGTTGGTCAAATGTCACAATACAGCTAAGTCATGGCTTGGATATTTTATGAATCTTACAGGGAAGAATGGTGAAGATCTGTGGTGGGAGAGCTGACAATATAGCATAGGAATGCTGCCAGCCTCTGCAAGCATAGCCAAGCACTGCTCCTCATAATCCCAACAATGACTCCACAGGACACAGATAAGGACAAATGTTCAGAGATTGAAAGATAGTAAGGGTGGAGAATGAAACCAGTAGTTTTGCTACTATTTCTACATGCTCTGTCTTCCCCTCCTATGTTTTACCTGCCACTGTACCCAATGAGAGGAAAGCCTCTAAATGAATGATTCCTGAGGATTACAACCTCAACATAAAGATGCTATGCAGTAATGACCAGGGATCAGAATCATTGATCAATTTAAGTATTCAATGAGGCTTCTTCTATGTCCAGAACTGCATGAAGTGCTGTGAAAAGAGGCAGGAGAAATTTATGATGCTATCTCTACCCTTAAAGAATTTATAACCTCCATGTGGAGACCAGACAAACACAAAAAACATTTACAGAACAATTCAACTCTGAACTGTTTGTCACTGACTAGGCTGGCAGTTAGAATCCCTAGCCGGGTCTTCGCAGCCACCTGCAGGGAACCACTTTGGGACAATGAAGGCACACACGTTTGTTGTACAGCACACTTAGAGTCAGAGCCTCACTCTGCTATTTAATGAACTGCATGACCTTGAGCAGTTTAGTCTCAAGGCTTCAGAGACTTCATGTGTAAAATGAAGAAAATGCTTTCTCCTGGGGTTTGAATGATCATTCAGTGAGTTAAAATATAGTGAGTTGTAAAATACAGTGATCATTCAGTGATTTAAATCAACTACCTGAGAACTAGTCAATTCTCAAAAATGTGGATGTACACCTCAAGTCCATATGACTGTCCCACAAGAATCCATGTTGAAGTGTTTAAACCCAGGCACATTGTCTCCTCTATATCTTCCCTACATGGTAAGCTTGTCTGCCTGGCTTCTAGATTCTTCGCCATTTCCGTTTATGGCAACATACCTTTTCTGGTCATCAAGGCTTGAAACTGCCACATCATCTTTGACTGAAATAGTCACCAGTTACTCTGGATAGAACTATTAGGTCCACATCTTCTTTATCCAATCAGTCTAAATTTTATCTATTCTTTTGATTTTAATATTTCTCTAGTCCAGAGGTTCTTAATTTGGGGTCATGAATGGGCTTTAAGAAGTCTGTGAACCATCTAATATATAGGGGAGGAAGGAATTCCATAATTTCAATAAATTCTTAAATGTAACTTGATTCAAATAGATTAGTTACTACAAACATCCCTTTACTCCTATTTCTTCTGCTACCATATAGTTGCCGGATTTTATTATTTTCTGGGCAATTGCAGCAGCTTCCTAACTCATAATCTTCCAATTTATTTCATTCTTTGGACTAATCATAACTATCTTAAAATGTACTTCATGCTATTTCCCCAATCAACAATTTTCAACACTTCTAAATTTCTTTCAAATAAACTAAAGATTCTCACCTTAGCTCTCTAGACTTTGAAACTTTCATATTTTGCTGCTTGCTCTACATACTCTATACTTCAGCAAAATCAATTGCTCACACTTCTTTGACTACATTATCAAAAAAATTAATCGAGTCTTTTATAATGTAAAACATTAGGAAAAAATACAGAGCAAATCATTATTAGACATAAAATGCAGATTTTCAAGAGATCGATCATGAAGTTTTATTCCAAGATGCTCCTCCCACTTACACACTCATTTGTACTCTATAATTCCTCCATGCATAATTCATAATAACCTGAGTTAGAGAGTGGATGCTCAGGATAGACTTGCCATAGACCAATCACTTTTTTAAAATCAACTTTTGTTGCTATTTCACCATAAAACTATCAAAGAATTTCTGTAACATCCAATATTGTTGACCAGTCTCCCCAGCTTGCAGCAATTAACTGCACTCTTTGGCAAAGAGGTAATTTTAATATCATAAGAGAATTTTCCTGTCAAATATATGTGCAAAATAGATAGATATGGCAAGTAAGTGGAGATTGAGTGGAGGAAACATAGACATCTTGAAAGTAAATAGTGCCTTAACTAAGCCTTGGGCCAAAGCTTTGTCAAGTAAAGGAAGAAAGGCAGAGAGAACAGCATATGCAAAGGTATAGAGGTAAGCAGAGGTTGATCTGTTTTGGGAACTGCAAGCCACAGCTTATTTTTGGAGTCTAGTGTATTCACATTTTATTTCTCTGCAGAGAAGTGTAGCAAGATGTTAAGGCCTGGGCCAGATGTAGAGATTATCATCTGCCATACCATGGGTTCTATCTAGGTAATGGAGGAATTATTGAAATTTTCAGGCAGGAGATTTAAGATCTTATTTACAATAGCTCACGCATACCAACTTTGGATGACATGTTCCAATACCTTATCAAATGGAATCATGAAAAATAGCTCTTATTATTAAGGCCTTGGGATTCAGGTGTAAATATGCCTGTTCCTCTCTCTGGAGTGATTACTTTTGATACATGGGTAAAATTCCTGTTCTCCTGTATTTTATCGATTGCTTAGTTTATAATTTGCTCTTCAACATGTTCTATTTCTTTCTCTCTCTCTGTCCATTTCTCTTTATACACACCCATATATTTTCAGTCATACTTGGGTCCTAAAATACCAAGAACCTGACAATAATATAGGAAATAGCCTAAGAAAGAGCTTTTAGTTATCTTTAAGCTCTATGTAAGCCTGCAGTATGCTGTGGCCTTACCCCGGAGCAACTATGTCTCAGGGTCCTTTGGTGGACACGCATGTGTCTTAAAAACAGGACTTTGGTTTAGAATAAGAAAGAATTTTCCAAGGGCTAATGATAGAATGAGCTGCCTCAGATAAGGTAATAATTTCTCTATCTAAAATAGTCAAGCTCATTGAAGGATATATGACTACCTGTGAGGTTGCTATAGAAGGGATTTTAACTTTACCACTATTTTGGCCTAAGTTTCTAAAATTTCTTTAGGGATACTATTTTCACTGATAGGAATAACCTCTTACACCATCGTCACTCTTAAAAATCTTTCCTGTCCTTGAGACAAAGATAACATCCTCTAAATAAGCTTTCTCTCTATGTAATATAGAATTACCCTTTAAGTAATATAAATTCATTTTGTACTTATTGCATTTTTAAAAGTATCTTTCACATTGTTTAACGTAGTGGTTGTAAGTATGCTTTATCACTTCTCGTAGACCATACATTCCCTAAGGGCGTTCCCATAAATTCCCTATTCGCTTGGGTATCCCTTAAAGCACTTTGCACAAACTAGATACTTAACAAATGCTTGTTGAATGAATGAATTAATGAATTTTGTTGATTAAAGGCGTATAAAAGAAATACTCAAATGATTTTTATTAATATTAATTCTTCTTTAAATTACACTGAAATAATTTCAAACTTGAAGCACCATTTAAAGAGCACCCATATTGCCCTTACCCAGATTCTCACTGTTAACATTTCACTATATTTGCTCCATCTCTTTTTCTTCCTCCCTCTTTCTATCCCTTCCTTTCACATGCTCTCTCTCTTTTGCTCTCTGTATGTATGTGTATATGTATGTGTGTATAGGTATGTATGTACATATATGTATTCACGTATATACACATGTGTGTGCATACACATACATATACATTTGTATTATTTACTTTTATTTACATATATGTACACATATATATTATATTTCCATTTTCATTAGTCTTTCTTTAACCATTTAAGAACAAGTTGAAAATAGTATTCCCCATCAGCCCTAAACACTTCAACTTACCAAAAACAGGGATATTCTCCTACATGACCATGTTACAAGCCTTTAAGTTGGGAAATCAACAATGATACCACACTTCTGCTGAAAACACAGACTATTCCTTTTTGCAAACTGTCCCAACAGTGACTCTTCTGACAGGATTGCATTTAGTCGCCATATGTCTTCAGTCTCTTCCAGTCTGTGTACAGTTCTTCATACTTTCCCTGCCTTTCATGTTCTCAAAAGATCATGGAGAGTCTACAGCTGAGATGTTTATTGTAGTGGCCACTAGCTATATGTGGCTATTTAAATTTAAATTAATTAAAATTCTAAAAAAATTAGTGACATTACCACAAAGCACATAATCCAGCCCTTGATATCAAAGAACTCATCTACTGGGAAGCTGTATGTACTGTAGTTGCTAAGAGTCCATGCTTCTGCCAAAGAGAGATCTATATTTTCATTCCACCACTGCCATTTTATAGAAAAATCTCCCTGTTCAATCAACATGCATGTGTTGATTTCATATGCTTTGTAAGCCATTCGATGACCTTCTTGATATCCTTTAGAGAACCTAAGTTAGGTAGGTCTCCCGATAGCAGTAGATTGATGGAATGGAAGGACCCATGAATGCTGTGATGATTTGAAGGCTATGTAAATTTTAATCACAATATTTACAAAAGCTGTGTTGTGTCAAACACTCTTGGTAACTTTAAGTAAAAATCGTGTATTAATGGAAAGAATTCTTTTGAACTCATCCATCCTGACTGCACACCTACTTCGAGCTAGTGACTAGGCCCATCCAGAGTAACCCATCTCTCAGTATGCAGTAAGTCTGGTTAAAAAGAACTAGAGGGTTAAATATTCATGCCCTTTCAAAGTCTAGGAAAAAGGAAAGGGAAGGATATTATATAGTTATAAAAATTAGATTTCCTCATAAGAAATAAATCATACTATTAATCTAGCATTAGTACATACATGCTATGAGCTAACTCTTCCATTTCAGATCACTGCTAAACACAGCCATCTTTTTGGGACTATGATTATGTAGGGTCCAAATAGAGAAACCAAGGTTTCTCCATGCATGAAATGGGGATAGAAATTGTTTGTAGATCAAAGGGGTGATTGAGGATTAAATGAGAAAATGAATATAAAGACCTTTCTTACCATGGATTCAGGGTTTAATACTGTTATATTTTATATTTTATTTCTTTTTTGTCTGTTATCACCTTACCTCCCTCACACTTAAGATAAAATCATATAACATTAGAACTGACAATGTTATTATGTCACCTAGTGACCCACTCTTTTTTAGAAGAATAAACTGAAATTTGGTTTATTGGCACATGTGTTAATTGAATCTGCTGCTCAGGGGCACAGCCATGAATAGAACCACTTTCTGCTACATCATACTGACTGTGAACAAGAACTGTATCCTTTGGTCTGCACATTTATTAAGTACAATTACAAGCCTAGCACTAGGCTAAGCCCTAGAGATTAAAAACAAAAATGATGATATAGCTCCTTCTTGAGAAGCATTCATAAGGGGCAGTAGTGGTGGGGTGGGCAGGAAAGAAGGTATAAATCTGTTAAATGCTGTAAGATACAGTGGCTATTATAGCAATGTGCAAAGGGAGCTGTGAGACCCTTTGCCTCCCTTAGAACATCTGGGTTTTGACAAATCTTTTTTTCATAGATCCCAGGAGGTCTTTGAAAAGCCACTCACAATCATCTGTTTTAAGCAAAATACCCACTGACACACAGGTCATCAGTCCCCAGCTAGGACTCAACTCTTTTCTTCTAATATCACACCCCCTCTCAGTAGAGCAGTTTTGGTGAGTTTTCCAATATGTATCTCTGACCTCTTTACTTTCAGACTAAATATTGTTTTTAATTTAAAAGAGAAAATAGATGAAACAATGACCTGAGAGCATAAATTGTTTGGATGAAATCCAATTGTGCTACTGACATGTTGTACAACTTGCTAAGAATCACTTGTTTATGTTGCTTTTATCTACTTATCTCCATTAAAATCTATTTCTAAGGGCTGTTACTGATACACAATGCTTAGTAATTAGGAAACATTTTGTACTAAAAATAGGACTTTCTTATATCTGTCTATTCTGTTTGATACAATTTTATGATATTTGCAAATATCCAAATATGCAACTATACCAGGAAGGAAGATAATAAAATAATATTTGAAGGAACTTTAGAGTCTCCTTTGTTTGTTTCAGACTGAATATGTTTAATCTTCCTGCAG
This sequence comes from Eidolon dupreanum, assembly GCA_028627145.1. Taxonomy (NCBI): domain Eukaryota; kingdom Metazoa; phylum Chordata; class Mammalia; order Chiroptera; family Pteropodidae; genus Eidolon; species Eidolon dupreanum. The sequence continues at coordinate 103,496,683 of CM053507.1, forward strand.
ACGAATTAAGAGTTTTCTTCATAGAAGATTTGGAATGTATATTCAACATGATTGCAACTTAACTTTTGAGGTAAGAAAATATGGAGTCTTTAAGATTATGGATAATACCGATTTTAAGGAGCTATCAACCTGAATCCTATGATGAATTGCTGAATTCACCTTAATCATTTATTCATGCATCTATTTAAAAAAGCAGTGCATTGAGTTGTTATATGTCAGTTGCCAGGCCAAGCACAAAAGATACAGGGTTGAATAAACACCTTGTCTAGCTGTTAGTTAATGAGTGAATGAATAAACGAATCTATGGGTATCTATCTATTCCTGTCTTATAGGTGAGACAGAAATATACATAGCTAACTATAATACAATGTGATAAATGCTATAACAGAATGATGTCCAAAGTGCCTGGGAAGGAGATATATTAGTTCTGCCTGACAGTCTGTCAGGGAATACTTCCTGCTGGCAATATTGAACTAGGATATTAAAGAATTAGCCAACTCAGACAGTCCCAAAGCTAATTATGAAAAGTTCGTCATATACTGACATATTAATATTTAAAAGTTTCTGATTTATTTATAGCATTATGGATACATGATTCAAAATTCAAGAGCTACATAGGGCCTACAAGAAAAGTTCCTGTCTCACACTTGTCACCCAGCTATCTATTCATTCCCTTCACTGCAGGACTAATGCTACTGATGTCCAGGGATACTTTATCTAGAGACAAACAAATGTATATGTTTTATAGATAAGCAAATATATGTATGATCTACATATCCAAATATATTCATATACACACATACACTCACAAATGTTCCCTTTTTTCCACAAATGGAAGTATAATTTACCTTCTATTATGTATTTTCTTTGTTACACTTAAAAATGTTTCTTGGAAATTACATCTCATCACATGTATATTTCTTTCCATCTTTTGCTATAATAAAAAATCTTGCAACAAATATTTCTGTATATATTTTATAACAATAATACCAAGAAATAGGATTACAGGGTCAAGGGTAGTTTCATGGAATTTTGATAGACATTGCCTCAGTTGCAGCACCTTGCGCTTCAACTAGCAGTGTATGAGAGTATCTATTTCTTCACATTTGTTTTAGCTATTTACTCATCATGAGCAGTTTTTGCAAAAATTCTTTTTTTTTTCCTGATTTATTATGTCCCACTGTTTTTAAATGCCTTAATTATCAAGCATGACCTGGATCTGTTTTAGGCTGATGCAGGAATCCCTGAAATTTTATAGTAAATTTCTCTATCTGGGAAATAGGCACCCTAAATGTCTTTGCAGTTCTCACACATTTACTTTTTAGAACTTTAGAACTGACTGACCAGATTATATTTAAAATATTGCATTTTATATTTTGGTATAAATTTGGGAAATTCGTCATTTTTATAAAATCTAGTATATTTATTAAGGTGCATATACACATACATACCTCTCCTTTATTCAAACTTTCTTTTATAAAGTTTTTTCAATAAAGTTTTTTTGCTTTATCATTAAGACCTTGCATACCTGTTAAATTTATTTTAGTTAAATCTATGTTTAGTGGTTTTATTATTATAGCTAATGAAGATGGCTTATTATTGAGGTAAGTAATGAACTGTCATCACATTTTCCTCCTTATATAGCCTTTTGTTTTTCTGGAGTTATCAATTGCCTCATATATTTTTCTCTGATGCTAAGATGTCCTCTGGTTAAGTCTTCCCACATTCTTCAATATCTCTATAAAACATCACTCAATTTTCCATATATTCAGACCTGTCATATATGTGACACATACCTGTCAGATTCCATGAATTATATTTTTAAATTTGAAAGTACTCCTTTCATAAGAGGCACATAGACACTGTGAATCCTATAGTAATAACATGGAGTTTGTTATCACCAAGAGTTCAAATACCAGAAGTTCTAATTATGTTTTTTTGAAGATATGCCTCATAGAGTCCTCTGTTTTTCTGCTCTAACCAGACTTGTTTCTCTGCTGTAAATTATCATCCCAGGCCTTCCCTTCCCTGTTACTGTGGAGATTACCTTTGGCACTACTCTATTGCAACCCTGTCTCCTAGGTTCCATGTCTTCCACATTCTTGGTTTTATTTCCCATTTTGCTGAAGTACAGCCTCTAGTAGGTTCATAAGGAAAGCTTTTGTTTTCTCCTTATACTTGAAGCCTAGTTTGGCTGGATAAAGAATTGTAGGCCAAACATGTTTCACTCAAAACTTTGAAGGCAGGTCTCTGTTATCCTCTAGATTCTTTTGTGTGCCTGTAAGAAGTCTAAAGCTATTCTTTCCTATGTGACCTGTTTTACTCTCTGCAAGCTTTAAAGATCTTCTTTTTACTCCTAATGTTTGAATTCCCATGATGGGAATATATTTCTTTGCAATTACTGTACTGGGAATTCAGTGGGCTTAAGATTTATGTTTTATAGTACTAGAAAACATTCTTGTAAAAGTAATTCTTTATTCCTTTTTATCTCCTTTTTCTTTTTCTGGGACTCCTACTAATTAGATTTTGGAACTCCTGGTGTGATAAAATGAATGTGGACTCATTCACCAAATGCTAACCTAGATGAATTACATTATTAAATTTGAAAGTACTCCTTTTGTAAGAGGCATACAGACACAGAGGGTCCTATATTAATAATATGGAGTTTGTTATCAGCAAGAGATGATTAAAACTGGTACTATTGATATGTATGTGTTAAGGGTTTTAAACATAGGTGTGTTTTATGCATAGTGGTTTAATCGGTCATGGACGCACACTGGTCTGGATTAGAATTTGGCTGTATCCCTTACTACCTACTTAAATTCTCTGAATCTGTTTCAACATTTGCAACATGGGGATAATAATAACACTTGTAATATTTAAATGAGAAAATTCACTTAAAGAATTTTGCAAAATGCCTGGCATACAACAGGTACTCAGTAAACATTCTATTGTTACTAATGAGATGGGTTATTAAGGAGAAGTTGACAATGTTCAGAATACTTAGCCTAATAGAATTTGATTTCATAGAGAATTGCTACATAGTATTGTAAAAATCCTGATGTTACATTTTAAGACATGAACATTGCATGAAGTGGTCTATTTATCAGATTTTGGAATTACACGTCTTATATTCTTATGTCCTAGAAAGCCCCTTTTTTAAACATGCTGATGAATAGCAGAAGAAATTCTTAATCAAAATGTGTGATTTAATCTTTAGTTAGATGTTCATGAACCTGTGATGAACCAAAGGAAGCAAGAAAGATTTGGTGAAATCAAATGAAATGAGAAGAAAATGAGAAGGAAAATCCTGAAAGAACAGCTGGGTTGAGATACCGTTTTTAGTAAAATTGTTTTGTGATAAGTGTCCTTCCCTGGAATATTCCCAGAAGTAGTCTCATCAGTCAATCTTATTAGATATAAAAAATAAGAATGTGAAAATTCCTCTGAAATGTTTTGACTGCCAAGGTCATTCCATTTTCACCTAAAACCAAGGGATATATAAGCTACTACTAGCTGCTACTTCCATGACATATAGAGCAATGGTTTTTCTAGGAAAGCATCTTTTGACAGCAAATATTAGTTTTTATGCCTAATGGTTTATGTCTATTTAATGTCTTGATTCTCTTGTCTTATTATCTAGTCGATATGGTTTATCATGCTCTTTCTGAAACCCAGATTATGAGAAAAGAGATACAACCATAGAATTACTTCTGGTTCCTGATTTAGAGTGGCATAATGTTTACATTAACTCACCTGATCATCCCTAAAACCCCTGTTATGGACTAAATGTTTTTGTCCCTGCCCCCTGCCCCAAATTTATATATTGAAATTCTAACCCCTAGTGGAATAATGGTATAAGGATATGCAGCCTTTGGGAGGTAATTAAGTCACCACCCAAAGGTTACTTTTGGATGAAGCCCTCATGAATGGGTCTAGTGCCCTTATAAGAAGAGATACAAGAAAGATTTTTCTCTTTGCCATGTGAAGATACAAGGAGAGGATGAACACCTATAAACTAGGAAGGAGGACTTCACCAAGAGCCTGACTATGCTGGCATTCTGATCTCATATGGTCAGGCTCCAGAACTGTGAGAAATACATGTTTGTTGATTAAGTTTACAGTATTCTGTTATAGCAGCCTGAATTGACTGAAATAGCCACTAATGTACTAGTTTCTACTAGGGTTTAGTGGCAAAGTGGTGAACTGGGCATAGATAGAACTATTTCCTAGTCACAATTCTGCCAATTGTTCTTGGGCAAATCTCCTAATTTCTGAAAGACTTCACTTCCTATATCTGTAAAGTTATTTTATTCATCTGGCTAGGTGGTTTTTAAGCTATTTGGGTCAAAGGCTCTTTGAAAATCTGACAAAAGCCATAAATCATCTTCTCAGGGTCATGTATATCGCAGTATTACTAATTAGCAAAAAGTGACCACACACATGTACATATCCTCTACAAAGCTAGATTGGATTTCTAACTTATTTATCCAAAAATACAAACTATTTGGGAAATGTGGTACCACACAGATTGGGAACAGCTGCAGTTGATCCCAATATAGTTTCTCTTGGGCCTAGGTGCCTAAAAGGGGACTGATGACACCATTTTTGCAAACTATGATCTTATTTGATCCAAGAAAGGGAAAGCTTGCCGTGCTATTTCTCTTTTATGTTCAGGGCTTGCTTCACCACTGATGAACTTACACTAACGGCCTGTGAGCTTCCAGACAGAGAAAATTTTACAAAGAGCTGGTCCTTTATTCTTGAGTCACATGACATCAGCTAAGCCACATTTTTATCTAGGGAGAAATCAAATTCAATATCATTATTTCCACCTCCAGCTTTCCAGCATTCCAGAAAGAGTGTGCATGCACACACACATGTGTGCACACACACACACACGCACACACACACAATTTGGCCCATAATTTTAGAGGGTTCACAGATCCCCCATCTTCACCCCAAACTTATCCCATGGACTCCAAGTTAAGATCCTTGATCTGGATGATCTTTATGATGTTTTTGACCTCTAAAATGTTATCATTCTAAGCAAGACATTTTACTCATCACCAATATTTCTTCAGACAATAGTGGGAGGATATGGGGGTGGAATAAGCAACTTTCATCTTTTAGCTTTCAGACTAGCAGTATAACATTTTTAAAATCTATTTCTTTTCCTATTTTAATGGTAACATTGACAGAGTTTGCAGCTATCATGAAAAGTTCAGAACAACTTTATAACTCACTTTTGTTCACATTAGAGATTATTATGTTCCAGAATAACATTTCTAACATCCAAAGTGAAAGATTTTGGGGAGTCATTCTATGCTGACTTCAGCTGAGAGTGAAATTAATGTCTGCATTACACTTTTTATCTCAATTTAATTTAACCCAGTACTCTCTCTTGAGAGAAGTGAGATAGCCTACCCTTTGTGTTTCATCTGAAATTATATCTTGTGCTTACTCTTATTTAACCAGAAATCAGTTTTATGTGTGTGGTCACCATCATTATCAGTTCATTTAATTCTGTTCAGCTAAACATCCAGGAGCCCTTACTGACCTGTTTAGCCATTCATGCACAGATACTTTATGGGAATGGATGACATTTACTGAGCATTTACTGTCTGCTGGGTACTACAATGCACAGTTTGCAAAAACCATCTTCTTTAATTCTATTTTGATGTCTTCTTTTCAGAGATCTGGAAGTTATAGTCTGATTTCCCATGGTTTTGGACCAGCAGGTCATAATTATTTGTGAGGAAGAAATGCTTTGCATTTTTGTTTAAAATCTTCAGGTCACTCCCGCTGTGGCAACAGCTACTCCTGTGGTTAGTAAGAAAGTGGAGCTAAGAAGGAAGCTCAGGGCAGCTGTGAGGGAGGGAAGAACACTGAACTTTTGAGAACTGCCAGAAGGCAACCACTCTAACCTTCAACTGAGGATCCTGGAAAACCTTAGAGGTGGAAAAGATCAGGGAAATAAAATTTGTGAGTACTTACTAAATATCATACTTAATCATATCTGATTTAATATTTTTTTGTCCTCACTCTACAATGTGATGTGGATATTACTACCTCTCTACAGAGTGACCTGAGACTCAGAAGATCACATAGCTAATACACATGGAGCTGGGGTTCTAACTAGACCTATTGGCCTTCAGAGCTAACTCTCTTTCCAGTGCCTCACAATAAGACAAGAGGAAAGAGGAGAGAAAGGTATAGTAAAGAGGGAATCATGCTTTAACTAAAGCAACTTGGACCCCAGTTGTTGAGATTGATGGATAGAACTTAGTCTGCTGCTCAGAATCCTGACAGGTGCTGGTTCAGCAGGAAGCTGGATTAACTCACTGATAAGAAATGCTAGATGCGAGCAGTGAATAGACAGATAAACAAATAGTGCACATACATCGACTACCCGAAATTAACCTGTTTCAATGAATTGTTTTTTTTCTGTGAGCTTCATTCTCTTATAAAATATGTAAATCTTTTTGAGCAGCTGGTTATTTTTTTTTTTAAATGCAGTTGAGTCTTTTTTTGCTTACCTGAAAAGTTTAATCACATATATCCAAGGGATGATCAAACCTATGTTAACTTGTTTCTGAAAATTCTTTTGCCCTTTGCAAAGAAAGTCTTGCCTGGGAGGGAGACACTTGCTATTCTTGTTTAAAGTCTTTAAATCAGAGTGATGAGAAATCATGTTAATTAAGGAAAATCCCCATGTCTTCCCCAACAGCTGGTTTGCTTGCAAGTAAAAAAGACTAAAATCGAATCAGAGAAAAGGGGTTTGCACAATTCCTAAAATAACTTGATATATTTAGAAGTGTGACTCTGTGTATGTTCTTGTACAAATGTAGAAAACCAGAGAGCTCCAGTGAGTCTTAACTATGTTGTAATTTTCAGAATTTTTTGTTATCACATGAAATACATAGCATAGTTCTATAGTTTTACTCTTCTATCATGCCTGGCTATGAGCTCTATATTGCCATAAGTATAGATTTAATATTTTTAAATTCAGTAAATACAGCTACCATATGTGCAGACATAATAAGGAGGTTATCTTAGGTATATGACAGTGTGCGGCTAAATATCAGTGAGAAATAGTATATTAGGGAAGCACTATTTGTAAACAGGTACCTATTCCTGTTTTCCCTTCTATAATCTGTGATGTTATTGGATGGTTTGTCCACAAAACAACAGGTGGTGCATAATGTTAAAAACTGAAAATCAGTTACTATGGAAACCAGATGCAAATTTAGATCTGTGCGTCCACTCTGCAGCATATGGAAAAAATGTGTTATAATAGAAATGAAAAAAATTGAAATATGACTCACATCCGTGTCTTCTGAGTCTTAAAATATCTGCCAAATACTGTCAAATGTTGAGTAAGTTACAACTTCTCAGTCTTAGCTTCTTATAAAATCTATAAAAATGATGGAATTAGAACATTGCTAAGTTTCTTCTTTATGTCTGCATTTTTCTAAATTTCTTTTTCTAAGAATATATCTAAAACAATATCAAATCTAATTTTAGAGTATATAAAATTCTATACATGTATAGATAATGAAAAATAATATTTAAGATATTAATTACTTATATATAATTTATAAAATATAGAACAGTGAAAAAATTCAAGTCACTCAAGTACCAAGACTCGGAAAGAACAGCTACTAATGCCTTTGTCTTTTCTTCTATTTTTCCTTTTATATAATTATTTAATACACTTGAGATCATATTGTATGTACATTCACTATAAATATATGCTATGCATTCTGCTTTTTTCATGTAAAATAACATCATAAACCAATACATTAAAAATACTTAATGGATATCATGTCAATGACAGCATAATATGTGACTACATAAATTGGCCTTAAGGTATTTAACCTTTCTTGTTTTTACTTAAACAAAAAATCAAAGTTTGAATTTTTTGGAATTATAAATAACACTACAATGATAGTATTTGTGCATTAACTTTGTCTACATTTTAGATATGTGCCTATAAGTAAAGAGTACAAATTCTAGGTTAATGTATACTACTTTTGAGATTTTATATACTTATATGTATATCTATTGGTATAGATATAATTATAGATATAGCTAGATTTTTTAAGTTACAAGTGACAGAAAACTAATTAAAACTGACATTAAAAGAGGATTCAAAAATGTTAATAATAATTGACAACATTTATTGAGCACTTTCCATATGTCAGGCACTGTTTAAGTACTTTATATTACAAATTTATTAAACTCTTACAGCATTTAATAAGAAAAGTCCTATTATGGTTCCTTTTTCACAGCTCTCTATCTCTTTCTATTCTCCTCTGTATGGCATCATTTCTCTCTTTCTTTCTTTCTTTCTTTCTTTCTTTCTTTCTTTCTTTCTTTCTTTCTTTCTTTCTTTCTTTCTTTTTCTTTTCTTTCTCTCTTTCTTTCTCTCTCTCTCTCTCTCTCTCTCTCTCTCTCTCTCTCTCTCTCTCTCCTTAGCTGCTCCAATCACCAGAGGATTGTGAGGCCCCAATTGGCCAGACCTAAGTAAGCTAACCTCCCATCTAGCTCTGGGGCTGAGAATGGAGTTAACTACTTTGAAGTGCATGGCCTGAGAATGGGGATGAAATAATTCCTCCCAAGACAAATCAGGTACTGTTATCCAAAGCAGAGTGAATAGAAAGCAGATGGTTGATTCCACTACAGCAGCAAATTCCACTACAATGAAAACACAGAAATTTTGTTTGCATTTAGGGAAAGGAACAGTAGCAACAAATTATCTGGAATAAAAATAACTTTTTGGTCCAGTTTCTGAAGGGAAGTATTATTTTTTGCATCATTTACAGTGCTGAAGACTAGTTTTAGTCAAAAAAAAAACAAAACAAAACAAAAAAAAAACTGCAGATGCCTGACACACCTAATATAAATGTGTTCATTTTACATGCAAAATTCAGATATAGATGTAAAAAAGAAATTTAAAGAAATCTTAGTAAGTCATTCTTTCCAGCTTAAAGCACACATCATTATTTTGCTAAACTATTGGGTATGTTCAAGAAACTATCTAGATAAAAGACATTTTTTCCTAGTAAAAGACAAAATACAATGTTTCTTCGCTGCTTTGTGAGTGTGGGGATATGATATAGACTGTAACTATTCTATAGTTAGAATAATCAGCTTCAATCTCAGTAGCTACTTCCACATTACATTTACCAAGAATATCTATTCATTAATTTTTGCATTCTTTGCTATGTAATGGAGGTAATGTAGGAAAGGAGAGAAAAAAAATGTCTGAACTGTACATGGGTTGCCATGGAAACAGCAGCTGACCAATCAATGATAAGTGCTCAGAATATATGCTTTCTCCACTCGACAGTCTTGATGAATTGATGTTCTCATATTGCAATCCTTTTGGCTCTCATGCCACTTGTAGTTTTTTGACATCTAAATACGTGACACACACCTGTTATAAAAAAATTTCATATATGAATTCTTAGTCTTAAAATTTTCAACCTGCCTGTGTATATACCCACACAGGTGGTTATTCTCCCTCCAAAATGTTTCTTAAATTTCCCATATGTTCTCTTCTCCAAATCATTTTATTTAACATTTTCTCACACCATCACTTGTCTTCCTTCCCCTTTACTATCCCAAACCACCTTAGTCTAGTTGGCATAGAGCAATTCACACAATATCAAGAAATATATAACTGTGAGACAATTTAAAACAGTTTCATTTTAGACTTAATAAGAAGACCTAGTGAAAAATATATTCAGACTAACTACAAAAGGGCCAACTGCCAAAAACATGAAAGAGCCAACTTCAGGAAGTAAAAACAGGTCTGTTTCTCAGGAAAGCTTAAGAAAAATGAATGAAGAAAAAAAGTTAGAGCCTTTAGAGTCATAGTCTAATTCATAAAAATGAATAAATTATATTTGGCAATAATCTACCAGTTACAATAGCTTTGATGAACAAGAATGGATATATGCCATAATGATAAAGACAAAATCAGATTATTTGGTCTTTGCTATTGTTGTTGCATAAGAGACTTAAAGGACTGACTTTCACTGAGCAGATTGAATAATAAATAATGGTTGACATTTAAACCTATCTTCAGCTGTCACAGTAAATCTGTGGGGATGTTTGAGCACAAGTCTTAGAAACTCTTAACATCCAACTGATTCACTGGTAGAACAATGGACAATTTGATAATATGGCAATGCTCTTATTGTTTGGGCTCACTAAATAATTAAGCATTCTAAAAAAAAATTTTGTTGTCTTTATAAACCAATGATTGAAAAAATTCCAATATTTACTTCCTTGACTTTGTTCAAGAATTGTTCTAGGAACTCAGAATATATTAGGGAATAAAGAAAGATTTCCTGACCTCATAGAGTATACTATCTAGTGAGGAAACAAAAAATAGAAATAAATATTTTAAGTAAATTAATTATATGTTAGAAAGTGAATGTTCCTGTTGAGGTGGCCAGTATCTTCTTAATTACTAAAACCTTTCCTTTCTTGACTTTCTCAGAACATTTGATATTGTTAAACCCATTCTCCTTATTTTTTCATCTTTTATCTCATAAATGGACAAATGTTTTTGAGTTCCTACTAAACACTAGGCATTGTGCTGGGTTCTGGGGATCCAACAGAGCATAGAGCATGTTTTACCTGTCCCTTTCTCTTCTAGCAATTCTTGCTCTTTTTCCTTAAGCCACTGATCATGTCATCTTCCTCTTTAGTAGGCCCTTTGTCTTCTGTCTGCTTCATAAATATTAGTGTTCTACTTCTACAGGGTTTTATCCACAGTCCTCACCTTGATCCACATGATTTTTTTTGTGATCTCACCAACTTTTGAGCCTTCAACTATTATTAATATGTGAATGACTATCTCTATATCTTGTCTCAATAATTAATTCATCTATTTATGTAATAAATATTTACTAATCATTTACTATTTTCTAAGCACTACTCTAGGAGCTGGGAATTCAAGAATACATATCAAGGACATGGTCTCTATCCTCATGGAGATTACAATCTAGTGGAGAAGGCAGATATAAAACAAATAAGCAAATAAATAAAAATAACCATATGATTGTGACAAGTTTCATGAATAAAACAGAGTTGAAAACAAGAATATAGACAATCTACTTCTAGATAGGATAATTAGGGTGTACTCTGTGAGAAAGTGACATTTGGGCAAAAACAGAATAATGAAAATGAATAAGCCGCATGAGAGTCTTCAGAGTGAGACCATTCTAGGTGAAGGGAATGGCATGAGCTAAGGTTTGAGGTGGGAAAATCTTGCTGACCTTTGTGACTGGATGAAATGATACAGGAGAGAGTATATGAGATTAGTTTGGGAGGAACATAGTAGCTGAATGATGCAAGATCTTGAAGTACTAAAAAAAAATGTTATTTTATTTTAGATACAGTTGGAAGTCATTGAAGTATTTTAAGCAAATGATTAGTATAACCTGACTCATTTTTACTATTACTCCAGCTACTAAGAAGAAAGTAAAATTACAGGTGTACAAGAAAGAAAAAAGTTCTCAATGAAAATACCACTCACCAAAAATCTCTCCCATCTAATGGTTATTGCCCAAAACTCCTATAACCAGAAGCACAACTTTTCTCCACAAGCATTAAAATCATTGTAAAAATAAAAATACCCAAGAAAGGAGGAAAAACAGCCTACTAAGTTGCTGGTAGCATGTTAGGTACATTTCTAAATTATCCATGTATTATTTTTTTACATAAAATGCAAAGTGAATATTTCATTCTAAAATTTATATAAAATACAGTGATATTCACTAAAGAAGTTGAGTACATAGGTATTTCTTGCCCTGAAGTCATGAAAATATTTGTTTTTAGTTACTGCTGTGTATATTTCCTGATATAGAATTAATTGATTCCTGTAGAGTTGACTGAAAAGTGAATTTTCATATTGGATTGAATTTTCTACCAATTTCTATTTTTAAATAAATGATTTATTCTAATGGTTTATCAGTAGAATAGTTACCCAGACTTGGTCACTTGGAATCCAGTTATTATAAAACCATTCTAATTATTGAAGGAAGAGATTAGAAATGCTGGATGACTTGAGTACATTGTGGATGATTAAAGCATTTGGATAATCATCAATATCCCTCATTTAGTTAGGAATGCTGAGTGTTGTATTAGATTAATAACCTCAGAATATTCTTGAAAAAGCATCTGGTGTTAAGATTTTTCTTATGTTTTATCTTATTCACACCTGATTTTTTTTTCCAAAAAAAACATTTTATTACTATAATTACTACTTACAATTTTTGGCAACATTAAGAAAATAATAAATTTTGTCTGAAGGAATGCACATGCACACACGCGCACACACACGCACACATGCAAACATTAGAATTGTAGTTCATTCGGTTATTCACTCAGTAAATATTTGGAATGTTAGCCCTGGGCATACAATAGTGAATAAACAGCAAAAATTTCCTGCTCTGATGGAAATTACATTCTAGTGAGGAGATAATAAACAAAACAAATAATAATAAATAGTATCAGACAATGATAAGTAATATTAAAAAAAAAATAAAGCAAGAGAAGGAAATGGGCAGGTCAGAGGTCACAATTTGAATAAGGTCAGGGAAGACCTAAGACAGTGGCATGGAAGATAAAAGCAAAAGAAGGTAAAAAAGTAAACCATGTTAATATCTAGAAGAATGGCTATTCCATGCAGAGGAAACAGACACTATAAATGCACTACTGTGGAAATGACTGTAATGTTCAAGAATTACTGAGTGAAACAGTGGGGAAAAATTGTAGGAAAGAAAGTCAAAGAGGTACCAAAGGAAGGGCCTTGTAATCGATGAAAAGTTGTTTTTTTTTTTTAATTTTTAATTTTTTTTTTTTTAGAGTAAGACAAGAAGCAATTGGAGAGTTATGAGCATATTTATATGATCTGACTTATATTGTTAAATAATTATTTGGCTATTGTGTTGAGAATAGACCATAGCTGGTGAAAAACTGAAGCAGGGAATTTAGAATTAAGATTCTATTGCAGTAATCCAAATAAAATCAATGGAGAATAGACCAGAGTGAGAAGCGGTGAGAAACAATCAGGTGCTGAATATACTCCAAAGGTAGAGCCAAAAGGATTTTCTGATGAATTAGTTGTGGAGTGAAAAGGAGATGTGGATGACTCCAAGGTTTTGAGTCTGAGCTGGTGAGAGGATGGTGTTGCTATTTATTCAAATGGAGAATTCTGTGGGTACTTAAGTTTGAGAGAAATTACTAGGATTTGGGTTTTGGACATGTTTGAAATGCCTACTAGACATCTAAGTAGAGATATAGAGTAGGAAATTCGATATAAAAGTTTGGGGTTCAGAGGAGAGGTCCAAGCTTGAAATAGAACTTTGGGAATCATCAATATATAGATGGTATTTAAAGTCAGAATACTAGTTAAAATGACCAACAGAGGAGTGTGTGTAGATGGAAAAGTGAAGAGCTCCAAGACCAGAGCCTGGAGGCTCTCAAAAGTTAAGTTTGGTGATGTGAGATGAAAGCAAAGGAAGTAGGGAATGTGCGGCCAGTAAGATTAGAAAAAATCAGAAAACTGTGGTGTTCTAATAACTAAATGAAAAAAGTGTTTTAAAGGGGAGGTCAAATAACATGGAAGTCATGGACAATCTTGATAAGAGTAACTTCAGTGCAAAGGTGCCACAAAACCTTCCTGGAATGAATTTTAAAAGAAGGTAGCTTAGAGAGGGAAGTGGGGCCAAGAGACATGTTTTGGGGGTTTTGTTTTGTTTTTAAGATGGGAGAAATAAGATCATTTTTGAAGATGGTAGGAATAACCTAAGAGCAAGGGAAATTTTGATCTTCTAATAGAGAGGAAAAGAAATGCTACAGCTAAAGCAAAAACAGGTTAACCTTAGGAACATGGTCCACAGCAATGTAAAGAAAGGCAGACTTTATGGGCACAGGTTTTAGCAGGTTGGTTCATTAAACAGGGTAGTAGAAGCTTGTGGCAGTTCTCTTCTGATTGCTGCTATTTTTCAGTAAACGAGGAAGCAAGGTCATGAGATGAGACTAAAGATGAGGGTGACAGTGATAGAGGTTTTAGGAAGAGAAGAAAGTATAAAATGAGCATTTTGGAAACTGAGAGTCAACAGAACAAGGAAATAGAAGGAGCTTTACAGATCTCCTTGAGAACAGTGACCAAGCATTTTATGTTTTTTGCAAGTTGTATTCAGCTGCAGGAGTGCAGATGAGTAGATAGAGAATTAGAATTAAACAGCCACATGATTTGAAGTCACTGTCATGACAAAAAAAGAGCGAGGCAAAATAGTTGTGAACAGATGCAAGTGTGTGTTTCCTAATGGTGGACCATGAGATTTAAGCTATGTAAAGAGGGCAGTATGGACTCAAAAGTGTTGAGAGACAGTAAAAAAGTGGTATGACCTAGTAATAGCCAAAAATTGTTGTAGTAAGGGTTTTAGAGACATTGTACTCCAAAGATAAAAGCAATAGTGACAGGGGTCTGAGAGTGAGATAAAAGGGATGAGGGAATTAGAAGGATGGTCTCTGTGGATATTAAATTTGTCAAGAATTATGACAGGAATAGTGTGGAGGATAATGACAGTAATCCGAGCACTAAAATCTCCAAAGATCTTATTTTGGAGGTTAAAGTGGATGGAAGAGAATAAAACCTGCCATTTTGTTTTTGTTTTTCTTTTAAATCTAAATTTGTCTTGCAACTTTTCAGGCACAGTAAGACAAGTTTACTTCTTTTCCTTACCCAGGATCCTTTCTTCTTCCTAGCCTGCTTCTCGAGGGGCAAGATGTCCCCCTGTTTCACCCTTAGCTTCCCTACTTCTTGCTTGAAAAAAAAAATCCAACAATAACAACAACTCCTCTTTTAGGCACCACCTCTCCTAAAATCAAACACTCTCTTTCTGTCTCTATAACTCTTCTGCCCATATCTCAAGACTCATTAATGGGAAAGTGAATTTTGGGAAGATTAAGACCAGAAAGAGGATTAGGGACAGAGATAAGAAGTATGAGAAGAAAATGGGGCTGATCTATCTAATTTGAATCATCTCCTAAAAATCTATTCTACTCCATGAAGTAGAATATCTATGAAGCTCTGTTTGGGGATGTTCATGGTGTATTTACTCTTAGACATGGCATAAAGTTGAATGCATGAGGCTCAATATCAAAGCATTACCTGAATAGGTACAAAATGCTCTATGATGTGTGCAAATGGGTAGAGTAAATTTGATTATGCATTCTGCAAATGTACTTAGGGCTTCTAAAATGGATGCCTTTCTACGGAATAGCAGCAATAATGATGATTGCTATGGCATCCACTGCGGTAACAGCAAATGAAAAATAAGTTCCTTTCATGACTAAATTAAGCCCTTAGACTTTTTACTATGGCACAACACTACGTAATAATCAGTAAAACCTATTGTCATCTACCTTACCCATGGGAGCTTGCCAATTAGCATTTTAAAATATTTAGGGTAGACGGTGACCCTAATTATGATGAGACATAAGAGGTGGTCAAATGACAGCTAATGTACTTCTCTAAATATTGGGTATGGTATAAACCTTTGCATGTGAAATAAAATGTGGAAAAAACAAGACATTATAAAAAAAAACGTTATCTATTCTATAGCATGATTATAGCTAAACATTGCATTCAACTTCTTTTTGGTTCCAAGACTTTAACTTAGTTAATCTGACAGCATTAAGACAAATTCAAGAATAAATAATGAGATGATTGCTCACATAGCGCTGAAAGGTTTTGGGTTTCTACTAAATTCTTTCCCAATAGTCAGAAATCTTCATTCCCATTTATAAACTTCCTAAACAATTCCTCTTCAGGAATAACATATGTTATTGCCTCTTTGTCATACATAAAAACTTAGTGGCAACATCATTAGTTTGATTTTTAAATAACAAACCCTTTCATCAGACTTAATACTGAACAATTAGATTTGATCAATACTTATTTAGCAGGTCTGGACGATTGACTATTGGTGGTATTATCTTAATAACTGTACAGTAGTCACCTTGGTGCGTAAAGGTTTAGTGCCTCAGGACCTCTTTTCCAAGAGGCTATAAAGTAAGGATCTTTAAATACCTTGTATGAAAGACATGTGCTGATGTTGAGTGGTAAGGTTCAGTAAATGTGGAAGCTCTACATCTTTTATGAGCTTGTCTATATTCTTGTTGCTGAAAATGCAATCTCTAGATGACTGGGCATCACCTAGAATCCCCACCCACAGTTAATCTTAAATGCCCCACTCCAAATCTACTGAAACAGAAACTGCATTTGAGCAAGATCTCCAGGTGATTCATATGCACGTTAAAGTTTGAGAAGCTTTGGTCTGTGATTTCCTCTGTGGATGTGGAAAAATGAAAGAGGAATATAGGGAAATATGGAATGAACATTAAAAACATTCATTCATTTACTCAACATGTATTCTTTGAGTACCTTGTATGGGGCATTTCCTGTATTAGGAGGTAGGGACACATCTATGGATAGTTCAGACTATGACACCATATATATGGGGGTTTCTGGTTTCATAGATACTTTACTATGAGTCCAGCACAATACCACGTAATATAAAACTGCAAAGGAACTGTAGTTCATTTTATCCAATATTTATAAGTAATCAGTACATGTGCAAGTGCTGCAGGGACTACAAATTTTATAGAGATGTAAGCCCTCCCCTCAAGTAGTTTACATGTAATGACAAGACACATTCCCTGCTCTTACAGTCTAATTAAGCCAATAAGATCTACATATGAAAAACAATTTGAGAATAATACAAATATAATAAATTGTGTGACATGAATTATAATGGTATTGAAATTAAAAGAAGAAAAATATAGTGTGAAGAACTACTTGGATCAGGTTTCAGGATGAGACTTAGGATGGCTGTTGAAAAATAAAAGGGATGTTCATGGTGGACTTCAGGAAGCAAGCATTTTTAAATCGATGGCTTAGAAAAAGAAAAAAAAAAGCTAGATTTGGAATGTGGGAATCATTAGTTTTCTTCATAAGAATATGTGCACTTAGATCTATTGGGAAACAGAGACACTTATACCTAGATTATAGTTTAAAAGATTATAGTTTATATTTCTTTATAAACCCAAAGGAATATAAAAGGGCCAATAGCCCCTTCTTTTACAGGGTCCCTGAAGATGCCTGATTCATATCTCCAGGTATAAGAAGGGCCAGTCTAGTGGAAAGATGGGGGTTTAGATGTCAGAAGACCTGAGGTTTTGCTTCCCAATATCTTCCTCAAGTTATAATGTGGTAAAGGCCATCACGGTCCTCACTTCCTTTAATGGTAAGGGAACAAATGATTTTATTTCAGCCTCTGTTTCAGTAAGCACATGATGATCTCCAGGCAAGCCCTCCCAAAAGAATTTCACACATCCAGCATGACTGCATCTCATATAGGTTGGAAATTAAGACAATGTGTCTCTCTGGTATGGCTGCATGTATAGCCTCACAAAGTACCTACGGCATCATTAAGTCCTGAATATTCCAGGATAATTCTGTTTTGAAATAGTCTGTCACAAAGTCATCCTAAATATATTTCCTTGCTTAATGTAATGAAGTGGAAAAAATTTGAGATTTGAAACCAGATGGATGAATTCAAATTATCAAACGATTCACCTATTTTCTTTGAGACTTAATTTCCTGATCAGTAAAAGGAAGAGAATAGCACTTACTTTATGGGAATTGTTGTAAGGATTATGGACAATGTATGTAAAACCTAGCACAGTACTACACAAGGAGAAAGCCCAAATTAATGGTAGATTATATAGCCAGATAGAGCTACTTAAATGTATACATAGATATTTTTCCCCTTAATTGCTTTATTTATGTTATAATTTTCTATCTAGTTGTGCTCAACGCCCAATCACTTTTGCTGAAGCCTCTATTCACTTGTCAACACCCTTTTCTTCACCACTTTTCATTCTGTACAATGGAATCTCTCATGGAAATCAAATCTGTCATGTAAAGGTCACACATGCTGTGAATGAAAGTAAAGAAGCCTGTGGAACAGTATCGCTCCTCCTCCCCTGTGCATTACTATTTGTTCATCAAAGAAAGAAACTAAAGTCTCAGTGTAATTAAATTAGCTCCATTCTTTCCTACTTCTCTTTTATATGGGGCATGAGAATAAAATTGTATTTATGACAATTGCTCTATAAATTGAACAGGTGAATGACTAAATAATAACACCATCTTCATAGAGCAAATTTGGTCTCTTACTGTGTGTCAGTCTCTCTAATATGCCCATGGTGGCAAAAAATAAAAAAATAAAAATAAATAAAATAAACATCTTTGAAAGCTCACATTCCAAGCAAGTGAAGTTTAAATTCTATTAAAAAAATTCTAAGTGAGAGAGATAGACAACTACAATACAAATGTGATAAGACCAATGAGAGAAATGTGTAATTAAGGTAATTCTAGCTGCTGTTATAAAAAAGTGCATAATGGTTCAAATATGACGAACATTTCTCATTCATATAAAGTCTGAAATAAGTGACTATTCAGTGAGTGAATTCTTCTCCAAGAAATTGTTCAAGGACCCAGGCTCCTTCTTTCTCCTAGGTGACACTATCTCCTAGGCCTAGCCGTCGCCAGTAGAAAGGGAAACAGACAGTTGCAAGGGGCACACACTTCCCTTCTGCTCACATTTCTCTAGCCATAACTCAGTCAATTGGCCACACTTACTGCAAAGGACGCTACGAAATGTAGTCATGTTCCATGCTCCGAAACAGAGAAATCAGATGTGATCATCAGTTAGCCAGACTCTGCCACAACTGGTAAGTCCAGAGTACTGTAAGACCAGGACTTTCTGAAATTGTGTAAAGCTTTTAAAGTCCTTTCCAGGAACGAGGATGGAGGTGGGATGGGGTGGGATGTATCATAAAGTTAATTTCATTTAAAAAAAATATAAGTACTTACATCCTGCCAGTCACAATATTAAACATTAATCAGAATCAGCTGCGAATTCCTTCAGGGAATTTGTAATCTAGAATTTTAGACTAGCAACCTCAGCATCACCTGGGAGGTTATTAAAGACCCAGACCTAATCATCAGAATTGGGATAATTTATGTGTACATGAAAAGTCGAGAAGCACTGGTCTAGGGCATAGCATAGGTATTTCTTTCAGAGAACTTTGTTCTGAGGTCCAGAGATTTGGAAGAGCCTTAAATTCCACAGGGAGGAACTGATTGGAAGCCCAGAGTAGATCACTGAAGATAGGCTAATGGGGTTTTCTGGACAGGGCCTCAATATCCACCAGCTTCCACATGACAGAATTATCAATGTTCTCACAAAGATCTAGGTTACACATGTTTACACTCTTATATGTGACTACTTCTGTGTCCCCAAACATAGTATGGCTAAATCTTTACACACCTGAAATTAATAAGCACTAATGAAACCAATTAATTAAGTATACTGTTTTCTGTATATGGAAAGCAGTTACTCAGAGGTTCTTTCCTGTAAGTCAAAATACTGGACCAAATTTTATATATTCTAATATATGCATGTGTATATAATTTCCTAACCTGTTCTGACACAGATACACTTATAAATGTATTTAAAATCTGACAAATTTAGACTGAAATTTATGCCAGCTCTACTAGGTTAGGATTTACAACTTACTTGCCTTGTGCTATATATATTTTAACCACTTCACTATTACCCATTTTTACCCCTAGCCTCTCTCTGCTTTCTTTTTGACCCTTGCCTCTCCTCCCCTCTAGAAAAGCACTCTTGCTATTTTGATATCTAAAATATATGCCTTGGTAAACAGAGAATAACGGAAAGAATGAGATCTTACAGACAGCATAACCTAGTCTAAGAGGAGATGGCTTAGAATTTATAATTAGAAGCCTATTTCAGCTCTCTTCACAGGACTGTTGAAATTTTTTTCAGGGGTGTCTTGACTGCCTTGAAATTGAATGTCATGGAGGAATTTTTTTTTTTTTTTTTTTGCCCTCTCTTGTTTCCTTGGCAACAAGTTGGTGATACAGCAGCTGAAATCCACTGTCTCCCTGGAGATACTGGTGTGGGCAGGTCACAAACCACTGATAGTGCCTATGATAGATATTGAACTTGACCAGATCATTCCAATACCACTATATGCATTATACAAAGAGATCAAGCTAATAGAAAAATAGTTTTACAATATAATTTTTGGCATGACTATCAGTGAGGGAAGTATTCCTCCTAATTTTAAAAATAGCTTACGTTTGC
This sequence comes from Eidolon dupreanum, assembly GCA_028627145.1. NCBI lineage: Eukaryota > Metazoa > Chordata > Mammalia > Chiroptera > Pteropodidae > Eidolon > Eidolon dupreanum. Next base: position 103,516,953 of record CM053507.1, read on the forward strand.
CATAAAACTTAATTCTGAGTCTTGAAATGTAGAAGTTTCAGGTAATTGTATACATCAATTCAGTGTCAGAGTAATAGATTGAAAAAAATTGTTCTGTGTTAATATAAAGTCTGAGAGAATGGGGCAAAGGATCAGGGGTCAGGACCCTTTCTTCTGGATTTATATCAGGCATATGGTGGTCCTTGGGCAGCCACATCCAATGGTTGCTCTCCATCCCTTGAATGTTCTGAAATAAATCATGCCTGTGATCTATAGAGAAAGCATGGAGGGACTGTAAATGGATATCATCTGTCACTGTTCTCCTCAGAAGAGAAGAGAAAGGTAACAACTAGAGAAAAAAGGTCAGCTGGGGTGGGAGCACCACTTAGGGGAAGCATATAAGACGGTTACAGAGGCAAACAGACATGGTTATTAGAGTCGCAGATGGACAAGGGAGCTAGGATATACAGGTGAACTAACTACCAAAGATAGAATAGCCTAGACACTCAAGGATGGGTGACCAAAGGCTTTATATAAACATGATAAACAGGGAGAGCCAGGTAACAAAACTTTAAGGTTTGTGCAACAGGTAAGCAGAGAAAGAATTAGACAAGGGAAAAATTACAGTTGAATTCAATTAAAAAGTAGAATAAAATTGATTTCTTCTTTAAATAATTGATTATGAAGAATAAAAGGAAAGGGTGATCAGAGTCCTCCTGTTGATGCACTTGGCAGTTAATTGCATTGGCTTTGGAGTCAGGTCTCCTTCATTGAATCACTAATCTAGCTTTTAACAGCTGAGTGATGTTGAGGGAGATAATTAATTTATTCAGGCATTATCATTTCTGTCTCTAAAATGGTGATGATAATAATAACAATACTTATCTAATAAAGCTATTCTTAGATTAAATCAGGAAATGTATATAAAGCTTTTAACACAGTTCTGGGCACATAAAGAAACTTTAATTATTATATTTTATGCTGGGTCAGCATACTTGACCAATAAAACTAATTGTGAAACCCAAATTCACTATGAAATTTAACATCTAGATTTATAACAGAGAGTAAATATTCATTTCCAATTCTTTATCTGATGGTACCTCTGATTCTACCTTATATGTACAACTAGGCTTGCTAATGCCTTCAAAATCAGTCAGTTCAACATTAAAATGTTAGGTAATGATAAGCAAATTATTTTTCTTCTATCTTTCTTTGGATATTTGCCTTTTAAAAACAGTGTTTGAATTTACCTAATTCAGTGACTTTAAGTTATGCTAGAGTTAGAGAGGCTCTATCTTTTTAATCAAATGATTCATTATACAGATTCACTGACAATTTTTAAATCATCATTTTAAAATGCTGCCTCTGGTATTCTTTCTCTATTTTCTTCTCTTTCTCATCTTCGCCAAGTATCTTTTAATGTAGGGCAGAGATCGGATGCTTGAAAAAATAAGGGTAAATGTTCTAGGTCATCCTGGCACCATCAGCAGCAATAGAACAAGAGAAAAAAAGCAGGATATTTGAACAAGGAGAGTAAAGCAGAACCCATAGGACAGTGAACAGATCCCAAAAGTGGTGATGATTCTACAAGGGGATAGAAATGAACACAACCAACATGACTAGGGATACTAGACTATCCTTACCAGAAAGGAAGGGCAGAGCATAAAGATAGCATATGAGTTAAGTGGATCAAAACCAGAAGTCCACACAGACAAGCACATGTGAGGAACCCACAAGAAGACTAGGCTCAGAAGTGGGTAGGGAAGCCAAGTCGACAAGGAACGACATCAAGAATAGGTCCAGCAACGAGAAAACCATTCGTCTTGGTTCTGCAAAGGGTCTACCCCACCCAAGAATTTCTTAGAAATTTTGGTTGGAAAAGAAATCCACAATGTGGACAGTCCAGAACTGATAAGTATCAGGAGAGAGGTCATCACTTGACTGGAAAAAAAGAAGTAACAGCTCAAGACAGATGCCGATCTCAAACTTGTTTGATGAGCTAAATTCAGATAAATCACCAAGAACAGATGGCAGCTTTGGAATGCATGTCTAGAATGGACAGCCTGTCTTTAAAAATCATTACTGTGAGGGGAATTTTTATTTATTTATTTTCTCTAGGATTCTCTTCAACTTTGGACAAAATACTACCTTAAAGATTCACTGCATTTTCAAACTTGTATTTTCCAATCCAAAGGTTAAGTCTCAGGTGGAAGAGATGCTTGCAAACTAAAATTGCAGGGAGCTAGTGTGGGCCATGTGCAGGTGGCTATAAGGAGAGAAACCTGACTCAAACCTGCAGAGGGGCCCTGAGCCACAGCCACCAGGGACTGAGGAAAACAATGGTAAGAAGAAATTACAGATTGAATCTGGTATTGTGGGAGGCACATGTTATAAAGCCTATTAAACACATAAATAGTTATCCTCTCAAATTTGTCTATTAATACGGAGACTTTTTTTTTCATTGACTTTGTACTTCACATAGCTAGGCGAGTATGTCCTGTGTGGAAGGGATTCTGTGAAGGGAGAAGTAAAGGGTAGGGTTCCACAGGCAAAACCTCTGAGCTCTCATTTAATAGAGCAAAAAAAAACAAAAAAAACTGGAAAGCGTTTGATTTGGGGGTGCCTGGAATAGTTTCATCATGTGAAATTTTTTGTTATGTTGTTATATATGCCAAATCTTTTATTTAACCCTTTTAGTTCATTTTAGTCCATTGGGGCACTACACTTCAAACTCATTCAACAAAATTTGTGTTTTGGCCTTTTTAACATTATTCTCATGCTGAAAAATCAAGTTATGATTTTTTCCCCCTAACCCTTGATAGAATTAAAAGAGTTGAAGTTGTTTTCTATCTTAGAGAAAGGGAATTGCTTCTTTGGGGCAAAGTGATCTCTTGGTCTACAAAAGCCACCTAAATAACTCTGCAGCTACAGAAATGCAAAGCAAGAATCTCTGCATTGGTCTTCCAAAAAAAAAAAAAAAAATTGACAAAGGAAACAGTTCTCAGTAAGAAAGAAACCAAGTGTTTGGTTCAGTGATATGAATTATGATGTGAGTCTGAGCCAGAAAAATATGACTTCAAATGAGGCTCCTTTGGGGTCAGGCTGGAATGGGCTTAGGGAGGATATTTATTTTCTCTATAGAGATTTAGACTACTCTGTGCCTATAAATTCTTGCTTATATTTCTGGTGAGTGAATGAGTGAGTGAGTGAGTGAGCGAGCAAGAGTATATCCGTTCTTGGAGCCTCAGTCATTGAGCTGAGTCCTAGAAACCTAAGAACTTTAGGTTGGACTTTCCCCTTCTTCAGTAAAAACCATTTCAAGGAGATTGTTTATAGCAAACCAGTGGAAATTCTATCTAGACTTTGCTCTTGATGACCTGTACATCGAATAACTTAAAACTGATAAACAGAGTTACCAGTAATTCCACTATTAGCTATATACCAAAGAGAAATTAAAACATATGGCTACACAAAATCTTGTAAATGAAGTTTCATAGCCATACTATTCATAATAGCCCCAAAGTGGAAACAATTCAAATGTCCATCAGTTGATAAATGAATAAACAAAATGTGGTATAGCCACAGTGAAATATAACTTAGCAGTAAAAAAGAACGAATTTCTGATACAGACTATTATATGTATGAAACTTGAAAACATTATGCTAAATGAACTAAGATGTATGTTTTCATTTATGTGAGGTGTCCAGAATGAGCAAATCTATAGCGTCAGAGTAGAGACAGTGGTTGCCAGGGAAAGTAGGGGGTGGGGAGCAGGAATGGGGAATTACTGCTAATAGATGTAAGATTTTTGGGGGGGAGGGTGATAAAAATGTCCTATAGATGGATTGTGGTGATGGTTGTGCAACGCAAAGAATATACTAAAAACCACTGAACCGTACACTTCAAATGAGTGAATGTTTGGGTACATGAATTAAATCTCAATTGAAAAAAATGCTGAATGAATAAGAGTTTAAGCAATGTATTTCTCTTGGACATGAACCTGTATGATGTGCTGAGTAGAAGCATGGGCTCTATTCAAATACCAGCTCTGTCACTTAACAACTGTATAATCTTGGACAAACTACTTAACTACTTTATGCCTTGAATTTCCTCATCTATAAAATGGGGAAACTACTTGTGTGTGTGTGTGTGTGTGTGTGTGTGTGTGTGTGTGTGTCTATAATAAAATTATATTAAAGATTAGATGGATTTATAATTTAAGTACAACGAGTAGTACCTGACACTTAGCACAATATAAATATATTATTATCATTATCATCTTTACTGAAGTGTTGCTGTAGGGGGTTGTATTTCATTTATAGGAAGTGGTTATTCCCATTGGCAGTCATCCTGGTAAATCACTGACCTTTGTATAAGTAGTGAGATAATGAAAAGTAGGATTTAATATCTCACCAAGGTCCAGCTTCTCTCTGGGCCTATGGCTATGGCATCTGAATTCTAAGACTATAGACTTGAGCAGATTCCCCGTGATGAAGTTATGTGAGTCCCTTCCAAGGAAGGCTTGGAAGGAGGAAGGAAGCCATACAGCTAGTCAGGGAATGCTATGACGAACCTGTGAATGTGCACCTGAACCCTAAGCTCTGAGAGCAGCCACATCTGGAAGTAGTCATTTTGATTGTGATTCCCTTCTGCCAACCAGAAAATTTGGCAAAGTCCTACTAAAAGGCACAGCGTGGATTCACCTAGGCTATGGGGATTGAAGAGAAGAGTGCACTCCATATTTTCAGCGGAGGAGCACAGCCTCAGTCTCCATGTCCATCCCACCCCAAGACTAGTGGAATGATTATAGAATTCACTGGAGAGGTCAGAAGTCCCAGAATCACTGGGAGAGGTCAGCAGAGATGCAGCCAATGGTCATTTTGATGGAGTGGAAATCATAAATCCAGAGCACAAATTACTAGGAAAAAGCAAAAGTCCAGACTGACAGAGGAGCCCTGATGCTACCTGGAGAGGGCAAGATGAGTTAGGCAAGGGGCTGATGTCCTAATATAATGGCAGGTGGCTTAGAACCATTATAACTGGGGTACTTATGTTACTGTAATCTCACACATTCACACTTATGAAGTCTATTATTACATGTGAGTTGGTCAAAATTTCAAAACCCAAGAACTGAATTAAAACAAAGTCTCCCCAAATCAGCCCCACATCATTTTCCATCAGAAGAAAATTTCTTGGGTCTCCCTGGGTTTTATTTACCCTACCTCCAACTTTCTGTATTTACTTTCGCCACTGTTTTATTTACACTTTTTTTATGATTGTTCACTTGTCATTCTAAAATATGGAGTTATGGGCTTTTTGAGGACAAAGACTGTGGGATTTTAAATTTTTCTTTTTTTTTTTTTTTCATTTTGCTTATTAATCTCTACGCACCATTGCTTAGTTAAGTCCTAGTTTACAGAAAGTACTTACTGAATGAATGAATCACTGGTTGAGGATAATCTATGTATGAAAATCTTATTAGTCAGATTAGTGGTAAGATGAGATCCAGTCACATTTCTTGTGTTCTTTTTCTTCCCATGAGACCCACTGAGATGCCCACTTTGATGCTCCAATCAGGTGAGCCCCTACCTTTTCTGACCCCTTCTCTGCTCCTCTGAGCATTCCAAAGCTCCTGATGTGCCGCCAAGAACTTTTCAGTTGTGCTCAGAACTTTTCTAAAAAACTCCCTCTGCATATTTGCTGAATTAATCCTGGACCTTCTACCTCTAATTAATTCTATTAGCTGACTTCTATTTTTTTCAACTGACATTAAAATGTTGATGGTTCTAGAATAGGATCATTTCATTTTTTCTCATTTCATTCTATATCTGCTCTCCTTAGGTGAACTGGAGCCATAAGAGCAGGGTGAATGTTGAGGAGAGTGAAGAGATAAGGTCAAAGTAGTTAAGTTGGGAAGTCGATTAGGGAAGGGTATTAATGCCATACTGTAGAGTCTGAATTTATTTATTTTCTTGAAGAGAGGGTGATGGATTAAAGGTTTTCAAGCAAAGAAGCCACACAATACAAGCTCTAATTTTGAAAAATAATTTGTGGAATGTTTTAAGGGAGCCAGTGTTAACAGAGTTTGTCAAAGAGATCAGATGATAGAAGCTGACCATGGTAAATGGCAGTGGGTATAGGATGGGGGAGCCAGATTTAGGGCATTTCCAAGGAAGAATGTATAAGATTTAGTGACCTGTAAGATGTGGGAGATAATATAAAAGAAGTCAAAGATGACTGAAGCTTCTGGCTTCGGTGATGTATAAATGGTGGCCATGTATTAACAAGTAGGGAATAGAAAAGGACAAGAATAACGAGTCACGATCTGACTCGGTGGTATTATTAAAGTAAGTAGTGTCCTTAGGTCTCTTTAGTTAGTGTCTCACGTGGATGGTGGCAGCTAATCAATTTAATTGGCACAGGTGTAGGCAGAGCCTCAGGTGACAAACGACATTTTCACCGACTTCATAGCTCTTTCCGCATTAATCAGGATTACCACAAAGACATAACATAAGAAAACTAACATTTAAATCAAAATATTTGTCTAAGTTATGCCACTTAGTATTTCACTACATTAAGCCTTATTTTTCTTTAATCTGTAAAATGGAAAAATAATACTTATCTCAGTGGTGATAATGACTAAATAAAACTATATGAGAAATTGATTTGTGAACCACCAGATACAATAACTGGCTTGAAGAAATATAATGCCAGTCTTAGGAGTCATTTTGTATCAGGGTTTGAAGTCAAGATCTAGAATTAGAAGGACAGGTCCAACATTCTGTAATAACTGCAGGTCTATAACTTTGATGAAACTTGAGAAGAAAACCCTCTCAATAATCCAGATGGAGTCATGACCTGTGATGTTACACTCTAACACTGATGATGTGTCTGAGATGAGAGGCTTTAAGCATCATATAGTTTTATTTTTGAAATGATGAGTCGGAGGCCAGAAAGGTTATAAAACTTGTCTGAGTCATAGAGACCAATGGGAAGCTGGATGAGAACCCATGTTTCTCTGTCACCAGCTCAGGACTGCTGTCCCCGCCCCCACCTCATATTACAGGGCCTTTTCATCGCTGTTGAAAAATGCATTCACTCCAGCCAAAGAATTATCTTTAAGGGCCTACATTTTTTCTTTAAGTTTCAGTTTATTGGAATGAGAATGATATCTGGTCTAAAAGTAACCTTGCTGGCTCAAACTGTACTTCCTTTGGTCTTTGTCTGGAAATTAACATTTTTTCTCCTAAAAACAAAAGTAAAGCAATAGATGAAGAACTTCTATTTACACTTCAGCACTTCTAATCCCTGAGGCAGAGAAACCCACAGAAGTAGATTTATTCTTGCAAGGAAATGGTATTAGCTGGTGCTTCCCACAATCTTGCAGTTTATACAGAACTTGCATTGAGCAAAGTTTCAAAATCAAAGTGACAGGAAATTTACTTTTTTCTAGTTTCCACGCCACTCCTCCAACCTGCCATAGCAAAAATAGAAATTGCATTTTAATTGCCTAATCCTTATCTCCATAATCACCACTTCCCAATCCTTCATTAAGAAGACTCTTGACAGGAGCCACCCTGAAATCAGGCTGGGCAAGGAAAAAATGTGGAATCATAAAGAACTCCGGGGTCGTGAGGTGGCTAGAAGGGCTATCAGGTGACTCAGAGAGGTGAACCTTGTGTATCATCTTTGACACTTGACTCATGCAAGCATGTTCTCTTTTGAGAGCTGGCATCTACTTTAGGGATGTGTTAGATGTTGAATCAGGACACTGAACTAAGCTCTGATTAGCTCCCACTCCCACTCCAGGGGCAGGAACTGTGCTTTCTTTATCTAAGTATCCCCTGCACTTGTCTCAGTGCATTGCATGGAGAAAAGTACACAATATGGTTGTGAGTGTGTGTGTGTGTTTGTGTGTTTATGTGTGTGTTTAATGAAGATATAATTCACATATCATACACACAATATGGTTTTGGTGTATGAATAAATTTATTCAAAAGCCAGTGATATTCTTCTTTCAGGCAAGAATGTTTATTGCCTCATATATCCTCATCCAATTGTTTGCTACTATTCTAAATAAGAAGCTTTATTTCTTTTTCTAAAAGGTCTGGTACCTATGAAAATACAAAAGTTCCCAAGACTAATAATAATAAACAATAAAATTTAACTTATAACGAATGCTTGTTATGGGCCCATGCCGCACTAAACATTTTGTGTGCCTTTTCTCATTTACTCATTACAACATCCCTTTGAGGGGGGCAGTATTATCAGCTCCGTTTTCAAGCTGAGGAAACTGAGGCTCAGAGAGGTCACATAACTTGTCCAGGATCAAAAAGCTCATAAGAGGAAGAGTAGGGTTCCAATGGTGGATAGACTGCAACACCTCACTTGTTACACTATAATATCAAGAACTTTCGATTTCTCTTCAAAGTGGTCATTTACACTTTTGAAAAAAAAAAAAGCAAAAAGTATTTAAGTGTTTAAGAAAAATTACTTTCTTCAGAGTTGCAGATACCAATGTTCAAGTTAAACCAAAGAAGTAATTCATAAGAAAAAATTTGCAAGACTGAAATAAAGAGGAGAAACTGAAGCCCAGTCCAATATTGGTGTTCTTCATGGTTTTACTGAAAACCAGTCTTGTAGGGTGAGATGGTGTGGATTAGGATACTTATGGATTTTCTTTTTCTCCAGAGCTTTAGGATACCTGATATGACTTTGACATTGCCATCTCCATAACATTTCTCTAACCGAAAGCCAGTGAATAAAATCGTTGAAGTTTCTATTAGAAATAGTTTTGATATAAGCATCATATAATATTGGAAGTTGAAGGTGATAGATGGAATTAATAGAAAAAGACTGATATAGATTATGTATAGAGATATAGATTTTTATATAATTTTATAGAATTATATAAAATACATATTTCTTTAATATATGTATATTTATCTTACCAATAATTTTCTGGACTCCCAAGTAAGCCTCTCAACACACACACTATTTGAACATGCACACACCAGAGAATTCACAGATTTCACTCTAGAGATGAATGGACCTACACAACCATGTATGGAAAGAGAGAAAGTGTTGTTCCAAGTACACAAATAGAGTTGTTCTCTGAGTATTTTTCCAAAGGGAGATATGAATAAGAAGAGACTTGGCGACAGGGGTCAGAGTTGAATAAGCATAGACAGGAGCACAAGGATCAAAGAACTCAAGTTGAACAGGATGGTTGGATGGTCAGGAGATTCATCCCTTGTCTATACCTTCTACACACTCCTTCCTCATAACCATGGTTCCCAGCAGCAACATTATCTGAAGACCTTTACAATTTTTCAGATTCCTGGGCCGCATCTATGGCTTAGTGAACCTGAAGAAGTCAAATTGTTTCTTATTTGTACATATTGACTAATCAGAGCACATAGGAGCTTGGGGAAACAATTGCATTTTCTAAATATGAAAAAAAAATGTTCTCTTGTCATGTATAGGTGGTGAGTCTTGCTGGAGACCTAAATCTGCTAACAACTTGCTATGTAACATGTGGCAGATTGAGCTATAGTTTTTAATTTCTTCTCCATTTCTAACATTAAGACTCATAGTACTCACTCCTATGACAAAGGGAGATAAAAGCACTTTGACCATCTTAGTAGGAATAAAAATACAGATACAACATAAGTTCCACATTTTTTTTAGGTGAACAGCACATACAGGCCACATTGTGCCTGCTTTCAGTGGTTTCCAGACTGTGTATCTAAGAGAGGATGATGTAGACTTGCGATACCTGTCTCACTGAGGAGTGTTTCTTAAAGTAGCCACAGGCTCCCTGTGTCAGTTCTCTGAAGGGGGTAGGGTGCATATTAAAAATACAGATTCTCAGGCCCCACTCTACACCAGTGGAATTATGGTCTCTGAGTTACAGGGCCTGGGTGCCTGGTGTTAGCAAGCTCCCCAGGAGATTCTTATGCTCAATGAAATTTAAGAGCTATTGCTCTAGACTGTAAATCCTCTGACATGGGAATGGGAATGCATTAATCATTGTAGTCTTTTCAGTGTATTCAATACTATAAATGGTCAAATAACATCTGTTGAGTGAGTGAAGTCATGAAGGAAAAATTATTTTACCCTTTATCCTTCTAGTAGCATGTTTTCATAACAAGAGGCCTTGGTAGGCTGTGTACAGGGTGGTAAGATAAGCTTTCAGCTATGTGACCTGATGAGGAGGGAGCTTTACATACAGAAAAAAAACCTTTTCAAAATGATCTAGAATGACTTTTAAGAAATACCTCTGGGGAGCTAATTAAAGAGCCAAAGGCAGACATGCTACTGAATTATGTCGTTGGCAAATCACTGAACTCAAGGGCAAAAATTGTAAACCAGGAATAGCCATGAAAACCCCAGGCCAGGGAGATATATGCTGATAGCAAAAGGTCAGACAATAGATGACAGTCAGTAAATTGGTAACTAGAAGGGAAAAGGCAGACATACATTCAGCTTCTAGAAAGCATTAAGTTTCTACCCAGAAGAAGAGAGAAAATTAGAACTTGAGGCATTTCTGAGTCTACTTTTAGAGGACCTTGGGGTGGGGGAGACTGGAGGATGTTAATGGAATGGAATTGCTGCTTGAGTGAAGTACAAAATTCAACACTGTTGACTCCTTAGTTTTTAAAGGACTTTCACAATTTGTGGGTTTGTTCCCTCTGAGCAAACACCTGAGGCTTCTGCGGGGCAAAGTGGAAACAGGCCTTCTTGAAGAGTTAATTGTTACAAATTGCTTATGATCATATAATTATATTTTCTCTTCACATGTTATTTGTTTAAGACACATTGTAGTGTAGCCCCTAGTGAGCTACGTTTTATGCTGTTGTCTCACATATTCCCACGTGCTTCGATATTTTCCAAATAAAAAATTCCTTTCTTTTTTAGCTTTTAGTTAGGTGGAACCTTCAGACAAACCCGTTTGGCAAGAACTTAGGAGATTTTCCCAAGAGTTAGTAATGTACATGCTAAAAGTTCAAAGGACAAGAGCTGTGCAAATGGCCGGGGATGTATGACAGTCTGATCAGGCATATTGCTTCATCCACAGCTTCACATAACATTGTAGGAGCTGAGACAGAGTAAGTGATATAATTACACCAAAATAGGTGGTGGAGTCCAGCTTCTTTCCTCTGCAGGCTAAAGGATGATCCTTGACCTCGGTTCTCTAAAACCCTCAAATAGTGGAAAGAAACCCTAGAAAGAGAAGGGCTTCCCCAGAATTCCTTTAAGATGTAAACTATCTGGCCCAGCCTTGCAGAAACCACACAGATCACAGCCTACTACAAACAAAAAAAAGCATCTAATCCCTCTAATTAGACAGGCCAATTAAAGAATTCAAAGGGAAATGGCGAATCCCTTAGCATGAAAGATAAAGGGTGTCTTCTTTCTTTAAAACAATCAATCATCTGTGTGGTATTGTCCCAGGATTAGTATCCTCAGGACTACTCGAAACTAGCATTGTGACAGAGAGTGAGTCACTCAGAAGCTGATACAACCTGAGTGAACAGGGCAATTCAACTCTGCTGAGAGTGTGCTTTTCTCCTTTTCTCTGCTTATCTAGAGCTCAAAAATTTTGCCCAGTCTTTTGAACCTCAGGTGAACCATAGTTTTCCTGTAGATGGGTGGGTAGTAGACGAGAAAAAGGAGAATGGGTTAAGCAAACTATTACTTGCAGGCAGTGAGTCCAATAAAGAGCTGGATAACTAAACCACCTTGGTAAGTGGACATGTCCACTTTTGGTGCAGCTTCTTAGCTCACATTCCTGATTTAGAATTTAACAAGATCCTTCCATTGAATGCATTTAGGTTCTTAAGTAGGAGGGAAAAAACACTAAATCATGTTATGAGGGATGTACAAAAGACATGTATCCAGTTGAGATACTGGAATGATGGTGACCTGTCTTTGATCTACTTTTTTATTAGCTAACATTTATTGTGTAAGTACGGAGCACTGGTCCATGCACTTTCCCTGAATTCTCTCATTTCATCCTCACAATGACTTTTTGAGGTACTGCTCTTATCTTCCTTTGACAGATGAGAAAACTGAGGCCTAGAGAGGTTAAGTAATTTGCCTAAGGATACAAATCTAGTAAGTAGAGAAGATAGGACTTTTATCTGGGGCCCTCAGATTCCCAGCAGGTTCTCCTAATTAGTTAATAGACTGCTATCCTTGATGAGATTGCCTTGGCAAGGTTTTTATTAACCATGCAGTCATAGCCATACATAAAATATCCTTGTTATTATTATTAAAATCCGTTTGGTTCTCTGGTTTATTGAGATGAAATAATAGACCTATTAAAATTTAAACATATGAGAAAATGTGGAACAAATCAACATGTTTCTAGTGATAGTATATCTTCTTTAAGTTCAGTCATTAAGGAATAGAAGATCTGGTTGTGATTTTTCCTCATTTTTCATGTATCTGTAAAAAATAAAAGACTCATTTTACATATCCCCAATACTTTTATTGAAACCTAGTGAAAGTAAAATATGTATAGTTAATAATAACAAGAGATTGAAGTAATATAAACAAAGCCATTTGTGACATTATTTAAAGATTTCTGTAAATCATTTGAATGATTCTGCATGAAGCCATAATGATAAGCTGTTCTTTGAAACAAATTGCTTGTTTTCTTGATTCTAAGATGTGATTTTTTTTGCATCTTAACGTTTTTGAAATGAGTAGATGCCTTGTAATCAATATGAACATTTAATGTAGAATTCTTTGCCTACTTTCTACCCTTCAAGAAATCATTATTAAAACTTTGATGCATCTTAGAATCTTAAAATAGAAGAAATACATAGTACTTTGCATTCTTGTTAAGATTTTCAATACTAGGTCAGTCAATATAGATTACCCATTATTTAGCTTTATGAATACAGTTACTTTTGCTCAAACTGCTACTTTAGACATAACAGAAGAAATACCGAATATTTTTGAGGCCTATTTAAAAAAATCTGATTGTATGCCTACATTTGGAATTCTAAGTACCATGCCTCCACTAAGAGGGACTGCAAGTATTCCAGAACTGAGGCAGAGAAAATTCAAGATAAGCTGAGAACATCTTGCTGTGCTACAAAGTGAAGAAATTATCAAAAAATGATGAGGAAGTCATACGGATACAAGGGCCCTGTCTGATCAAACTTGTGACAATTCGTACTTTGAAATGGATAATTACAATAATTATACATTGACAAAATCAGAACCCATAAATCCATATTGATAATAAATAAATAGTAAAGAAGGGGAAGTTCTCAAAGAAAATTATTAAGATTTTTATTAAAATATAACTAACATATGATATTATATTAGTTTCAGGTATATGCCATAGTTATTCAACATTTATATACCTAAAAAAGTGATCACCGTGGTAAGTCCAGCAACCAACCATCTGACATCGTGCAATGCTATCACAATATTATTGACTATATTCCCTATGCTATTCATTACATCTCTATGACTTACTTGTTTTATACCTGGAGATTTGAACTTCTTATTTCCCTTTACCTTTTTCCCTGCTTTTTTGAATTTTTCAATTACAGTTGACATTCAATATTATTTTATATTAGTTTCAGGTATACAGCATAGTGGTTAGACATATATATAATTTACAAAGCTATCCCCCTGACTAGTCTAGTGCCTACCTAGCATTATACATGGTTCTTACCATATTATATGACTATATTCCCTATGCTGCTATACTTTATATCTCCATGACTATTTTGTAGCTACCAATTTGTACTTCTTAATCCCTTCACTTTTTTCACCCTGCTCCTTATCTTCCTTCCCATCTGGCAATTATTAGCTTGTTTCCTACATCTATGAGTCTGTTTCTGTTTTGTTTGTTGGTTTATGTTATACTTTAGATTCTATGTATAAGTGCGATCATATGGTATTTGTTTTTCTCTGTCTGCTTATTTCACTTAGCATAATACCTTCTAGATCCATCCATGTTGTCTCAAATGGTAGGATTTCATTCTTTTTATGGCTGAGTAATATTCCATTATATATATGTATAACATCTTCTTCATCCAATTGTCTTAGGTTGCTCCCATATCTTCAATAGTGTAAATAATGCTGCAGTGAACATAGGGGTGCGTGTAAGATCTGTACTCTTTTTAAAATGTCAATGTCATACAAGACAATGAAAACTTGAGCAACTGTTTCAGATTAAAGGAAACTAAAGAAACATGACAACTAAATGAAATGTGTTAACTTGAATTGTATTCTAAACTGGACGTGGGGGTGGGGTGCCATAATGGACATTATTGGGATAAGTGGTAGTATATGATAATGGCACTTCTGTGAGTTAATAGTTTTGTGTGAATATTAAAAGTTCTCAATTAAATAATTGTATGATATTTATGTAAAAGTATGTCCTTGTTTTTAATAAAAACTGAAGCATTTAAGGGTAAATAAGCATGATTTCTACAATGTACTTTCAAATCCTGGGATAATATATATTATATAGAGAGAGAACAGCAAGTATGTCAAAGTGTTAACAATTGATAAATTTGTATTAAAAGAATACAGGAGTTATTTTTATTATTCTTTAAACTTCTGTAAATTTAAAATTATTTCAAAATAATTTTAAAAATCTAAATTCATTTGTATTTTGTTTGAATGCATTTTTTTTAAGTAAATTTTAAAGTATTTGTATAAATGGGTTCTTGATAGAGGCCAAGCTAGAAATGTAATAAATAAATAAACTTAATGTATCAGTTGATGTTCAAAGCCTAAGTTTCAGAAGAGGTTCTTATGTAAAGAAAAGTTGTTAGATGAAGAAAAATGTATTTGGGAAAGAAGATTTTACATAGGATCTTGACTTTTTTTGTATGAATATTCTTATCACCTGATTTTGGAGTTAAAAAAATAATAATAACCATTTTGAAATTTAATGAATTTAAATGGTAAGTAGAACAACTGAAATATTAGATTATGTAATTGCTAAGCAAAATGAGGTAAAGTTCCTTTTGAGGACATTTGATGAGAAGCCAATACGCTGAAAAGCAGAATGTAAATCCTGAAATGTATTTGTCTCTAAAAAACGTTCTGGATGAATTGTGCTTACAATCTTTCCAAGCTAGAACCAGAATTAAATTAAACATGCATTGTAAACAGTTAAGAGCTATACACTGGTATCTTATTATATCAAGTATTTATATTTCTTTAATATATGTGCACTTATATTCCTCCAAGTAGTCTATCATTTTTTTATGCTACTATCTTCTGGTTAGTTTTTGTAAACTATCATTTTTTTTTTTTTGTTTTTGTATATTATCTTCTGGTTAATTCACTGTTCAATTCTGCTCTCATGATAAAGTTTAATGTTAAAGGAAATGCAAAGTTGGCTGTAGCATGCATTATGGTTTAGGCCTCCAATTATTCATGATCATAGTCCATGGAGCCATGTAAAGAAACAATAAATAACTAAGAGAAAGTTACCTGATTTGAAAGAAAGTTAGAAAATGGTTTGCTTTGGAATCCAAATCTACAAAATGAGGGAAATGCCGTTTATGTCTAAAATGTTTCTTGCCCTTTATAGTACATGTCTCAGGGTCACGCTCTTTGTTAACTAAGAGCTTGAAAGACCAATGCTGATGCATATAAGAATGCTTTCCTTTAGGTTCTTCTTGATAACTTATGATTATGGTGGGATAATTAGTAGAATATGGGAACTTTGAACTTTGAAGCAACAGGTTTTTGTTTTTTGTTTTTTGGGGTTTTTTTTTTTAGTAATATGTAAGATTATAGAAATGTGTTCCCCTCCTACCCTCATGATAAAACCATTTAAAATTGTGGTCTTATTGAATGTCTAGACTCATAAGAACATTAAAATACTTGTTAAGCTATTGAGGCCAACCTTGACATGGGCATTAATTAGACCTGAATTAGAGAACCCAAAATTACAAAATCATCAATCCACAAGTAATTATTGAGTCCTAACTATGTGGGAAATATTGTGTTAGTTGCTCTAGGGGAAACAGAAAATAATGCCTCTGCACTCCTAGAGCTCAACTCTCCTTGAAGATAATATGTTCACATCAATAGCTACAATACAGGCACTATATTCTAAGGGTCATAGAGTGGTAGAGGGTAAGGACCAGTGAGCAGTGGGTCCAGCTCTTCTTGCTGCATATCTCTCTACCCAGCCCATTGTTAAGGAAGAGCCAAGATCACAGATTATCAGCCCAGAGGGAATCCTCTAATGCAAAAACCAGACTCAGAAAGTTTGTTATTTGATAAGAAGCACATGTTATAATTCGAGTCTTCTGCTTTTTCTGATGTGAATAGAAACATTTTCTTAGTCTGGTGCTTAAAGCAGCTAGGGGATGTTGGAAAGGTGATAAGTTGCCAGAATGGGTTCTCATTGATTACGACCATGACAATCATTTATAAAGTCAATTTTCTAATTATAAAAATGAGGATAATACTACATGCTTTGCATCTTATACAGGGTGGGTTGGTTAGGAGAATTGTGTGAAACTATGTCAAAGTATTTTGAAAATAATTAAGTGCTATAAAAAATATAGAAGATTATTAGTAGCATCTGACATTTACTAAGTACTCATTATGTGCCAGGTATTGTGCTGCCACTTTATATTCATTACCTCAGTTAACCCTTCCCCAACCCTCTGAGGTAGATACCACTATCAACATCTCACTGAGGAAAAAACTGAGGTTTACTGTCATTAATTGTGTAAGTATCCCAGAGAGATTTCAGGCTCAGAAATGGGTGACACCTGATTCAAGAGACCCCTCTTCCCCCTCCCCACCCCCACACATAATCGCTCTTCTTACCAGCTCTCAATTACTATGAGAGAAGCCAAATGGATCCATGACCAGTCCCTGCAGCAGGGCAGAAGCAACCCTGGTCACTCTCCTAATGAAGCCCAGGCTAGGGTTGGGGTCAGCATGGGGACAAAGTGCTGCACCTAGCTGGGGAAGCCAGGATGCGTGCAGAAGGCATACATCTCAGGGAAAGGAGCATTTCTTCAGAGACTCACTATATCCCCTTGCCTCGCATATGCACAGGCGTGCACACTCCATCCCTGGGTATTTAACCACGCTAATTTCAAACTAATATTCAAGACTTGCAATGAAGCCACTGATTAATCTATTAGCTGCTCTTGGTAAAGAGCTGAGGAATTATTGCTTCAACTGCTCTCTTTCTGCTTAAAAGCCCAGCGGGGCTGCCCCCACATTCTCTTCATAGCCATGGGTTTAATGGAAGCCCCTAAGTCAGTGAACAAGGCCCCTGGAGACACAGTTGAGGCCTACGCAAGGAAGAGCTGGGAAGATAGCAGCTGATTCTGGAGATCTTGGTTTTTGTTTATAAAGATGAATTCAAAGGTTGCTCTTAATCTCCACTACTTCTTGGCAAAAGCCTCAAGCTGAGAGCAAAAGGTAAGATGATACTTACAAAAAGAACCGCAGAAAAAATGTGCATGTGCCTGTGTATTGTGCAGAAGCCGGGAGAAAGTAAGAATAGACTGGAGGCCAACCGTTAGGATAGGGGCTTTCGGGCTTTCTATCTGTTGTTGGAATGGAAGTGTTTCTGGCTCTGATGGAGCTTGACTGGCACCAAAGAAGCTTCTCCCACACAATGTTCCTCCATCCTCACCTGCAACTGCATCCTCTCCTGTTCCCAACAGAAACTGACAATCATGCAGAACTGTGTGCTGGCTGAAGAAACAGCAGCTGGTGATAAAAGTCACTGTGCAATGAAATGCTGTCCAGTTTGAGAAGAGAAATCTCTGCAGATTCTGGCCTGGCTAGCATGAACAACTAAAGCATCTATTCCACAGCAGCCCCAGTGGCAAGGTTAGGGTTCCTGTGGCATCCAAAGCAACAGAACCTGTACTACAGGTTCTGTAGTGTGAAAATGTAGGCTCCAGAGGAAGGGGGCGGATGGGCAAAGAGAAGGAGGTGGAATGGGTGACACATGCAGAGAGAGAGGCTGCATCTACCTACCCTGGGCTGGTGGGCAGCATGAGGTAGCATTGCCAGAGAAGACTGTGCTTTACCCTGCTTACTCTCCTGGCCCAGCTCTGCCTGGCCTGAGCCACAGTGTCACAGGACGATTCTTATTCCTTAGGACCTAAAAGGATTCTCCTTTTTGAGACCCCAAATGTGCATATTTGGGCAACCTCAAACAGGATTAGGCTGGTCTCTCCTCCGTCCTCTAATACATGTGCCTGTGATATTAGTCTGTGAGTTTTTGTGTTTGCCCATTCTGTGCCGGGGATGGAATTCATGGTCCCCCAAATATCATTCTGATGGTTATGAAAATAGGGGATGGCCAGAGACAGATGCAGGGACTCAAGTATCTGAAACCTAATGCTCCTAACACCAGTGATGTGAATTAGTTTCTCTGGAAAGTGACTAGGAATGTGAGCTCAAATCCTAGCTCTACCTTTACTTAGCTCTTGGTCTGGACAATTCCACTACCTCAATAAACCTCAATATCCTCACTTGCAAAATGAGAAGATGATGCCATAGAATTTCGTGAGGCTCAGTGCCTAGTTCATAGTGTTAGTTGAACAAATGGCAATTACTGTTGAATCGCTGAAGAATGTGAGGAAGCAGAGATGAAAGGAAGATGAGGTCTCCAAAGACAAACCTCAGTTCTGAATTTTGCTAAAACCGGATCTTGCCTCTCCTCTCAGAAGCCGACCATGAATATCACTTAACTCCAGTTGGGTATCACATTCTATTTTTGTCTTCCCCTTTACAGCAGTGATTCTTGAACTCTAGAGTACATGAAGCAAACATCAACAGTTGTCAAAAACACAGATTCCTGGATTCAAACATGAGAAATTGACATACTAGATCTCAGGCAAGGTCCAGGGATCTGTAATTTAAAATGGCACTTCATGTAATTTCCATGAATATTATAGGTAGTTTCTAATTTGAAAAACCTGCAGACTACAAGGCAGAGTTTCTCTAAATGAATCCAGGACACAGAAGCATCAATACATCATAAACATAAGGTGTAAACGGAGCTTAATGTAGAGAGTATAGTAGTAATTACATTTGGGAGAGGCCTAACTCAGGATGACATCTAGAATGAGTGGTCCCATGGACAGAGGCCCCACTATTTTTCAGCCTCCTCATAAAACAGCTATCCATTTGGCCTTCTTGATATGACTTAAAAGCCCAGAGATATTCCTAAACATAGATATTTGGTAGTCAGATAGTAGCCTAAATATCCCCTTTTTTATCTCAATGATTCAGATTCATGTAGGTGACCTTAATAGTCTAAGTCTTTATAACAATTCTAGGCCTAAGTTATTTCCGTAATCAAGTAACTATTTGCAAATAACAAATTTCACAAAATTAGCAAAACGGGAAACTAGCAAGAGCAGACCATGTCCACGTGGATAATTTCTGAGGATTGTCTCTTCTCAGAATGTCAGTGCAATCAAGGAATATATGTAGGAAAGTGAAACAGGAACAGTAAGGACAATAAAAAAAATATTTCCTAAGTAGAAAGAAAACCTCATAGTCCCAAAGAGAGTTAGCCACAGTAGGCCTCTCTAAGAGTGATGGGAGTATCAATTAAATAAAAGCTTACTGCCACGTAATCTTAAATTAAGACGTATTCTAAGAAAATGAAAGTTTGCATCTCTAGAATGCCAACATAACTAGTTGAGTAGTGAAAAATCAAATCCTTCAGGACTGTCTTGTCTACATCCATGTTTTGCATACCTTTTGTCTTCACCACATTGCAACATGCACATACTATCTGCTATACTCAATGGGTTCTCCCCAAAGGAAAAAAAAATATTTGAATGACATTATCATAATGGTGTAGTAAACTGTTACATTGTTAGCTGCAGAGGACTCGGTTCTCTTGGAACTCAGCCGTTGGGCAGTCCCCTCCCACGGAGACCATGAGCTAGCCCTAGGTTTGGCCACTGTAATACTAACAAGTATGACTCAAGCAGAAGCTTGATAAATATTTGCACATTGGGATTGTCTTTTGGAATGTTCACTTTTAGAAGCCAGCTGCCCTGTCATAAAGAAGCTCAATCTTGACTAATGAATAATGAGAAGAAAAGTAGAAAGAGGCTCTGGAGGACCATCTTGGACATTCCACCCCTAGCTGAGCTCCCAGCTGAATGCAGCTACTCAAGAGACCACAGCTCCACCATATGGAGCAGAAGAATGCTCAGCTGAACCAATCAAGCTACAGAATTGCAAGAAATAAAAGATCATTGATGTTTTGAGCCACTGGGTTTGGGTGTGATTATTATGTAGCAACAAATAATTAACATAGAAATTGGTACCTAGAAGTAGGGTGCTGCTAAAGCATATGACTTTGGATTGCTTTAAAATATACCTAGAATTTTGTTTTTATTTAGGTTTGGTGAGGTGAACAAACCAGAAGATGATTGCTACTGAAAAGGCAATTTCCTCCCTTGTAGTTCTTGTGAGAAAGAGTCATTACCCAGAGCTACATAGGGAACTGCCAGGAGCTGTCAAGAAACAGGGCTGGGGGAAAAGCATGGACAATGAATTGCCTTTATTGTGGTTTTCATAGGAAGGAATGGGCAAGGCAGGTAATCAGGCTAACCAGATTTAGGATTGGTTAGTTTAAATAATTTCAGTAGTTTCTGGGGTGTAGGGACTGTCTTGAGTTGTGTGATACTGGCTCTGGGGTGCTTAGGGCAGTGAGTGAGATGTGAACACTCACTAAAGGAGATAGTTTGGGGTATGGGTTCTTGATTGGTTCCTTTGTATAGGAAAGGTACACTTTCAGGGTAGTCATTTGCTATCTATTGGAATTAGTGAGCCCAAGCGAGGGCGGTCTCCCCTGGGTCAGCAAGGCCCCAAGATGTCAAATCATCATAAAATTAAGAAAATAAAAAAAAAACACGATTAATGCAGGATTTGGGACTGAATGGGAGATGCAAGGCTGAAAAATGAGTAGACTATAAGTGGAGGCTGGAAGAACACTAAAATTTCTATAAAAAGCTACAGAAAAAGGAACCCATCTTATATATTGATAAAAGAATGAAAGAAATTGTCAACTGTAGTAGCTTAGAAAACATAAAGATTAGATAGCTAATAAAAAGTTGACAGTTTAGCTAAAGAGATTTCCAGGCAGAATAGTGAATGTGCCAATTGGTGCTTTAAACTACTTATGGTAAGATATTGTAGGAGAAATAGAGAGCAGCTAGAGAAAGTACTGTTCAGTTTTCAAGCAGAATTTAGAGGAAATATTTCCAACTCAGGACTTTTTGTGTTACACAGTATACTTATTTCTCATATCCAATCTCTCCAGCAGGTAAAACATTTTAAAGTAAGAATTTTTATCAAGGATAAAGATGAACTCTAATATGCTGCCAGTCAAATGAGGCCTGAGAGTAAAAATCAAATTAATGTTGCAGCTGTTTGATCCCTTAGTTAGACCTCTGAAAGGTTTAAGGCAATGCTCATAGAACCTCTCACCTAGACAACATCACATCTGAGAATCTTAAGGGCATTTGACCACAACATACTTATTCTCAGTTCAAACTAGGGAGAGACCAGTGACACAATATTTGCTGGTGTGAGTTTTTGTCAAGTGGAATGGATTTTAAATTTGATATTTAAGAAGTTCACAGCATTTTTAAAGGAGTTGTAGAAGCTTGGACTCAGAGGACTGTGGCAAAAGTCAATGAAAAGAGGTCTCTGAGCCACTAACTTACCATTAGCAAGAAAGAGAATGAAAATACTACTTACCTGCAAGTATAAGTCATTATTTATAGAAAGAAAGCCATCTCAGAAAGTGGAGCCAAGAACCCAGAAAATCAGAGTGGAGGAGAGCAATGTGTTAAGGAACCATTCTCAGGGAGCACAACAAACATTCTCTTCCCCTAGGTGACATGTGCCTGGATTACATAATTGCTGTGGCACGATGACTGTATACCCTCTGCCTCCTCCTACTGCTTCCATTTTTGTAAAGCATATGTCTGTCGAGGTTTTCCTTTCTTGGTTTCACCAGTAAATGTTGAATGTGTGGGGTAGATAACTTGTTTTAGTTCATAGCTCTCTTAACCTGAAGAATCATACCCAAGGGACCTCATCTACACCTGAAACTGATTTATGTGACAAGATGCTGGGCACCAAGCCTGAACCCTATGCTGAAATGGGATGTTATTACATGGGTGCTGGGACAAAGGTAAGTGTATTCTTAATGTAGGACAGACATGAATCATTGAGAGTCAGAAGACAGAATGTGATGTTCTCTTATATTGGTGGTCCTCAGTGATCCATGCTGTCAGGATTTGCGCCCCTGTATAGCCCTGTCCTACATTGTCTCTGGGATTGGTCATGTGACTTGTGTTGGCCAATGAGATTTTAACAAAATGGTGCAAGCAGAGGCTTGATAAGCACTTGCACTCTGGAGCTTGACCTTTTGGTACACGCCCTCTTAGAAGCCATATTCTATGCTGTAAAACAGCTCAGACTAGAATACTGAATAATGAGAAGCTATGTGGAGAGGCTGTAGAAGGATGAGAAGTCATTCTGAATATTCCATCTCCAGTTGAACCATCAGCTAAATATAACTACATGAGTAACCTTCGTTATAGGGTATAGAACAGCAAAACTTCTCTGCTAAATCAATCAAATCACAGAATCATGAGAAATGATGAATAATCGATATTTTAAGCCAAGGAATGAGAAATATGGCCTGCAGACTAAATTTGGCCCATTACATGTTTGTAAATAAAGTTTTATTGAGACACTACCACTCCCTGTTGTATCATGCATGGCTTCTTTTGCATTACAATGGCAGAGACCATATGGGCTATAAAGCTGAAATGTTTACTATACAGCCTTTACAGAAAAAGTTTGCTGGTCCCTGTTTTAACCCACTAACTTCAGCGGTGATTTGTCATGCAGTAGTAGGTTAATGACACAGGTGTTTTACTTAATGAAACTAGAGAAAAGTGGAAGTCTGTAATGAAGTAAGTATATGTTACAATAAGAGAGGAGAATGGAAGAAGAGGAGTAAGGAGAGAGGAGAAGACAAAATGCCTAGAGAGGGAGAGGAGATGTAGGGAGAGGATTTGATAAAAAAAAAAAAAAAAAAAAAAAAAAAAAAAAAAAAAAAAAAAAAGAAGAGACGCATAGAGAAAAGAGGATAGATTTCCTGAGGAGTGGGTATTATAGTCAAGAGTAGTGTTTGAACCTTGGAATTTTTTGGTTAATAGGTAAGTATAAAGTCATTTTTTGTTTTGTGGGTCACCGCAACATTCATTTTGTCTGTAATCTGTGCCTCAGAACTATGATTTTTAGTAAATGTACAATATGCTCAGCTAAATATCTAATGACTCCAGACTACCTTCAGCAAGATACATCATGTCATGGTCAGTCCCTTCAGGCTGCTATTACAAAAAAACCATAAACTAGCTTATAAACAACAAGATTTCTTTTGTTTTTTTTCACAGTTCTGGAGGCTGGCAAGTCCCAAAATCAAGGCACCAGTAGATTCAGTGTCTGGTGAGAGCCTTTTTTCTGTTTCATAGAAGGCACCTTCTAGCTGTAACCTCACATGGCAGAAGGGCAAAGGAGCTTTCTCGGGCCTCTTTTATAAGGATGCTAATTTAATTAATGAGAGCTCATGACTTAATCACCTTTCAAAGTTTCCACCTCCTAATACCATCACACTGGCTTAGGTTTTCAATATATGAATTTGGAGGGGACACATTTATCTCATCACATGACTCAGTTCTGACAAATGAGATGTAAGTAGAAACCACTGGTAGGGACTTCATGGAGAGCCTTTTAAAAGGACAAACGACTGGCTTTTGCTCCTTTTGCCCTTTGCTTTTGTCATTTCACTCATTCTTCTGTCTGGAACATGGATGTGATTTGTATAATTGTAGTGATCATCTTGGTACCACAAAGATGGAAGCCCCGAGATAGGGAAGTAAGGCGGGGAGATAGAATGAAACTAGGTCCCAAAGAGTATCTCTGAATGGCCAAATCATCTGTGGACTACCTACCTGCATACTGTTTGTTATGTGAGAAAAATGAATCCCTTCTCATTATGTTTCAGATTTCTGTTACTTACAGCATCAATAAATCATAACTAACATAGATTGTGTCCTCACCTTTTCTTAGGAATCCAGTCCTGTCTTCAAAAAGTTGGCAATCGAAGGGTGAAAAGTCAGGCTACAACATGGGAGTTGCTTTCTTTTTCTCTCAAGCTATAATTAAGTATTGGTCAAGCAGCTCCTACTTTTACAATTTTGTAAAGGATAAAGCATAAATGCATTCTTCTGCTATTTTGGCTTGTTAGGAGTGAGAAATTGAAATTAAACTTAATTACTGGCAAAATTATATTAGACTACTTAAACTAATGTATCATAAATTTCCCTTAAATTGCACATTCCTTTTAATCCACTAATAAGGTAGATGGAAAAAAATTTTTAAGTTTTAGTATGGAAAGATCTATGGTATCATTAAAATAAAAACCCTGTACCTGTGTTCTTTTTTTTTTTTTTCTAACTTCTGAATTGACTGATCGGATTCTGCAATAACCTTCAAACTTCCCCTCTAACGTGTTTTTTTCTGATACCAATCAATTCTTCAATTTTCTGACACCAACTTGTTATCCAACAATTCTATTTAATTAACGATATTAGCTTTCAGGAGTTAGCTCAGCCTCAAGGATAGGGCGAGGATGGTAAAGAAGGTTAGAAGTCCCAGGTTAAGGGCTCAGTCTCACAAGACTGCCCACTTCAGACACTAGTCCTTGACTACCAGTATTACTGACTAACTAGCAATAAATTGTGGTTCCCATGACTCCCTCCTTGGATTCAATAATTTGTTAGGATGGCAGACAGAACTCAGGAAAACTCTTTGCTTATGTTTTCCAATATAAGCAAAACACCAAAGAACCAAATGGAAGAGATACATAGAGCAAGGTATGGGGAGCAAGGGTACAGAGCGGCGATGCCCTCTCTGGCTATACTGCCCTCCAAGGAAGTGAAAGTACTCACCAAACCAGAAGCTCTCCAAACCTTATTGTTCAAGAGCTTTACAACCCAGTACTCAGCTCTGCCTCCTTTTTCCAAGTTTGTGGGGTGGGACTAAGCGTCCCCCCACTCCCACTCCAATCACATTTTTAGCCTTTCTGGTGACTAGCCTCCATCTGGAGGTTACCTAAGGGTCCCACCCTAAGCCACCTCATTAATATGAACTCAGCTGAGATCAAAATGGGCTTCTTATAAATAATAAAAGACACTGCTATCAGGGAATTCCATGAGTTTTAGGAGCTCTGTGACAGAAACTGGGGACAAAGACCAAATGTATTTCTTATACCACAGCCTGCATTCCTTTTTCTCCCTCTAGCTTGCCATGCCAATGACATAGACATAAATTCTACAGAGTATTTTCCTAAGTGCTCAATGAGTAGGAACTTCATAAAATCTTCATTCCTTACTCCTGTTGGTGGAAGATATGATAGCCAATTTAAAACTCTGCAGATAATTTTGGATTACTAGTTGATCAAAGTCACATCTGCCCTGTCTGACATTCTCACCACAAGCTCTCCATGAAGTCCAGTTTTTTCCAGGCAGGAAAACATTTTGTATAAAAGAAAGTGTGAAGGCCCTTAACCTTAATCTGGATCAATCTATTCAAGGAGATGAATTCCTTGAAAGATGGGTCATCTACTTATGAAAAGTTTTCCTCTACTCAGCTTACCAAATCTTTCACAGTCTTTGACATCTCTGAATAGCCCAGTTCTGGGCAGAAAACACACACACACACACACACACACACACACACACACACACACACACCAAAAAACCAGTATTTCTATCTGATGTGGAGACTGACAACTCTTTAGATTATGGAGATGATTGGATTCATATAGACTAAAGATAAGGGGACATCTATACATGGGACAAAGTTTCGAGTCAGCTATGCTAACTGGAATTTTACTATCTAGAAGCGACAACCTCGGAAGTCGAAGACTTTGAAAATAAAAAGTCTCTCAGCACAGTTGAATTTATTAAAGTTATGTCAGGAGATCCGCCCAGACTATAGATAGTTTCTGTCTAAAGTGCTCTCTTTCTTGCATATCCAGAGCCCACCCACACACCTGACTGCCTTTGCCTGGAACTTTGTCTCTCTGACTTCAAGCACCCCCCAAAACAGCTGCCTACCCTGACCTCTATCATGCCCTTACCTGTTCACCATTAATCCTTATAAATCAGTTCCCTGCTTCAGTTGGTTGGACCTGACCTCAACTACCATCTGTTTCTGTAGCGGAGACTGAGTCACATGCACACTGCATCTGTAATCTAGTTATTGGAGCTAGTCTACCACCACTACCACTTAACTATGATAACTGCCCGGAAAAAGTATCATGCATCCACAAACATGCACATATGTACACATAACATACACACATACATATACACACAACAGTGCAACACTCAAAGTTTATCAGATTGTTGTAAAGCTAATTCCTAGAAGAGATAATCCTGATGCTCCCCGCCCCTTTTTAAAAGGTATATTTTTAATATAAGCTTTCTCTTCAGTCAAAAGTTTTTCTTAGGAAATAAAGGTTTTAAGAATTATTTTCAGTACCTGATCAACCGAAACACGTAATCAATTCTGGTAATTATATTAAAGTAATCAGTAAAGGAAATAGTCTGCCTTTTTTTTTCTTTTTTTTTTCTTTTTTTTCTTTTTTTTGCCAAATGCACACACAAAAACTATTAGGTTATCAAATAATTAAATTCCGTCTGATAAAGTGTTGTATAGACCCATCCTAGAAAACTAAGGAGTACAAAACAATGCTAAAACTTAGTAGGATTAAAGCTGGATACACAGTTAAATATACTCACAGAGGGAAAAAGTAGATCAATTCATTTGCAAGATATGAACATAATGTATCTAGAACAAATAGTCTAACTATTTGGATGTGGATTATAGCTAATCTAAAAATACATAGGCAGAGCTATATGTAAGCTAAATATATAACTAGGTAAATGTTAAAAAAATGCATCTATTATATTTTTGCTTATATGTAAAATATAATTTATACCAGTGTTCTGTTTGAGTTCATGCTTTCAAACAAAAGTGAGGCAAATTGAAAAGGTCATATAAATGCAACAGAAAAAAATGAAACACAGAGCAAAATAAATTTTCTAATAAGGCATAATAAATAAGTAGGGATATAAAATGAATGATGACTAAAAATATGAAGTACCAATTGCTTTAAAAATCTGTCACTAACAAGATAAATTGAACCAAGTAAAGTAGACAGAAACCAGTGGCAAGAAGCAAGCTGGAGATAAACTCTTGGGGAGTGCGGTATTCCTAAATAATCTGACTGGAGGAAATGCATCTGGACCACAAAAAGCTTAGAAACTAAGAGTTAGTATATGCTTGATAATCTAGTTTGTGTAGCTTTACCGAACCGACTAAAACACTGCCAATTTGTTTTGTTTTGTTTTCTGCCATCATAATGGATAGTTACTTACTGAGCAATTGATTGTATCATTGTGCAGTTGGTTGGATTTGGTCAGTAAGATGGATGAAATGATTGGACCAAGTATTTCATGGTCTGTGATCTTGATCACCTTAATGACCCGGTTTTATTGACTGTGCAGAAACCTGACTGCCATGAATCCCCTCCATCTCCAATTGATATATTCTTATAATCCATATGTTGTCCTTATAGCTGTTTCCATGCTGTCTCTTCTTTTTTTGTCTCGGAGACCTAAGGCACTGCTGAAGAAGATCTAAAATTAACACAAACCAACAACATAACTATATTAAGACACACAAGTCTGTAAACATATTGTAGATAATGAATTCATGAACACCACCTACTAATTGAGATGCTGTTTTGAAAAAACTGCAAGATAAACTGTTCCTATTGGAATTTATCAAATTAAGATTTGTAGATTCTAACATGCTTTCTTCCATCTCTGCCTCAATATAATTGTAAGTCAAACATTAAGTGTAAATTGGATTCTTGCAATTGCAGGGTGTGGTGCCCTGATCTCCTGCCTGCTGCATTCACTAGTGAGGCAAACCTATGGGCTTGTTCCTCTCCCCTCCTGAGCCGGTACTGACTGAGGCTGGCGAAACCTTGAATTAAACCTGTCCTCTAGATCTGAGGCCTGAAAATTCATCTATGGCTGTTGGATTTTCTTCATGCCTTATAAGTATCCTTTGCTGCCTCCTCACATCTCAGCCCTGGAATTCCAGGGTGAACCCTGAGTTCCCGGGTAGCCTGTGCCATAGTACTAACCCTAATATTGGCCCTGGCCATATTATCTTATTTCCACCCAACTTTCTCCTTCTTGGTTTGAAAACAGTCGCCCAGAGACAGTAGTCCCTTCCCTGTGACCAGAGCCCCACTCTGACTGTAGTACATCTGGCCAGGGCCTGGACCCCACCTGGCACCTGTCAGCTCTCCACTCCAGGCACTGGAGACTTGCCCAAACACAGCCTTCTGGCAGGGATTCTACAACATATGGGCACAAATCCCAGAATCATGACTGCCACCTGCCTGGTTCCCAAGGGCTCACCCACTGCTGCGCCCTGTCCTACCAGATTGGCCCTTGTGCCCAAGATTGCTTGAACCATGCCTGAGCTTGTTCCATGATTCCCAGCTGGGCTTTGTCCTGCCCTTTCTGGGACTAATTCTATAGTCTATCTCCTTGGCGTTTGCTCCACTAGCCTGATGTTTCTGATATCTAACATGTTTTTCACATAAAACCCTCTTAAACTTCAACTTAGTGGAGGAAACATCAAACTGGGGAGTAGGAAACCAGAGTTTCTAGCATTGTCTCAAACACTAACTAGTCATTTTGACTTTCTCAGCTTTAGTTATCTAACCTACAAAATGGAGGTGTTAGAGCACACGATTCTGGAAGCTCTCTGAAGTTCCGATCTTCTTTAACTCCATGAAAAGGCTTAGAATTCAGAAATGTGAAAAAATTATAAAATGAATATGTATACAATTAGTGAGAAATGTTTTCATTAGAATGACTCAAGGTCAATATTACACATTTTGATTTGGTTCTATTTAGCATTATATTTATGATCTAGAAAAGGGAGTACACAGTGAAATTTGCTAATTATATTAAATTATATTAAACATTATTTATTGAACAGTATTTATTATATATTTATTTATCAGCACTGGTAAAGACAAAATAGTAATATAAATGAGCCTAAAGAGGTTAGAAAGATGAGCAGAAAAGATGTAATTTTTTAAATTAAAAAAGGCCAACAAATATACTAGGGGAGAAAAATTATTCAAAACAGATGCTATGAAGGTGAGAAAGACAGCAGAAACATTGTCCAAACTATCCAGAGACAAGTTTGTAAAATTTCTGGATTAACAAAGCAATGAAGTAATGTAAGATAAAAACCAATATGGATTGGGAAACCGAGCAGTGATCAGACAGTCACACCTGACTTTATCCCGTAGGGCGGACAGACAGGAATTGGTTTTCAATCCTCTCTCCCTTACCTTTCTCCCACTATGGAGGTGTTTTTTTTTTTTTTTTTTTTTTTTTTTTTTTTTTTTTTTTTTTTTTTTTTTTTTTTTTTTTTTTTTTTTTTTTTTTTTTTTTTAGCAAGATACTTACTTTTCCAATCTTCCTTCTATCCAGGTTTGATCATTCAACTCAGTTCTGTCCAATATGACAGAAAAATCTGTCCACAGGACAAATTTTATTAAAGGGACAGATGTCAGTTATCAGTGCTGCCTCTTCCCTCTTCCCCCTCATGGTACCTGGCTGGAAGTCTCCTCAATACTTGGAGCTGCAGTGGCCATCTTACCACCAGAGCAACACATATAGGATTGAAAAACAAAACAAAACAAAACACAGTTAAAGGTAGCAGAGAAGAGGAAAGAATCTGGGTCTCTAATGATTTTCTTCATAGGATGAATGAATGCAATCACCTACTGCCATTTTTCTTGTTATAGAATACAGAATGACTTTTTTTTTTTTTTTTTTTTTTTTTTAGGCAAGGCAACCCTTGGTTGACCTCGTAGATTGCAAAGACCTTGTCAGTTTACAATCCTTTCTTTTTTTTTATTTTTTATGCCTATAGCTCCTGGTTTCCTGGGTGGTCTCCCATCTAAGTACTAACCAGGCCCGACCCTGTTTAGCTTCTGAGATCAGATGGGATCGGGCTTGTTCAGGGTAACATGGCCATAGACAGAATGACTTATTTTTTAAGTTGCTATTAATTGAGTTTAGTTAGTTAGTTATAGCTCTAGGACCTTCCTGATACATCCTTTTTGTCCCTGGTTTTGTATCAGCATACATATATATTCATTCTAAAAGCTTTTACTCAACAGTGGGTAAAGCTCATGTAAATGGCCGGATTTTGTCTATAGTACTATTTCTTGGGCAGGAGAATTAGATTTGGAAAATTTTTATTTCTGTTTTCAAAAATTAAAATGAAGAGAAAAAAGTTTATCCAATGAAGTAAAATTTTAATGTTGGTGGACCTATGTAAAATTAAATATTAAAATTCTGGTTTGAGAATCTATATGAAAAAGTATTGAATCCAAAAAGCCAATATCAATTCATCAAGAGTAAATTATGCTAGTTTCCACATTTCTTCCTTTGATTGAAATATAGAATATTAAATAAGGACAAGTTACTCATTCAGTGAAAATATACCAAGTTACCTAGCATGTGCTGGGCCATGTGCTAAAAACTGGAGATGCAAGAATAAATAAAATCTAATTCTTTTCTTTAAAAAATGTGTTAGTTTCTTAGTTTCCATATAATGATGGTAATAGGCAGGTGAATTACTAGCAATGACATTTGATAAGTGTTTGACAGGAGCCTATATGAGGAAGAATAGTAACATAGGAAATGGCAGCATGAGGAGTATGGTCATGATGTACAGAAGAGAGTTTATTTTCACTGTTACTTAGAAGAATGAGAATTTCATCACTAAACAATAGGCAAAATTATTCTATGGATTGAAATCAGTATGTGTAAAGGGATAGAGATAATCAAGGCATAGACCTCTTTGGAAAATACAGTGAATAAGGTGTGTAGCAATGTGATTGGCTGTGCGATGTCAAGGCATTTGGACTTTTTCCTTCAATTAACTGGGAGTTACTGTGGGATGTTAAGTAGAAGAGGTCCATGTTCTGGTAGGGTTGTTCTGGAAAGATGACTCTGGCTGTGGGTAGAGGATAATTAAAGAAGTGTGAGACTACAGGCAGGGAAGTGATTACAAGCTATCTTGCACACACACACACACACACTGCGACAAGAAATGAAAACCTAAACTATTGACATCCAGAGGGTTTCATGATATACTGACTGTGGGTAAGGAGGAAGAGAGAGAATTCTAGCACATTTTGGGCCTGGGCAAATGAATGAGTGGCTGTCCTCCAAGCCAGAACAGGGATTATTGGAGGAGGTGGATATTTTGGTGAGAGGATACAGGGGAAAGATAAGATGTTCATTTTGGGAGAATGAATCATGCATATTGAGATCTGTATTTGAAACAGGATTCCCACAAGGTCTGGGCTGAAAATATAGAATTGAGAGTCATACGGGATGATGTGGTGGTGGTGGAAGGTGTGGGCAGTGCTGAGAAGGCCTAGGCGAGTGCTGACTGAGGAAGAGAAATCTGACAAGAAGAGAGAAGGCATCCAGAGATGGAGAAAGAAAATCAGAAGAATGAAGTGTGATTGAAACAAAGATAAAAGGAAATTTAAAAAAAAAGAAAAGAAAGAAAAGAGTAGTTAGTCATGAAGCTGCAGAGAAGCCTTATAAGGTAAGAAATTTAAAAAAAAGTGTGTGTGTGTGTGTGTGTGTGTGTGTGTGCATAAAGAGAGAAAGAGAGAGAGAGGAGAGAGTGAGCACTTACTCTGGCAACTAAGAGGTTTCTGATTATCTAGTTAAAGCCAGTGGATTGGTGAACACAAAAGGCAAATTGCCAAGAACAGAGAATCGAAGAAGAGGTAAAGAAGTGAAGATGGTGGGCAGAGAGACATGATAAGACTGAAGGAGAATGTTTTACTTATGAAGAAATAAAGGAAGCTAGAGTCTTTCAACAAGGCTAAAGATTCAGTTGAGAGGAAGATGGTGATGATATAAGAGAAGAAATGGAAGGATCAAGGTCTCTGAGGAATTTCAAAAAGATATTTCTCTCAAATGTGCAGGAGAAAATTCCATCTCCACTCTGCCAGGTCTAGTCCAATAAGTCTGAAGGTGGCAAAGCATCAAATCAGTGAAGCCCCTGCCTGCATGCATCTACTTTCTAAGTGAGAATAAGGTCATGGTTATTGGTCATGCTGAGAATAAAGGGAAAAATGTGAAACAAACAATATTTCAAATGGGGAAAAAAGGCAGAGTTGAGGAAGATTTTCAGGCACTGCCTATATGCTATGTTTATATGCTAGGAGGGTGGAGGTAGAAGAAGAGGCAGATTGAAAAAGCAAAAGAAAGGAGGCATAATTGATGAATCGTGGAAAAGGTGATCAGCTTTTCATAGGAGGAGTGTAAACTTTTTCTCTGCTATGAGAAAAAAGAAAGTGAGTTTCTGGACTTCAGTTATGTGCTTTATAAATAATCTCTTGAGAGTCTTATGGACAAGGTGGAAAAATTTGGACTAAATACAAAGGCAATTCAGTAGACAAATATCTCATTCAATCAATGCTGATTAATGATTTGATGCTGTGGGAAGGAAGGATTCTATTTGCATGGCTAAGGATTCTGTCCTTGGTCTTGTCCTCTCAGACTTTTTTTAAAAAAAATTCAATGCCTTGAATAAAGATATATAAAGCTTGCTCATCAAATGTGTGGATGACATGAAGCCAGAGGGATAAAGATGACAGAAATGTAGAATGACAGAATTAGGATCTAAAGAGTTATTGACAGGGTGAAATGATTGGTTGAATCTAACAAGAAGAAAATAAATAAGAATACATATACAATATTTTACCAAGATGAATAATAAAACAAAAGTTAATAGAAATAGATGACTTCAGAAAGATGTAGAAGGTACTTAGTTTAGCAGGATCACACATGAACAGATGTTTCAAAATTTTAATTGGAGTAAATAAGTGGTATGTTAGACATGGCTGTATGAAATTTTGCACACTAATTGTTAGATTTTCAGTTGTTAAACATAGCCATTATTAAAAATTAAATGATATAAACTTAAAATTAAATAAATTATATTAAAAACAAAGGTAATAAATACTCAAAACATATCACATCTTATTTTTCATTTTTTGTATTTTATACTCTTGGGATCTTTTTTCTTTTATGTCTATTGTATCTATTTGGTAGAAATACTATATAGTGTTGTTTTGTTGTGCACTTCTTCCTTGCTTTGCATTCAGTAATACATTTGCAGCTTGAAAAAGGCCACGGTGGGAGTATTTACACCAGGGAAATTGGCAAATGTTACAAATAATTTCTCTCCTCTAGCCCCTGAAGAGACAGGTTTTAAATACTTACCAGCACACAACTGAATCAGATAAACTAGTGTGTTGAAAGGAGATAGAATAACTAGAATTAAAGGACTCAAAATCTTGTTGAATAAAGAATAACTCAAGAGATATCTCGTGTGCAGAACACTCAGGGAGGATGGATGAGTTGTATTTAAACACTTGCTGAAATAATCAGTGAAAGAGATAGTTTTCTTGGTGGCCTGAAGGCATACAGACAGGTGGGTGGGCCTTATAGGGAGACAAATATCGATTTCTATAGGAAAGAAGATCCCAACAACTGTCAAAAGTTAAAAATGAAAAGCCTTGGGAGTAATAAGCTTTTTTTCAAGGACAGGATATTTGGTAACATCAAATGGGGAGCTAGGCCAGATGATGACCTTGTAGGTATCATCCAACCTCCTGGAATCTTTGAAGTTCAGGGGCATGCATTGCAAATGACTGAGGACACACAGGGCCCAAATGACTGGAAGCATGCAGGGTCCAATTTCTGTGAGGCTGGTTATTCGAAGACTTAAGAGGGAGCTCATATCCTTATTGTCCTTCAGACCATTAAACACATGCACTCTGTTGAAGGCCCTGAAGATGACAATTTTCTAATGCGAGGGAGAGAGACTTCCAATACATCAGATATTAGGAAAGTGGATGACAAAATCTTAATGAGAGACTCCCTCAACTTAAAAAAAAAAAGTAAACAAAACTTTGGAGTCATTAGTGGCAGAGAGATAGACAAGATGACATTTTGGAGCTCCAATTTCAATAATTCTAACCTTTCAATGCTGTACACTATAAAGAAATTGATTAAAAACATATAAACTAATAAAAATATAATATTACTTTCTAGTATTCAAATTTATATGTGGATTAGAGAGGCTATGGTGTAGAGTGATGTATGGTGGAATTGTAGGTAGCTTGGGAAATTTGTGATGCTAATTTTTTCTGGGATATTCAGAGAAGGGTATATTAGTCAACAAAGAATCTTGAGAGTCTGGATAGTGGTGAAAGTTTTTGTTGAATCTTAGAGACGTCTGGGATTTTAAGATGAAGGAAAGAAGAGAGAACTTGGAAGTAAAAAACTAAATAATCAGCAGAGCAATTTTGGAGGATCTTATAAGTACTAGAAGAGATTTAAAGAAAGATTAGATAAGATTTATTGGGAATAAGTATATATTACAGAGTCTTAAGAACAGAGAATGGA
The DNA here is from genome assembly GCA_028627145.1 of Eidolon dupreanum. NCBI lineage: Eukaryota > Metazoa > Chordata > Mammalia > Chiroptera > Pteropodidae > Eidolon > Eidolon dupreanum. The sequence goes on from CM053507.1 coordinate 103,551,626, forward strand.
GAAGTCTAAGAAAATTCTGTGAACGGAATGCATTAGATATCCTAGGTGTGCTTTGATGGCTTCACTGTGAAAAACTTTAATGTAAAGAATAGACTTGGATTTCAGGCAGTTCTAGACTTGATGGAATCATGATGGAGTGAGGACAAGGAACAAGGGGAAAAATAAGCCAAAGGATCAGATGACAGGATGAGCTGCCCTCTTAAAATAAGTGTTGAAATCAATAATGTTTAAGTGAAATCTATCAATACTTCAAGCCAAGGTGAGCCAATTAAGTATTAAGAAGCTATATATCTGAAATGTCTTTTAGTATTCAACTCTAAATTGTATAGCATACAAAACCTCCCAACACTGTTCCAGTCTATAGAAAATAGTTAAAATGGTATCATAAGACATAAAAGATGATAAAAGGTGACGAATTTAGGGAAATCGTCTTTGAAGGACACCGCCCTGATTCTCCAGGTGATGGCAATTAGCATTTAATGGAATCCAAGTGGGAGCTTCATGTTTGGAGCCCACTAGGAAGGCTGTGTTTTGTCATTTCTCCAAGCCATGTGCATTCCAGAAGGAAGTTTATAATGATGAATTCAATATATAGAATGGAAATGGTGAGAAACATAGTTATGTCTGTGTAGAACAAAACAACAATTGCAGATTGAAACAATTGGGGATCCTGAAAGTCAATGTTTAAAATTAGTTCAAAGAGCCTTCCTCCCATTCATTTCCCCTTCTTTCCTCCTTTTCTCTCTTCTCTCCCTTTCTCCCACCCTCCCATTCTTCTATAACAATTGTTAAAGACTTAATGGCTCTGAACTCAATACTAAAAACCAGAAGCAAATTCACCAGGAGACTAACTCAGAGTAAGCATAAGGGCTCCTTGCTTGCATGACCATATGCCATATATTTGTATAACATTTGAGATACTAAGATATTTTAATAGCAACCCATTAAGACTCCTATCTCTTTCCATGCAAAACTTCCCCTCTGCAACACTTCCCCTCCTGATAGGTTGTGTTGAATAGCTAGCTATAGGGAGTTTGGGGAACCAACTAACTGGTGTTACAGTTAGACTGGGTTTATGGAATAAACCTATGTTGCTCCTAGGGTCTTTTGCATAGAGTTAAGCCATCCGTGGCTTCAGGGCATACAGTGTGCCAACCTACCAGACATGGCAACCTAAAATGTAGGACAAGAATTTAAATTACAATATAAACATCGCCTGGCCTATATAATGTGGCACCTGAGTCATGTGGTAAAGATGAGAAACAAGGTTTGAAATACACGAAGCCAGAAGCTAGTCTGAAATTCTTCTAATCATCAGCTCTGTAAAATTTTAAGTAGGAGATTCAGTTCTCATGAAAGCCTGACCAAAACCAAAATCATTTTCTATCGAGAATAAATTTTAAAATGCCACATAATTCAGATAAATATATAACACATACTTTCTCATCTCATAACAATTGTTTAAAAATACATCTGTAAGTGAAGTCTCATGTTTTAAGCCTCTCAAATATCAATAATAAAAACAAATTCAGTCAATTGTATTAGAGGAAAGACTAGATTATTATTTTTTCATTCTCCTTTAGAATGTTATATTACATAGTCATTGCCATACAAAGAGATGATCAAAGAACATGGAGCCAAAAATATATACATGTGTATATATATGAGTTATAGAAATGTGTCAGGCAGTTTTTAAATATTATTTAAATATTATATTTATTTTTCTGAATTTTATGACATATATTAATTTTTGTTATATGTATCATTTTCAAAAATATATAACTTGTGACTTCTTATTCTAAATAAATATTCATTTTCATACTTGTATTTTTTCTTAAAGAAGGCTCCCCCAAATTATATCAACTTTAGTTTCCATAAAACCCATATATGCCTCTGATAGAAACACCAGAGACAAACAAACAAACAAAAATCTAAGACATGGTGCTTGACATTTAGAAATGTGCCTTCCACTACGGCCATGCCACCCTGAACAAGCCTGATCCTGACTGATTTCGGAAGCTAAGCAGGGTTGGGCCTGGTTAGTACTTGGATGGGAGACCATCTAGGAAGACCAGGTGCTATAGGTGTTAAAAAAATAAATAAAGTCATAGAAATGTGTATTTCAGGGAGAAGAAAAACTGACTGGTGAACAAAATGTTATAATACTTCAGGGAGAATAGAAAAGAGTATGTGAAAGTTCTGTGGTTCCTTTGATAACCAAATTAAATGAAATGCTCTAATTTCAGACTCTGATGATGTGTTGATGGTGGAGGATTGTGTAATCTGATGAAATTTTCCTCATCATCTGCTTAACACATTCAGTAAGCCACTGAGACTTGTTCACTCAGGCAATCACAAACTTTCTTGAGAGCTAGTGGCAAGTTGAGTCTTAGCATTTGGGCTGCATGCTTTTCATCTTCTCTTGCTGAGCCACGAACACATGGTTCTCTTCCTGAGATTTCCATGTTCTGGAATATTGGCTACCCAGAGATTCAGATGGTCTCCAGGGTGCACTGGAAGGAGAAATTCTGAGTGGATTTGAGGCAGGTCTGGAAAGATGGGCAGAGATTTAGAGGGTCTTAAAAATCATTCAGATTCTGACTTCAGACTTGTCTGCTTGAGGGAAGCAGGATGAATTCTGGCAGTAAGGCCATACTGAAATACTATCAGCCTAATTAATATGGTGATGTCATACTATAGAAGCTCACCCTTCGCTAAAACCAGATGCAACCATGTCTGCTTGGAAGACTTTGGCAGGCTCAGACAACTTCTGAGTCTTCTCTCTTACAACCTGATTTTGTGTTGCATTTGAAAATGTCAGTGCTTTCACGGAATGAACACTTTTGAAACTTACTCATCACCTTCCTTACAATACCAGGTCCCTTTTGAGTTTTGTATTCTCATTTTCTAAGCTTCCCAGGTCCATTATCTAAACCATTTTTAGTTCTTTTAATTTTCTCTTTCTCTTAGATATTCTTCTATGAGGTAAATGAGACAGAATGTGTAAAGCATAAGATATGTGATAACTGTAACATGCTAGGCACTCAACAAGTGACAATTCACTTTCTCTTCCACCTTCCCTTCCTGATTAAGACATTAGGAGAATTTCATGTTCCTCTCACTGGGCTCCATTGTATCCTTCTCTCCATTCCATACTATACAGCATCACCACAGGCATTCTATAAAATGTTCCTCTTCACAAACCTCATGTCTAATCCCCTGTAGTGGGTTGACTTGTGTTCCTCAAAAAACTGAATCCACGTCCTAATTACCAATACCTGTGAACATGACCTTACTTTGGAAAAGAATCTTTGCAAATGTGATCCTTAAGTTAAGAATCTGGAGATGAGATCATCTTGGATTTAGAGATTCAGTGACAGAGGTCCTTATAAGAAGAGAGGAAGAACATCTGAAGATGGAGGCAGAGATTGGAGTGATGCATCTTCAAATTAAGCAATGGCAAGAATTACTCACAGACTCTAGAAGCTAGGAGAAAGGTATGGAATGGATTCTCCCTCAGAGCCTCCAAAAAGAAGTAATCCTGCCAACACTTTGCATTCGAATATACAGAAATAGGAGAGAATAAATTTCTGCTGTTTTAAGCCCTCGAGTTTGTGGGAATTTCTAACAGCAGTGCTAGAACTTTAAAACACCCTCTTTAGCCTGACCCTTAACATCCTTTTTGAATCCAAGTGCGTAGCCCACCTTTCCCAGGTTCTCTTTTACTACTCTCCTTTGCAACTTCCCCTCTTCTGCATATGGAGAGTCCCTTGATCATGCAGTGATTAACTGTGCATTTTGCTTTTTGTAATGTGATGCCTTTTTTTTTTTTTCCTAAAACTCATTGTGTCTCCTCTACTTGTTCAAATTCTAATCATGAAATGAAAGACCTACCCTAGCCCACAGTGATTTCTTTACTATTCTGAATTCTTATAACACAAATTTAACATTGAATCCTGTTTTGTTCAAATAGCATTTGTTTTTCTCTACATATATGTATCTCCTTAAGGGAAGGATGTTTTTACAACATAGAAAATGTTGAATAAATAAATGAAGTCAGAAAGTACTGATAGAGAATGTGGCTGAATTGTGTATGCCCAAAAATTATACGTTGCAGGCCTAAATCCTAGTCCCTCAGAATGTGACTGTATTTGGAGATAGGGCCTTTAAAGAGATAATTAAGGTTAAATGAGGTCATAGAGATGGCTCTAATCCAATCAGACTGATGGCCCTTAATAAGAGGATATTGGGACACAAAGAGACACGGGTGCACATGCACAGAGAGACCACCATATGAAAGGGCAGTGAGAGGGTGGTTTTCAGCAAGCCAAGGAGAGAGGTCTGGAATAGACCCTTCCCTTACAACCCTCAGAGGAATCGAGCCCTGCCAGCACCTTGATCTTGGTCTTCTAGCCTCCCAAACTGTGAGAAGATAAACTTCTTTTGTTTAAGCCACACAGTCTGTGGTATTTTTTTATGGCAACCCTAGCACACTAAGGCAGCAGATAAAAGGCTAAGTCTGAAAAATAAACTGCTAGAAGGGCAAGTAAAAAGACAAATTTATTTTGTACCTGAATTTATGTCTTCTCTCTCAAGTCCCAGTCATAAAATAGCAGACTGCCTGACAGAGCCCTTAGTAAAGCTCAGTGACTTTTGAGTTTATTATGAAAACAATATCACTTTTGTATGAAATTCAAAGAGATATAAGAATACAACTGCAACCTGGCTTCCATCACTCTTCACCTTCTTTTAGAATAATGTTATTGCCTAACCTATAGTCAGGAAGTTACCTGACAGTCTCATGAGTTAATCTGCTAATTTAAAATTACACAATGTTCAATCAGGGGGTTTTAAGCCTAGGCATTTTCTAGGATTGACTATAGGGTATATGGATTAGTGAATCTATTGAATAGTTGGCTGAGAATCAAAATAACACTGGTTATTTTATTTTTATTTTATGTATTTTTTTTGTCAAGGTCATATCACTATATGCTTTTCTCATCTTCATTCCTTTGCCATCCCATAGTTTCTACTGGTTAAAGGCAAAAAAAGAATTCATCTGAATTGATTCCATACTATTAAAATTAAATTTGGAATCCTGAGTTTCCTTCCGGGGAGTCACTTTTAGAGGCTTATTGACAGAATGTAGTGTGTCCAGAGAGAGAGGCACTGAAAATGGAGAGGACTCTACCCAGTGAGGCACCTGAGGGTGTTTGAGGTAGCTTGTGTTTGGTTAGAAATATATGGAGGGCTCACTACTGGATGAGGGTTCAGCTTGTTCTCCATGGTTCTTGAGGTAAGGAGCTGAGTCTAATAAGTGTGCCTTTCAGAATGCTAATTTCATTTCAACACAAAAACTTTCGCTACACAGTTTAATTTCCTAAGGATCAGAAGTAATGAGGTGTAGAGACCCATTGAGTAGAAATGTATTTTAGAGGCTAACAGGGTTTTGGAGTTGTAGCTTTACCTCTTATTAGTTGTGTGACTTAGTCTAGGTACTTAATTTACTTTGCTTCAGTATCTCCATCAAAATGGTATTAATGATTGCCCCTACCTCATTCTGATTATTAGATGAAACAATTTGTGTAAACTGCTGAGGAAACTGATACCAAGAGGGGTGGTTTAACATATTTAGTCACAAATTTCAGCTGAGCCTATGCCTAGTTTTGAGCTCTAGACTCTGATCTCATTATGCCACTTGGTTTCCAAGTTTCCTTCCAATATCTAAAAGGGAAAAGGAGCTATAAATGGGGAGTCTGAGGGAAGTACATTGAAAAGTAAAGGAATTGGCCTCTTTCTATGGCCAATTATGTAGACTTACATTAGGCCATATAGTTGACAAAATGATTTTATCTATGAGTCTGTTTAAACACCAAGAGCAGCTATTTCTTCTCCCTTGCCCCAGTCCTCACCCTTCTGCTTCCTCCCTTTATCACTCTCCAGCCTCTAGCAGGGCGACACTAATGTACAACTGGAATATCTCTGGTGAAGCCATTTCTTACCTATCCTTTGCCCTCCTCTAGCATTTAAATCCATAAAAGGCTGTTTTTGAAAACTCGGCTCTGACCAGACTCATTACATTAAAAAATATTAAACTAAGAACATAACTCTGTATTTTAATCATAAAACATAAAAACTAAGAAACAAATTATGAGGAATAATAGACCAAGTAAGGCTGGATCTGAAGCAGGTCATGCTCAGGAAGACCTATGGGGATAATTTATAACCATTACCCCCTGGGTATCTCTGAGATAGTCCTTTCTGAGATGAGTATACCTTAAATTTTGTTAAAAGGTGTGAAGCACATGTTAAGCTCTGGGATCCTGATAATATATATGATAATAGCTGTCTGGTTGATACCTATATTAACTAGGCTCATATCTAGAAAGACCTTGAAATAATATGAATTGTTTAATTGAGGGTGCTTATCATCATTAATAAACAACAAGAAATAGTCTAAAAAGTTATTTGAGAAATTCACTTAAAAATATCACCAAAATTTCAGAAAATTAGTCTCTGAGGTAAACCTACTATATATTGAGAATGGCTCTGCTGTGCTTTATATACTATATATTATTTGGTCCTCACCAATAATAGGTCAGTGTGATCATTGTTCCTATTTCACAGATGAGAAAATTAGGTCCAAAGAGCTTCAGTAACATTCCCCAAATCACACATCACTATATATCTAAAAATTGTGTTGTTTACATGTGTTTCAAAGTCAGATTTTTCTTCATCCAAATTGTAAAAGACTTTAGAAGAAATTGGAGAAGTAAGCTTTTCTTCTCATTAACAGATAAGTTTACTTTTATTCTTCTTGCCTGAACTGCTAATATCATTTTGGGCACCATTAACATTATACAGCTATTTAAATATGGTCAGCTCTTTCAGTAAAGTTAGGGGGATAAAAACATTTTCAAATAGGTGTATGTGCATTATGCAAGCAAAACTACAATGTGATCTTAATTATGGATGCTAATTAGTTATTATTTCCAAACTCAAGTGCTTAGAATGTTTAAAATGCAATATATTCATGTGGATTTTTGAGGATATTGGCATATATATGAGATACGTTTGTGCATATCTAAGCTTATATGTATGCATTTATTTTAGGTTATATGAATACTGAGTACAGTATCTAAACAGTGTATGATATTTACATGTTATTTCATTTTTTGAGAGAACCTAACCCTCACAATTATCAACTATGCATAAAATCTAAATAGCAGATATAACATGTTGTATAGGTCTGACTACTCATTCGGAATAGCTGTTCTTTGCTTTTATGATATTGGGAAAAGGAAAGAGTTAGTAAAGAAATAAAAGCATTCCTCAAGCACCTCTTCCGTAAAACACATTCCATACAGTCTGTTGAACCGGCTGGAATCTTTCTCTGCCCCCACCCCACAACCCTCTCAATGCAGCGGGAAAGTCGGTGGGTAATTGGGTCCAGATTGAAGATGCTTAAATATTCATGAGGCTGGCAGGGACTGGGAGGGGGCGACTGTCTAGAATGGGGGTGGGGGCTGGGGAAAGTGATTAGTCATTGAAAGCTAGTGAATAATTCTGAGAAAGAGACGCAGAGACAGCTAAGAAAAAGAGAGTGGAGGGGAGGAGAGAGAGAGAGAGAGAGAGAGAGAGAGAGAGAGAGAGAGAGAGAGAGAGAGAGAGAGAGAGAGAGAGCATGTGCGATGAGCAATAGCTGTGGACCTTACAGTTGCTGCTAACTGCCCTGGTGTGTGTGAGGGAGAGAGAGAGAGAGGGAGGGAGAGAGCGCGCGCGCTAGCGCGAGAGAGCGAGTGAGCAAGCGAGCAGAAAAGAGGTGGAGAGGGGGGGAATAAGAAAGAGAGGAGGAAAGGAGAGAAAGCAGGAAGAAGGCAAGGGACGTTACAACCATGCTGTGCTGTATGAGAAGAACCAAACAGGTAGAGCTAAAGATTTTTACTTCTTGCTGTTGTGAAATTACCAGAGTACAGTATTTCCCTGTAAAGGCAGAAAAAAAATATTTTAACTGCTTCTGCTCTGGCCATGGTGCTCGCGTTTCCTTAGCATATGGTACCTGATGGTTGCATCCCAGCTTTTATTCTCTTCTATCTCTCATGCTCTGTTTTTGGAATGCTGCTATTAATTAGGATGAGGTTAAAACAAATACGCCTGTTTGGCTAGAAATAAGAAAGATTTTTTTTTTTTTTTGGCTATTAGTAAATGTTCAGCATTTCAGATCTCTGATTTTGTGGGTGTAGATGTAGAAAGGGGTGTGTGTCGGGGGGGGGGATAAGGGCTCTATCTACAAGATGGGGAGGCAACCCATTATATGATATGCAAAAAGCAGGGTTGAAGGATTAATATTCAGTAGTGAGTATTGCTTGTTCTGTTGTACAGCTTTCTCACATGTGCTGCGGAAGAAGCCTTATTTCTTACATGCCTGAGCCTCAAATGGGCGCAGGTATTAATGGAAGAACATGTGGCGGTTTCATTTATTTATTTATTTATTTTTCTATGAATGGATGAAACTGTGATTTGGAAGATTTTATTTTTTTCCAAAAAAAGAATCTAAAGACAACTGGGGCTGGGGAAAAACTGGCGGTGTGGAAGGGGAAAACCCCCATAGCCGATTGTGCACCAGCTGGTCAGAGGAGAGGGCGGACCACGCCCCTAGGAGCTTTGAGCTCCGTTGAGAAAGACGAGCCGAGTATTACCTGTTGGAGATCAAGTCTTTTCTCCCCTTCCCTTGCATCTTTCCTGGGATTGTCAGCGCCCAGAGATGGGCTAACGTTCTGGATAATAACCATGGTGACTCATTTTCATCAGGAAGAGGGACACATACAAGATTAGCAAGAATCCGTGTCCCCTCCCTCCCTCCCCCACTGCCCAGGTTTTTCTTCCATTTCAAATTGCTCACTTATTTCTTGAAAGACATTTTAGAAACTTGATTAGGGTGAGGGTGGGGAGAAATGACGAGTATGGTATTCCGCAGGAACCCACGGTGCCGTGGCATTCGCCAAATGAAGCTTTCAAACACATTCGTTGGAACACGTTTGGTGATTTTGGCGAAGGATAAGGAGAAAAATGGGTGTGGGATATGGATGAGTGTGTGCTTGTGAGTGAGTGTGTGTGTGTGTGTGTGTGTGTGTGTATAGGTGTGCGTGCCGGTGGGAAGGGAGGCAGTCTTGATCAAAGAAGCCCTTTACAAATTGATTGCCTTTGGGGTGGGGTGCAAGAGATAGGAATTGGGCATTATTCCTGTGCAGGTATTGGATATTGGACAATTTGTAATACACTGGCTGAATTCAAAGGGGGTGGAGGCAGGGAGTGGAGAAGAAACAGCCTGCCAGCTTTGCACATTTAGCCAGCGCCCTGAAAGGAGGGGTGGGGAATGAGGATGAAGAAGAAGGAAGAGAAAGGGGGAGACTGAAAGAGAGTATCAGAGTACTGGGTGGAGAGAGTGGAGAGGGTATCATAGCATAGGATGGATGGATAGATAGATAGATAGATAGATAGATAGATAGATGAGTAGATGGGTAGATGGGTGGGTAGCTGATAGATAGATACAGATAAATAAGTAGCAAGTACCTGAGGTTTTGTATGTGGTTTGTGTGGGGGGTGTTTGAGGAAGAGTCTTACATGCCACACTTTCCTAAACTGCTCTACCGTTCTAGAGATTGATGCTTCCATTGGCTCATTTTTCAAACTAGGACACTTCCTCTCCTTGTCTTCCTTCATTCTAATACATAAATGCAATAGATACAGGTGGCTGGGTTAAGCACACTGTCAAGGAAACGTCCTGAGATTGCCCCACTGGTGAGTTGGGGAAATAAAATTTAGGAAGGTGGAGCCCTAAGGAAGCCAGTACTATTCATTAAAAAAGCTTTAATTTTGGAGACAAATATGCTGGTTTACAACTTTTTGCCACTTTATGTATACACATGTATACACATACAAGTATACACACACACCCTTCGACAAAGGAAACCAGGCATGATTTTTAGAAAGAGAATTTGTGCTAATGGAATTCCCTTCCCCAAAATATGACAGCTGCCTCCACCAGGGTTCTATCTCAGTGACAGCCCCAAGTGTTCAATGGGATGTGCAAACTGATGAAGCTTAAATCATGTATTTAAGGATCTGTAGAAATTTGTACGTAAATATGTATAGCATCTGCACACTCCATGTACAATAGTCATGCGTGCCTGCCTGTGTTTTAGCATAATTTATATTCAAGAGAGAAAATAAAAGGTATAGAAATTGTCCTGTTTTGCCCATGCGTTTTATAGATGTGTGTTTCTGTGTGAAATGATCGTGTTCCCTATTTACCACTGTTTTGTATCAGTCACATAAGTCAGTATTTAGGATAGCAGTAAATCAAGCTGAAGGAAATGGTATGTTTAGGGTGTGGGCTCCACACTATACTGGTTGGCTTATATATAACATGAGTACTTAAGTCTCACACAGATTTCCTGCTTATGGGAGAAATGATCCTATATCATTCATGGCAGAAGCCAAATGTGTTTATCTTTGTTTTGGCATCTATTCATCATTCTAGTCCTTAACGGGAAATAAAACAAGGGCAAAATCCTGCAAAGGTCTAGACTCTGCCACACCCATGAAATCCAGCAGAAATGTGGGAGGGGGCTGGAGAGATTGCACTTCCTTCCTCATCCACTTGAGCAGCTTAAAGAAGGAATCTTGGATTTCAGAGTTGTAATACATTGCCAATGGGTGAGAAAAAAGCATAAATGACCTTTATTGGCCATTAATTACCTACCACTATAGATTATCATAGCAGGAAGAAGAGAATGGGAGTGGGGTGGAGATGAGATGATAAAGGAATGAGCAAAGCAGGAATAAAATAAAAGAATCCCTGAGATTTTATTGGTTTATGATTTTCAAATATCTTGGGGCTAACTTTAAATAGCTTAATTACCATGCGTATTGCAGATGATGAAAAACTTGCAAGATAGGATCTGCATCCACAAAGCAAGAAAACTGTGAAGTATTTCCTTTGTTTAAAAATAAGGACTTCGATTTGTAATTGAAGTGTAAAGAATACCAGTGCAAGCAAGTAGCCCCTCTGTCTCCCACCCTTCAAGGCCACAAACATCTGCCTTTTTCCTCATACAATAATTCTTATCTTAGAGAGTATGATCTGCGATTTAAAATTCCAACCTTGCCTTTTCCTTGCAGGTTGGAAAGGTGTGGAAGAATGCCGCCTTGCTGCTTGGTGCAGACTGATTCCTCCTAGTAATAGATTGGATTCCTCCTAAATCTTGCTGAGCCACACCCAGTGTCACCCAGGGACTAAGTGAATTAATTAAATAGAGGCATTCTACTTAATGTAATTGTAACTGTTCATTTTTTAAAATGCTGATTTCTATCACACATTTCTAAATTTAAACAGAAGAAGAAATCATTTAAAGGGCTTTTTTTTTTTCCCCCTGCCAAATTATCTGGACTTGCAGAGAACCTTAGAAAATTCATGGTGAATCTAGAAATGTGTTCATATCTGGTGACCCATGCCAGGGTGCATACACAATGAGCCCTGTTCTCTCTTGCTAATAGTCTGTAACACTGGTCCCTCCCTCCCCACCCATGCTGAAGAAACTGGGATAAGAACATGCAGGGTTAATTTTTCTCTTGCTGAGCTGGCAAAACTATAAAACTATGTTTTATGCTAAAGGGCAGTGCTCCTATTCACTAAGAAGGAGAGTGGCAAGGGGTCTCCTTTACTTCCTTCCTAGTGAAATTGTCAGTGTTGTGCCTGGAGCTGATAATTCCACATGCTTCCGTTTTACCTGGCCCCAGAAGGAAGTAAGTGGTGGGAGAGGGGGAATTCCTTTTAGGCAGTAGTAAAGCTTGTGTATATTAACCGAATGTTCCCTTTGTTCATATTGATAAAGTAAGACAAGTCTAAAATCTTCCTCTAATATTAAAAGAACATTTCAAAGGATGCACCTACCCAGCTCATCTCAAGACAGATACAGCATTCACTTCCCTATGAGCTATCATGGAGGCATTCAGGCAACCAAGAGTGCCTGTTGTCAATCAAAGAAGTGACTGTGGACAAAGATTCTCTCTTTGAATTTCTGAAGTGTGGTCAGGATGCCTCTGCACCATTGTACCGAGTCTTCATACCTTTCTCTGAGGCACTTGGGAAGAGCACTGTGCTGAGTCCTTAGTTTATGCCACTTATTGATTCTGTGATCTCAAATGAATGATATAATCTTGGGCTTTGGTTTCCTTTTGTAGGATGGAGACTTAAAAGCAAAAACCAAAAACAAACAAGCAAAAACTTCACTTAGTTTGCCTTAAAGAGTTTTTGTAGAAATTATACAAAATTAATGTAAAGACAAACAACATAAATGTAAAAATATTTTTCTGTCCAAGTTTTGCAATGCGAAACTTAGCTTAGAACTTGCCAGTTTTTCAGGATTGTTCAATGCCCACCATACTGCCTTTTTCTGTTGGGGAGAAGTACCTTCTGGTCACATGATTCCTTGGCTTGTGTTCTTGCTCCTCCTGTTTTTCCTCCAGAATCTCAGTCCATCATGTCCTACTCTCTCTTGAAATTTCATCTTCTCCTGTTGTGCTAACCTCTTTCCCCATAGCCTGTGAATATACTCTTCTATCTACTCTTCTGTCTCCATCTCTATGGTGCTCTGTCTCACCCTCCTCTTAGAATACAGTCTCTAAAAGTACTCTCCGCACTTACTTTGTCCTCTTCATCACTTGCCATTCACTATTCTATCTATGTTAAGGCTTCTCTTCCCATAATTCCATTGAAACATATTCTGAAAAAGATACCACATCCACTGATTCTTTAGTTTATGTCTTATTTGATATCTCTTTGGCATTTTGTATTGTTGTCTATCCTCTTTCCTGACACTCTCTTCTCATTTTCGTCACTCTCAGATAAGTCCACCTCAGTCTCTTTTGCTGGCTTCTTGCACTTTCTTCTCCCCCAAATATCAATTATGTTCTGGTTCATGATCTTGATCCATTTCTCTCCTCACTTTATACATCAATTCTAGGTGATCTCATTCATGTCTGGAGTTTTAACCACCTGTGTGATTTCCAAATCTGTATACTGGATATCTCTCCTGAGCTCCTGACCTACAGGCAGCTCTAAGTATTCAAGAGATGCCCACATTTACTGTGTACAAAATCATACTCAGTGTCTTGTGTTTTGTATCACTTAGTCTTTCCTCCAAATTCCCAGCATATATACAACATCATCTATTCAGCTTCTGAGCTTTGGGGACCTGGGAGTAATCCTGAACATAGTTCTTTTTCCAACCCCCACATCCAGTTACTAAATCCTTGGATTCTAGTTTAAAATATTTTTAATCCATCCTCTGCTTTTCAACTCCACCACAGTTTATCCTGGTTCAGTCTTTCATTATTGCTCATCTGGACAAAGGCAATAGCTTCTTATATGGACTCCCTACCTCTCCATCTTGCTCTCCAATTTTCCTTACAAATAACACTGTACTTTTCTCTACCTAACACAAATTTGGTCATAGGATTTTCTCCTTCAAATCCTCAAATGGCTCCATATGAACTGTAAGCTAAGATACAAACTGCTCAGCATGGATGACACAACTTAGTCTTGCCTACTTTTCTAGTGCCATCTTTAGACACCCTCTCTTCTCACCTTGTGACACCGCATAAGTTTTTCAGGCCTTGGTGTCTTTGCTTGTACTGTACTCTCTGTCCACATTACATTCCTTCTCGGCCTGGAATATTCTCATTTCCCTTATAAGAGTTAGGTCTTTGAAGCCATTCTTGACCTCCCTAAGTTTTCTTCTACCTTTTTTGCAACTGTGCTGTATTTTGTAATCTCACTATAATATCACTTGTTGCACTGTATAGCATTTGGTTTTTCTTACAGTTCATACTGTAAGCTGCTTAAGAGAAAGCGTAGAATCATAATTCTTTTTCTATTTCCAGTGCCTACTACAATACTTGCCAAATACAGAAACTGGTTTTAACTGTGGATAATCTGTTTGCTAAATGAATGTGGAACCATGTTACAGACTTTTCAGAAGTTGTGGCATATCTAAATGGATGGAACCACTAGTATTCTTTTTCTTTAATCTATTGGCATCAGATTTTGAAGTGGAGCTGATTATCATTGATTGTTGTTATTGATCTGTGGGATGATAACCATCACTCTTTAATGAAAGCAGACACACAATGAGCCCATTAATACTGTGCTTCTCCAAACTACCATAACTGGTACTATCTGAAAAGCATCCTTTGAGATCCTCCTTCCCCTCTACCCAGCAGATAACCCCACCCTCTGAGGTTAGCAGAGTCTCAGGAAAGACAGATCTTTACTATGGTCTTGGATTTTTTCATGCCTTTCCTTTTGACTCCCAAATTCTCACCCTTGTCGCTTTGCCCCACAACTTTTCCAAATAATCCTTGACTCTATCTCTTGCTGCTCTTAGTTGATTTAATTCACTGATCACGCAAAGTTCAAAATATGTGGTTCTGTGCTCAGGGACCTAAGTTCGAGAATTAATTTTATTTTCATTTGGGGTTCTTTCCTTTCCACTGAAGTATCCACATAATACTACTCCTCAAAAAGAATTCTTGTATGGAAGTAAAAGGAAGTTGATTGGTGAATAGTCTTTCAAATGTCTGTTAAGTGAAAGAGAATCAATCTCTTTTACTTTTCTTGGGTTTGAATAAACCGAAGGGATTTAGATTCTGAAGTAGGCCTATTATGACCAATACAGGGAAAATTGCAACCACAGCTTTCCATGATAATACTCCCTGCCAGATTCCAAGTACTATATTTTCCTCTTACTGAATTGGCATGGCCTTGATAAGAGCAGTAAGACAAAATGATTTATAGGTGAAATTTGTCTCCAACTGCTACAGTCGAGTAGTGTTTCCCAATCGCCATACTCTTATTCTGTATCTGGTTCATTCTTCTCAATCTCTTTCAATCTCTTTCTTTGAGTTTTTCTGTTTTTTTCTTTATCCTCCTTTCAGGTCCAAGTGGAGTTTTCCTGATTAATACTACGTCATACTAGTGTTTAGTGGGTGAGGCTATGAATGAAGAACTTTCGGAAAAAGTGTGTTGCCTCCAATTTTCCAAATGGATCTTTAGACAAAACAGGCATTTTAAGCTCTATCTGGCAAGTATTAACTTCTCAATTAAAACAAAACAAAACAAAACAAAACAAAAAAACAAAAAAACCATTTACTGAGGGAATAAAAGTAGGAAGAGAAGAGTCGTCATGATGACCCATTAGGGGACATGTTTGGGATGGAAGACCATTCTCATGTACCTGGTCAAAGCTGGCTTTGTGTGAATGTACACTCAACTCTATTGGTTCTCCTCACCAGGCGGCTGCGATCAAAGTTACAATTCTTTCTCCTGTCTGCTTAGGTTAGAGGCGCATACTTATAGTGAGCTTACATTGTAGTGTGGGAGCCTGACCCACCAGATTTCCTGTCCTTAATTATTTACAGATCTTATTTTCTTAGATGTTGTTTGTGTAATGTCTTGTTTCATGTTTTTGTAGTGTAATAAACCCTTCCTCTGGGTTCTAGACCTGGCTCTGCCAATTACTTGTCATGTGGCCTTGGGTAAGTAACTTAATCTTTCTGAGCCTCAGTTTATTCTTCTGTGTAATGGACACATAAAAAGGACACTCCAAATCTTATCTTTCCTGCTAGATTGGTTTGAGGTTCAAATAAAATTATAAAAATAAAAATTTTTTACAAACAATGTTTTCAAGTGTAAGGTATTATTAATTGAAGAATTTCACATATTGAAACCTAAAATGTTCATGGTTCTATGCAAAGAAGTATCCTTGCTCTCTGTATAGAATATATGTAGAGAGACAAGTATAGATATAGTTATAGATATTGATAGATATAGATATAGATCTTCCATTCTCATCCCTTTTCTCCTGTTCTCTACAGAGTAAATATTAAGCATGATAATAGGTGGGAGCATAGTGTATCTTTGTCATGAGACCTCAAGGATCAGTTCAAATGCATTAGAAAAATTCATTGTATTTCTTTTTATCTTTTTCTGTTTTAGTCTTTTTTCACATTTATATTTCTCTTCTCCATTTGCTAAATTGGCTGCTTCTCCTTCACCCCACCTCACTTCCAAACTGGGTTCTCAGCAGTAATAGTACCAGGCATGCTGTGCTCACATCCGTCACATGAGGGCCCAGTCAGGCAGAAGAGTAGAGAGAGAATGTGGTACTGGTTGGGAGACTGAAAGTGGGGTGAAGCCTGGTTGAGAGAAGTTCAAAGATTATCACCTAAGCACCATTTTCATACAACTTTAGGATCCCTCATTTCATTAGAAATCAATCTTGATCAGAAGTGATATACAATCCTGAAGATTTCTAACTCAATTCTAAATGCCGTAAATAATTTTCTAAGCTCTCAGCATCTCTACAAAGGACATTTCAGTTCTCCTGTGCCCCTAATTGACTGGGAAAAATTACCACTTTAATAAAATGAAATTTATCAAATTCTCATATAAGAAGTAGAATTTTGTAAACTAAAGAATCTTATTTCTTAATATATGGATAATATTTTAAAATGATTTTAAATATAATAATTGAATCAAGTTTGTTTAAGAGATTCTATTTTTCCTAGAAGCCAAAAGTCTAAAATAGAACAATTAATAACATGCATATTTTATAAAATACTTTTAGATAGGGAGCTTATATAGAGTTTAACAGAGAGGTATGTTAACTAGAAATTTATAAGCTGGAGTCCAGAAGGGAACAGTTATTTCTTTGATTATATTTGTAGTTTGTTAATGGTCAGTATCCTCTTTAATGCTTCACTCTAGCCACCTCTCTATCTCTTAATCTCTCTGTATCTTGTGCTGTGTCTCTCTGTCTCTCTTTATGTCTCTCTGTTTCTCCCTCCACACACATGCACATACGTACTCCTATTATTTAGGTGTCCTTTGATTGAGTACTAGTAACAGAAACTAATTTTAAGAGCCTATAAAATAGATCTATTGAAAGAAAACTAGATAACTCAGAAATTAAGGAGTTGGTCAGGCAAACTTAGGGAAACCAGAGCAGATATGGGAACCTCAACAACAGAAATTCATAGACTTTATTTCTGGAGCCCTGCTTTTAAAAGACTCAGTTACTAATAACCCCCCCAGCTTCTCTCTGTTCAAAATTCTAAATAAGAGATAGAACTACAGATAGGGAGAGAATGAGAGAAAGAATGGAAAGGAATGAATTTGGTTGGTCCTCTTGGGTTAGCTAGTTACCAATGAACCAATCATCTATGACTGGAGAAAGAGCCAGGTCACATGGTTTAGGCACAATTTCTGAAAGACCACACCTGTGAATTTAGTGAGAGAGTAATCTGTCTGAGGAGGAATCTCTTGCATATACACCTATATGTCTACCACAGGGTAGCCATCCAGATCAGGAAGGATGTATCTCAAATATGGTGGACCCACTAATGTTTCCTTTTGGTTGTTTTCATATTGTATTTCATATTTTCATGTACTGCATATTATTATTGGTAGGTTATTATTATTGATATCATCACTGATGATTCTTAAAAGAACTAACCACACAGATAACTGATCTCAAGAGCTTTTATACCTAAAAAAGGAGGGTTAGGGCAAATCTCCACAGGTGGAATTGAGAGGCACAGGTTTTTCCACTGTCTTTCAGAAGCTCAACTCTGGCAGGTTCCACTTGTCTAAGACAAATACCAACTATTATATATTCTTGCTAATTTGGCATGGTGTGGCTTTGTTCTCTTTTCTTTTTTAGTTTGTGGGATCTGTTTTTGTAAAATGATTGGTCAATAATGGGTATAAAATATTTCCCTTGGATTTATATCAGAGAAATTCTACTCCTTGATATTAGTCATCTCATTTTGAATGTCCTTGAATTAATTCCAGCAATAATCATCATATTTATCTATTTTTAGCAAATTGGCACTTCCTAAAATATTGAGCTGTTGTCTCCATATGCACTAGTTTGCTCTAAATGTAGAATTTTGGTAATTATCCTTGCATCCATTAATACCAGTTCCAATAACTATTCAAAAATGTTATTTTTAAATGAAAATTTGAAAGACCCTAATACCTTCCTACTAATGACTATATAAAGGAGCTAGATTAGGCAAAAATAAATAAATAAATAAACAACTCAAAAATTGGCTGCTTTCTAAATGGCTTCAGAAACTCTTAGCACAACTAGCCTAGAAACTAGCCTAGACTAGGAGCTGTTAGAATGCAAATTCTCTTCCCACTCCTGCTTTGCTTTGGTTCAGAAACCAATTTACCTGCTTGGAGTATAAGCTGAGAAGTAAAATTAATCACCAGATTAGATCCTTAACAGTTATTCCAAAGGATGCATTCCACAGTTGTACCTAAATTCCAGGAGAGGCAATTGTTTCCATTATTTACAAAGAAAGAAAAAGAAAAAAGAAAAATCAAGGAAGAATTTTTTTAGAGAAAATTCTCAGTTTCTAAATAATTAAGTTGCAGTTAGATTTCTAGGTACATGTTGTACTGAAGGCAGCCTACTCTGGTTATCCAGACACTTACAGGGTTCTCATGGGGGAAGGAAAATAGGCAATGAGTACATTTGGGGTGGACATTGCATTTCAAAATTCTTTTCTTTAAATCAGTGGGAAAAAGTATTCTTTTATTTGAGAGATGTAAAAGAATAGCGAGACTTCATAAGTGATCCATCATTAACTTTTCTCACTTCATCTTTACCTAGGCATTTAGATAATTTTCTTCCAAAGTTTTATTGGATTAATATTTCTAAAAATTTCTGAGATGTTTAAAAGAAAGGAGAGAATGATATTATCTTTAAAAACATTGGCTCTTTCTTTAGTCAAATCTCACTTAGGGATTTGGTTTATTCAAATATGTATTTTTCTGAAGAGTAAGATCTTTAGAATCTTACCCTTAACACTTGAATCTCAATGATTTGTTTACTCCGATGAAAAAGAAGGTGATTCTGGTTTTTTGTTTGTTTGTTTGTTTGTTTGTTTTTTGTCATCTGGGAAAGCTACTCTGGAGAAAGGGGTTTGGAATTTAATATTCATTTGAACGTCTTTCATACTAATCTAAAATCAGTGTTCCCCATAGCTTTGACTGTCTTTCATTGAAAGACACAGGGTGATTACTTTTGCTAACTCAGTCAGATTTGTGCTCTACACTGGTGAACCGTTAACTGGAGAGCTGTTTAGAAAACATCAACAAGGCCTAGTTTCTTGCATATTTTTTCTCTCATCTTGAACTGTATGCTTTAAATCTTTGGAATAAAATCAGTACAGAGGAGGAAATGAAGATTACAATTGAAAAGGAAGGAGGAGTTATAAAATAAAATTACTTGATTTGGAATTGGGCCATGAAAACTGTTGTGAGAACATTAATGACTGCATTTGGCTCAGACCTCCCTTTGGAATGTCATCTGGAAGGTACAAAAAGCCCCAAACCAAAAATATTCAGAAAAGAATCCAAGAAGTTTGGGCACCAGTATACTTAAGTATATGTACTTAAGCATATTTAAGACCAAAATCAGGTTTTATTCTCACTTAAGTGAGAGGAAACTATTGATTCTTGGCTAAAAAAATAAAATAAAAATGCCAATTTTGATATCACAGGTATTGTCTTATTTTATGTTATACTGTATTTTTGTGATTAAAGGTTTTCCTGTAGGTCTCTACAATTCTATATTATTATTCTAGTATCACTAGAAACGGATTGGTTCATGTACAAACTGAAGTTTATTTTATTAAGTATATCTTATCAAAATTGTCACTTTTACTGAAATTGGGTATATTGTAAAAATCCATTTATAAAAAACCAAACTATAAAAATCATAGGAAAACCAATAGAAAAATTAACTTTCCCATATTTCAAGATTTACATATATTAAAAATATTATTTTCCCTTTTATTCTTCGCTGTCATCTTAGAAAAAAAAATGTCATGTTAAACTAATTATTTTTCCCTAGATTAGACTTCTGAGTCTCCTATTGACAATATCTTTTGTAGGTACCAGCACACTGCCAGTTACCCAGCTTATCACATGGAATAACTGGTTACGCTTCCTTCCTTCATGAAAGCTATAGTGCTAGTTATCAGTTACCAAATTCTATTTACGATGTCTTCCACATCTGTCCTTTCCTTCTGCTAGCCTTTCTCAACCAGCATTCTAGAAGAGAACAAAGCCCTTATACCCTGAGGCCCCAAAGCCCAGCATTAACCTCTTTCCTGTGCATCTTGATGGGACTGGTACTAGTTACATACTCTGTGAAAATGGAGAAAACAGTCACCCAATTCTTCTTTGTTGTTGTTCTGTGGTTGGATGAGCAACCCCAGGAGGAAAAGGGTGGATAGTCACCAAAATTCCCAGTTTTGGGCATCACCTTTGCACACTGCCTGCTCGTTAATCTTACATTTCATTTCCCTTTTTCTCAAAATTTCAATGACTTTTCTTCATTTACAGGGTTAATTATATTTATTTGTGATTGCTTTTCAAGGCTCCTCCAAATCTGGTACCAATCTGTAATTCTTGCCTTATCTCCTACTGGCTCTGCCATTGACTTGGCTTGTGAATTTAAACAAATTCAGTCTCTCTGGGTTTTCATTTGTTTATAAACAAAAGTATTAAACTAAGTTATTTCTAAGGCTTTCCAACTTATAAAATAGCATGTCATTCTGTCCCAGACAGACTTAGTATGCCTTTAAGTATTTATTTCCCTGTGTTTTCCTTCACTGTCATTTCTACTGCTTGGAAAGTCCTTTTTTTGCCTAACTCAATCTCATCCAACCCCTGAGGCCTGAATTAAGAGTTATCTCATCTGTGAAGGCTTTCCTGACTACATTGCTTTTTTTGTGACTTCTTCCCCTGTTAGTTCTTTAGTAGCTCATATAACTGCTCCATTTCTTTGGCATTCATTAAACAAAGCCTTACTTGATTGTTTTATTTGTATGAACCTAATTTTCCGCAACTAGTTTGCAAACCATTTATTTGATGGTAAGGTATAGAGTTCAGTGCCTAGTTCAAGAAACGCATGCTGATTGATATATTGATATCTACTCTGTGATAACTCTGTATTAAACTCTGTCTGGATGTACAAGACAAGGATGAACAAGACTCTGTAAACTCTCAGGAAAACAGGTAGAGCTATGACATTTCTGGGGCATTTGAAACCATGAAGCATGCCTTCTTTCTTAAGTCTGTTTACTTTCTTGGCGTCCATAAACACCTATTTCTGCTGGTTTTTCTCTCCTACATCTTTGGTTGCACTTTTTTTTTTTAATTTGCTTGTTTTTCTTTATTCTTGGTTCCTTTTTCTCCACCAGTTTCTGAAAAGTTGGTATTACCCAGGCTTTTGTCCTTATTCTTCCATGTTTTTACTCACTAGAAGCTCCATTAATAATCTAATCAGTGCCCATAACTCTCACAGGGACTAGTGATCACAAATTCTCTGGGCTCTCTATTTCCTGGGTTCTAGAGCTTCGTATCTAACTATCTGCTGGAAATCTTTTTCTGATCACACTCAGGCATACTTACTTAACAGATTCTAAAAATAAGTCATCATCTCTTGTTCCCAAATCTCTCTTTTTCTCATCCAGTCATCTAAATGGAAATGGAAGCCTCATTCATTCTCCCAAACTTCCTTTTATCATTAGATGCTACTACTTTTTCTATTTCTCAGAAGGAAAAAAGCACACAAGAAACTCTTTCATTTTTCCTTTTCTCTTACTCTTTACCTCAAAATTATGTCTTAATTGTTCACTATCCTCCATCTCCTCTGTCATCTCTAATCCAGTCATCTTGTACAGAGACTAATTCCCTTCTAATCTCCATTCTTTAACCCTCAACCTATTAAATCATCCTCCCCTCAGTGACCAAAGTGATCTTTTTTAAAGTGTCTATCAGATCATGTGTCTCCCCCACTTAAAAACCTTAAATAGTTTCCCATTCCATTTAGAACCATATCCAAACTTATTACCAAGGCCCATAAAATCCTACATGATCCAGGCCTTACCTCTTTGTCTGTCTTAAAACTGTACCCTTGATCACCAAGTCTGGTCACCTCCTTTTAGTTTTTAAAACATATCATATACCTTCCTTTTTCAAATCTTTTGCATGTGTTGCTCTCTCTACCCAGAATGCTCTTTCTCTGACTCTTTGAGAGGCCTTCTGTGGCAAATCTGAGTGGTGTTCAAAATCACTTTCTAACACACTGCCCATTTCTTTATTTTCTTTTAGGATTGCTCTCAATCTGACCTTTTGTTGTTGTTTAAATATTTACTTGTTAATTTTCTGGACCTTGTCTAACGCTTAAAACTTCAAAATCCACCCCTCTTCATATCACACATTCTTGAAAATTGTATAATTTCATGGAGTAACACATTACTTCACCCTTTCTCCCTTTCCAAATGCTGTTCCTTTTGCCTAGAACATGTTCCTTCCTCACCTTTTCTACATAACACATTTCCAGTTTATTTCCACAATGTGGCTGGAGTTGTGTTTTTTTGGGGGGCGGAGGGAGACTCCTTGACCCTCCAGGCTGATATGATTATTCTCCCTTTTGTGCCATCATTGTATATGATACATAACTCTACTACATTTAACATAACAGACTGTATTATAAGTATTCATTTACGTATCTGCCTTGTTTGCTATACTAGGAGCTCCTTTAGGGAAGAAATCATATTTTCACTTTTTGCCTATATATAGCACATAGTAGGCTCCCATTAAATAGGAGCTGAGTAAATAGAGCCTACACAAATGAACAAATACCACTGTTTAGTGAGTCGTAGAATGTGATGGCAAAATTTGGTTAGGTCTAAGGCAAAGGTTTCTCATTTCCCACTGATCAATCATGGAAGCTGCCTACTCTGGCACAGTTCATAATTGGGCAACTAATACATATCTCACACAGAGCTAAGACCACACAGATTTGGATTTCACCCAAGTAGTGCCAGCTGGTTGCTTCATCAAATAACAAGCACCATTTTGTAGAAAGATATGTTAACATGGACAAAAGCATTAACTTTTCATAGTCTGAACTAAGGATGAGTAGCAGTTTAAAATTTATAGCTACAGTCTTCTTGACCCATTATTCTGCCTTTCAACCCTTTCCTAACATCTAAAACTGATGTCTTCTGGTACTGATCCCACAGGAATTCTGGTGAGGCTTCATATCCTTCCTCTTTGTTAATGATATGTACACACATTTTCTCTCTTTTCAGCCTCTTTAATTTTTAGTGAGAAAATTATACACGATGATACTTAATTCTTATTGTTTTTCCTGGTCCCCTGTATTTGTGCTATGAAAGCATCCATCTGTCTGATGTTGCTGTACCTATTTCCAAACTGATCAACAAAAGGAAAGATACTAGTCAATTTCCCTACAAGGAAATGAAAAACAAATGGCCAGGTAATCATTGACTTATCAATATCTAACTTATGTTTCTTACAGTCAAAAATTATTCCTTATGGGGGTGTAGCCAAGATAATGGGCCTCCTCCTTGGAATTCTGAATAGGGAGACTATTCCTCAACATAGTCTGATTTCTTTTTAAGAATATGTATGAGAATCAAGAGGGAGAAGAATGGTTCATGGCCATTAGGTAGCTAGGTCCCTTTGAACTAAAGCTAAGTAACATAAAGATTAAATATATCTTTTGATTTGGATGAGAAATTTAAACACGTCTTTAGTTTATTACTTCAGGAAATGATAGTCTAAGTTTCAAACTGCTAACTTGCAAAACAAACTTTGGAAACATGTCTCATTTATAGATTGGGGTAATGTTCATTCCAAAATCAAATTTGGGAAGGACCTAAAGAATATAATTTCCATGTTTAAGGAATGGATGAGCATAAGGAAGGGAAGATGAAGCAGACTTCAGCTGAAAAAAAAATGAGTCATTTTTCTCAATTGTATATTTTTTATTTTGGTAATTATGTAGGAGGTGGAGAAGATGCATGAGTAGTTTGGATTGCTGGGAAAGTAGATGAGAGAAGCAAGTATTCAACATTGGAGAGATTGGTTTAGTGGGATATAGTGGAACTTTAAAACACCCCCAGACTTGGAGCTATTTCTAGAAGAGAATTCATTTTCCATAACACTAATCTAGCCATACGTTCCTTTCCTTCCACTTTCCACAGACTTTTCCATAGGCTGTTTTCTCAACAGAACCCTGTAAAGAGTGGAAAACCATTTCCACATCGAGACTCTGGAATTCTTAATTAATGTATACCCAGAGGCACTGCAGTGTCTTGCCACTGTAAATTTTAAGTTGCCAATAATCTTATCATACTCCAGGAATAGCCAACAAATCTCGATTGTTCTGATTAAGCTAAATTTCAGTCAAATTCTTTGGAATTAAGAAGGGAGTTTTCTTTGGATTCCAGTAGAGGGTCAACAGGTCAGGCCTGTGTTAGTTCAAAAAGATTAGAGAATAGAAGAATTAGACTAGGGAATAACAAAATCTTCTAGGCACTCTCTATACATTTAAGTTTTTATTACTTCCTGACATTAAGTGATGAGATTAACTCCACCTGAAATGCTTTCTTTCCTCCATTCTGCCAAACCACGTTCTGCCTCCAAAAATTCTGTTGAAAAATCTCCTTTATAAAATCATTCTAGATATTTCCTTATTCCCCATCTGGAACCATACTGTAATCACTATAGTAATTTTCCCAGTAATTTCTCCTCCCCCATTTTTTTTTTTTACGTATGTGTATATGTTGTATATCTTATACTTACATGTATTATTCTTTCCCGTTTCCCTAGACAGTGCTTAAGTTTCAATCCTGAGTTCCCTTTTTAATTTCACAAGGTGCTATACAATGCTTGTGCGTACTGAGTCTACAGTTTAAGCTACTAACTACCTTTTTATTTAATTGCACAGGGAAAAGTTGTCATCTCTTTCACTATATGCTTGATGGTGATAATTACCATTGATTAGTAGACCTAAGGGGATCTTAGAGATTATCTAGCCTTTTTTTTTTATAACTTCTTTTTAGCCACAGAAACATTTGTTCCAGGTATTTCTCAAAGTCCAAATTTACAAAACATAAAATTTGCTGTTGTCGCTAAAGCAGAGTCTGTTGGCCCAAAGCTCTGTCTGGTCAACCCTATCCTCTTCCCTGAAGCTCCTCTGATGAAGCCTAGGGAACAGTTTGGAAAACACTGACCTATATCCAATCCTTTATGGTGCAGATGTTGGAAGTTCTGTGCTCAAGATTACTCCCCTCAGAAAAGACTTGAACTGGATCCTTCCTGTATTAGTACTACTTCTTTCATAAGGGTGAAAGGAGATCATGATCTCAATTTTTGGGTGTACATGTCCCTAAATATTTTATATTTGTGAAGTAGGCATTTATATAGCTTGTCAATGGACAGAGTTCTTTTACAAATGAAGACTACAAGTTATTTTTCCGTTTTCCCCTTTCGACTCATTTTATTTTTCAATTAGTCTTTTTCATCTGGACTAATTTTGGGAGATAATATTTTCTTCAAATGTTATATGAAAGTCATTTATTCATTCAACAAACATTTATTCATCATCTACTGATTCAGAAACTATGCTGAGTGCTGGAAATATAAAAATAATTTTAAAAAAACACTCTACCCTCAAGTGTGTCTATTTGAAAGTCTGTATTCTAGAATGTGCTCCTAGAGAATTTTATTAACCAGGTATATTGTCCTAATTTTCAAGGATATTTCCCATTATAGGAATATACTAGTTTGTTTGTTTGTTTGTTTGTTTGTTTGTTTTTCATATCCAACCTGCCTTGGAGTCCTAGAGAGTAAGCTTCATGAATAAGAGAACATTCGTAGGTATTAAGACTTAAATACCACAACTCTACAGAATTTTTATGGATTAAATGTGTTAATATGTGTAATTTACTTAGAATTGTACTTGACATATAGTGAGCACTTAATGTTAACTATTGCTCGTTGATGTTGTAGATGATGGGATGTTGAGTGTACATCAAACGAATCATGTCTAAGTGTCTTTTGGTAGGACATCTTTAAGGATGACTTTTTGAAGTTTAGGTAGTGTGTGTGTGCATGTGCGTTTGTGTGTGTGTATGTGTCTAAGGTTTAATAACATGCAATGCTCTTTAGGGCTAATATATACTTGTTCTTGAAGTCCGGAACTGAAATATAATTAACCTATCTTACAGATGTGGCCAATAAAATAGAAATAGAAATTTGAGCCTGTCTCACACTCAGAAGCTGGAGAGGCCCATCACTTCCAGGCAACTGGAACGTGAGCATTTCAAGACCTAGACTGAGCCACTTTGAATCTTCAAGAATGTTGCAAAGATGTTATACATAAGTTATCCTCAGTGGTGGTGGCATCTGGGGTCTGGTGGCTGTGGTGCCCATGGACCAGTCAGTGGTCTCGCCTTAGCTGTGTTTCCTAGGTCCTGCTTGTTTTCCTTGGTTCTGGCCTGTTTTTTGAGCCTCATTCTCTGGCTTTCCCATCAGTAACGAGAGCTCTGATACTTTTCTAATCCCGTCCAGTTTCTATTGCTTATACCCAAGAATCTTACCGATACAATCCTACACCCAAGAAAACAGGCCCAAGCTACTAAAGTTTTTCACCTGGATTATTGCAGTAGTCTCAGATTTTGCACTCACAGTTCCTTCTGCCTGAAATATTTTGTTCGCTGGATCTATTCTCATGACTTGTTCCCTTACTTCCTCATGGCTCTGCTCAAATCTCACCTTTGTAGATCTCATCAAGGAGGCTTTCTCTCATCACCCTGTAAAAAGCAGCACCCCACCCCTACAACTCTCTTTCTGTCCCCTTTTATTCTTTTTCATTTTTCTCTCTAGTTCCTATATCCACCCGATAGTTATTTATTATTATTATTTGCTCACACCAGTGACATGCGAACTTCATAAGGAGGATCCCCTGACTCTTATAGTAGTAACTGACATTTCCTGGCACCTAGTACAGTGCCTGGCACATACTGAATGTTCAATAAATATTTCTTGAATGAATTAATTTAAATTCTGCTCAGATGCAATAATGACAATAATCTAAAAAAATATATACTATAGCAAGTGCATCTATTCCACCTGTCCCTTAATCTTGACCAGTAGCATTTCACATATTTCTTTCCAGTTATGTCATTCTAAGATATGTGATGCAGTGTATTTCCTAAGATTAATGAAAGAGAAGTTTGGTTCTGCCTACCACTACAGAATTCTTATTTATTCCTCCTTTTACATTTTAATTGTTTAAATATTTGGGGAGAAATTTCCTGCTGTGGTAAATTTATACTCATTAAATTGTCGAATGTGACTGTATTATTTATTTATTTACTGCAGGCACCGTGAGGGGAAATGCTTGCTTTTGCCACTGGCACCATCTGACTTTGATTGATTATTGTATTTTACCTGATAGTCTTTGGACAGGACTATCAGGGTGATGAATGGGTAAGAGCAGGAGGAGTTCAAAAACTGGTTGAGAAAGGATAACAAACCTGTAGCATTAAGTCAGACGCCGTGAGGTGTTCTAAACACTGAATAAGACAGAACATCCATCGTACATCCTATTTGCATTCCAAGTTAATCTTCGAAGAGTCAACATGGCAAAAACACTCAAAGATAAAAATAGCAAGATTTTCTTGAAAAGATTTAAGTTGTAAGGCAAAAAAAAAAAATCCTTTGTGGTTACTGAGCATGCCTCAGTTCCAGTGGTTGTGATTGTAGCTGGAATCCTGTGTATAACTTTTCTCAGCATCAGGGCCTTAGAAATGGAGATTTTTAAAAAATGAACCTTTTAAAGAAAATTTGATCTATGGGAATTTAAGGTTAAGATGTATAATGGCAAAATCTCAGGCACTGGGTTTTGTACTTATAACCTGATCTCAAATCAAAACCTAATCTCCCTGGCATTCTCTAAGCTAGATCTTCATCAGAAGCTTTATTCCATACAGAAGTGAAGCAATAGTTCTGCTAACATAGAGTGTCTTCAGTATGTCTGGATTCACCTGACAGTCTTATTGCAGCAGGGAGCCTAAAGAAGCTATTATTCAAACTTTCTTCTTTCTTCAGAGAAAGACATCTTTAAGGTGCACCTAGTGCACCTATGGCTGGCCCCTATATTACAGTCATGTGCCACTTAATGAGGGGATTAAGTTCTGAGAAATGCATTGCTAGGCGATTTGTCTGTGTGAACATCACAGAGTGCACTTACACAAACCTAGAAGGTACAGCCTACTACTCACCTAAGCTATATTGTATAACCTACAGCTTCTAAGCCACAAGCCTGTACAGTATGTTACTATTACAAATAACATGAGAGTAAATCAAGCACAAGAGAAAATGATGCGATCAAAAGACGAGATAGACACAAGATGTATGAGGCTGCTTCCAGCGTAACATTGCATACTTTGTTACAGCAAACTTTATTTTTTATAAGTAAAAAGAGTATACTTGAAGGTAATGAGTCATTCATTTATTCATCAGGAAATACTTATTGAGTGCTTGCTATAAACTAAAAGATACAGACCAATTACGGGAATCAGATGTAGTTGTCCCCCTATAAGATTCATTAATTCCTCTTCGTGACATACTTGTTAGGTTGGAGTTTAGTCTTTGCTAGAGTACCTCTAGCAAAACATTTAATGTTTTGTTGCTATTCATTTACAAATCTTCAACTGAGGAAAAGCAGATGAGTCTCACTTAAAATGTTAGGGGGTCAACCAAAACTTTGCTTACCCCTCATCACTCAAAAAGTCAGAAGCAGCGATCAAAGCAGAATTCCTGAAGCTTTGAACGGTTAATTTACTGAACTCTTTCACTTTTGTCTTCTTGTCTCTGTCCCTGTCAAACTTCATTGTACCTGATTCTCCAAGCTCATCCAGAGATGGGAGCTAAATACTAAATTTAGATATTTGTAACCCAATGAGTATTAGTCTCTTGTCATAAAAAATGTCCCAAAACCTCTTAATGTATTTCAAAACACCTTCTTATTTTTGAATAAAGCCTCATCAACTCAGTTTAGTTTTATTTGCACAGAAAAATTGGGCTTTGGAATAAATCTAAAGTGTTAAAATTCTTACTTGTAAAATGCTTAGAAGTATCCTGAGAAAAACATTTCTTGAAGCTTTTTGGCCTTGGGTATGGCAAAAATTAAGGCATCAAGAGCTCCCACAAAATGAAAAATAAAATGGCATGCAAATACAAACATATAACACACAAAACCTAAACTATGGAATTTTAGAGATTTTTCAGATTTCTAATTTGGGTCTGAGGTAATGGTTAATTGTCATTTTTCAGAACTTTCATTTAATAATAATTTTAAAAAATTAAACATTGGATTAACTTTAAAAATTAAAATATGATACTAACATTAAAGCATATTAGATTGTGCTTCTTGATAAGATTATTCTTAAACCATGATCTCAGATTCTCCCAATATTCCCTCACTGTCAGGGTCCAGAAACTCAGGGCCAAGGGTAAGTCAGCCTTAGATAAACAGATTGTCTGGCCTAGGCCACCAATCTGTCCAACATTTGTGACCTATAAAGATTATTCCTGCAAGCATCTCTGTTTATGCCAACTGTTTATATGCACAGTGGAAACTTCCTAAGCTGTCGTTTTCCAGGTTTCCTTTGCTTCTATGACTAATTACTTCTGTGCTAGGCCTTTCTTTCTCTATCTTTAGTTTTTCTTTCTTTCTTTCTTTCTTTCTTTCTTTCTTTCTTTCTTTCTTTCTTTCTTTCTTTCTTTCTTTCTTTCTTTTAGAGATTTTTCTTTCTTTCTTTCTTTTTCTTTTTTTCTTTCTCTCTCTCTCTCCCTCCCTCCCTCCCTCCCTCCCTCTTTTTCTCCCTCCCTTCCTCCATTCCTTCCTTCTTTCCTTCCTTCCTTCCTTCCTTCCTTCCTTCCTTCCTTCCTTCCTTCCTTTCTTTTTTTCTCTTTTTGCTTTTTTTTTTAGAGCCAAGAAAGGCTTAATTAACCCATGTTTTTTGGTCAAGGATGAAAGTCGAAGGAGAAGATTTCAAGATTATATTATTCAAGCTTTGCACAGTGTGCATGGTGATATAGCAAGGACCCAGAGATGACTGCTATAAGTGGAGATTCAGAAGGGTCTAATGAGAGGGAGAGAGAGAGAGGGGAGAGAGAGCCCTTCAAGTCATTCTGAAGAAATGAGGAGAAAAACATAGAAATAATCCAAGACAAAAAAGAGAGAGAGCTCAACAGGTATCCTGAATTAAACATAAGCCTTCAGAAATATTTGCTGTGTCCTAAATTAGTAGGTTGTAATTTCTTATAGAAAAGATATGATCAAGAAAGATCCCAACCACAAGGCACTTCTCCCTTGAGACTCATTTGCAATTTGATGCCATATTATATGCCAGAAACGCCCTTCTCACCCTGTTTCCAGGAAACCAAACAACGAACTTATATTTCCTGAACTCCTCTTATGGACCTAACTCTGTAAGGTACTACGAGACATGTAATGGAGTTGGGGAATGAAAACTCTACCATCTGGGAGGGGAAAAAAGGCTGATGTTTAAGAAATATGTACAAACTGAGAAACGAAAATAACAAAACAAGGTGCCCTATAATTATTATTATATAATTATATAATTGAAGAATACAGGTGCTATGTGAGGGCTTATTGAAAGAGGCAGGGGAACATGAAGTCTTTCAGGATAGGAAAAGGAGGAGAGTGTTCAAGATGACGGAGAAGAGATGGTATTCCAGCTAAGTGGGGTGGCCCAGGGCATGCTTGTGCAGTCTTGAGGGTACCATTCTGAAAAGAAAGAAGAGTATTTGATGGTAAGAGTTAGGAATGAGGGTAGAAATAGTTGTATAGATGAAACCTAGCCAAATATTTTGGCCTGCTGTGGTAAGAAATTTGTTCCATTAGCAGCTTTTGGCTAAGAGAGTGATTTGATGAAGGTATTATATATGTGTGTATAGTACATATGCATGAAGATTGCATGGGGAGATCAGTCAGGAAGGTGAGTTAAGAGGTTATTATTATTTTTAAAGTATGAATGAGGAAATGACACCTTGGGCTAGAATGTTCACAACTGGAATCAAAATGTAAAACTAAATGCAGTCCGTTTGAGCAAAATGAGCCATTTTTATTGCTTATGGGCATGAAGAAAATCTGTCAATACATGTGGTCTGTGATCCTTCTAGTTTGTTTGAGCACATGACATGAGGTATAGGCAGTAAGACAAGGCAAGTCATAGAAACAGTCCTTGTTTTAGGCAATTACTCTTCTTCAGACCTACTTGCTTTTCATTTTCATTTTCCTAGTTCTTGGATTGATGGCTCTATATCCCACCCTTATTCCCTGCTTCTGAGCCCTTCAAGTGAACAGTATCAAGCATTCCATCTCGGCCTCTGAGGTTTGGGGTACTCTTCCCACTGAGTTCTCAATTCTGCTTTCTTCTCTACCCTTGGGCACCATTTATGGCATTGAATTCCATCACCTCATTTCAAAGCCAGTGAACCCTGCAGGGCATTCCCATTTTCCTAACATTTCCTGTGACAGGTAGAGAAATGAAATATAACTGTAAGATTTCCAGCTTAGATAGTAGTGGCAGAATTGATAAACTGGAATGAAGAGCAGGTTTTGTAGGGAAGACAATGGTTTTGATTTCCAGCATGGTCAATATGAGTGAGGCATTCAGGAAGAAATGCCTAAGTGAAGATTCAGAAGTAGAAGGAGAGGAGACAGGTGCAAGTGACTCAAAGGGTGACTGAAAGCTTATTCATCTTCAAGGGCTTCAGTTGAGGGAGAGTTAGAAAGGGAAAAGCTGAGGGAATGGCTTATTCTCCCTTCAATGGCAGAAGACTCTTTATTTAAAAAACAGAAAGATCAATGAGTAAAAGAACCAGCATATGGAATAAGAGAAGTCAGTAAGGCAAGAGCTCCAAAATAGAATGAGCATCACTATTAAATAGGATTGATCAGGAAGGATGAGAATGGAGAATATACCATTGAATGGAGGAGGACAATTGATAGTCTCCAAGTGGACAACTTAATAGAGAATGAAAGACAGACTGTAAGTGCTCAGAAAGGGATTGAGGTGAAAGAAATACAGACAAGTGGCAGAGGCCACACATTCAAGAAATTTGGCACTGAATGGAGGAAGAGAAATAAGATTGTAGTGAAAGGGTGGTATTTTTTCAAGCTAGGTAGAAACCTGTGTCAAGCAGAGAAGGAGAGAGAAGGAGAGACTGATAGGCTACAAGAGGAAATAAATGTGACATCAATGAGGAAATGGGTTCAAATTCTTAGATTTCAAGAGGGTTCCTTATAAAGAAATGATATCACTTTGAAATAGAAAGGAAAAAGAAGACGAGAAATTTGTTGGATTGAGATGATGTTATGTTCAGGGGATCCTGTCAAAATTCTGAAGACCCCTCTCTTTTTTATTTCTCAGTTAAGCACTTTGGTCAGCTGCTGACAGTAGAAAAGAGGAAACAAAAATCTTAAGGGGAGCTTACTAAGCAAGAACAGTGAGTTAAGGAGCATGTTCCCAAGTGGTTTATATGACACCTGACTTCATATCAGCTGGAGAAGCCTGCTTGCTTGCTTGCTTATTTATTTGTTTGTTTGTTTGTTTATTTATAAAGCTGTTTTAAATGAAGCTTTCTGGAGGAGAGACTTCATTTACAAGCCCCTCAGTCAATTCTTAGACATACAAATTCAGGACCCAGTGCCTTATTGGAAGATGAAGCCATCTTGGGAACACTGTCTAATTTAGGAACCTAACAAGAAGCTATGATGTCTTTCATCCTGTGTGCATTTAAATCTTCACATCTCTCACAGTGTTCCCTTCACTAAGTATATTTCCATGAGAAAGAATGAAACATTCTAGCATACACTGGCATTAGCTCTTAGTTAGGTCCATAATATCTAGGTAAGCATTAAAGTATACCTACAACTAAAAAGAAAACTTCGATTCCAGCCTTGTACACATAAAGTTTAGAGGATGGTCTAAACCACTTATTTTTTTTTTTCCATTGAATTTCATTTCAGTCCATGAAGAGTTTACTTCAGGTGGGCATGTGGAGTCTTCTTCTCTCTCTGGGCTCTCCCCTTTTTTTCTATCTTTTTCAACATCCCGTTTTCTTTCCCTTTGTCCTTCCTCATTCCCCATTCTGGTTCCACCCTAGACTTGAGGTGGGACATTAGATCTTTACAGTTTTGTGCATTTCCCCATGTTCTATTCTAGAGAGTCACCACTAATAGCTGCACACATTTAGTCTCTAGAGCTTTCAAAGCTGTACATATAGAAGATAAAAAATATATTTACTTGCTAACCTTGACCTCTTCTCTAGCATAACTTTGATATCTTATTGTATATTTAAAAGTCACTGTTTCTTAATCTAGTATTACTCCTCATAAAGGTAAAAGGGAAAGAGAAAGTATGTGAAAATATAAAGTCCAATTTTTCCACACTAGGATACATTTTATTATTTGGAACCCATTTGCCAGGAGGCCCACAGTAGGGAAGCATTGTCATTAGTGGTGAATTTCTGTGAATTGTAGCATTGTGAGTTTCCTGCTAAGGGAAAATTTCCCTGTGTCTCTGTTCCTCTGTCTGTCTCTATCTCTGTCTCTCTCTCTCACACACACACACATATACACACACACGACACATGACACAAGAGCTGTTGTTTTGTTTGAAAAGTTTGTCTTGGTGTTTGAAAATTATCTCATTAGTTTTTAGCTTAGTTCGTTGATTGGGGTTTTTTATTTGAAAAATATATATATACTGCTAGTTATCCAGGATGAGAGTGTGTTAATATTGAATGCCACATTGAACTGGACCCTGTCATCAAGTGAAAGCATATCCTAAACTCATTTCATATATAAATTCTATACTTTTCTTTCATCCCTCTGCATTCCATTTTATTTACCAACTCAGAAATGGAAGGTTTTAATTTCCTTCTCAATTTCCTTCTACCAATTTGCCAATATACTCAAAAGAGTATATTAATTTCCTCCATTTTTATCTGACCCATGGCTTTCTTAAACACATGTTATCTGTCCTTCTTCCTCTCCCTCACTGTTCTAAAATTGCTCCCTCTGAGGTCCCTAGTGGTCTCTTCATTTCTATTTACAAAGACCTTTTCTCAGTCTTCACTTAACATTTTGCTGCATTATACTCTGCTGGACACCCCTTGTTGGGATTGATTCTCTTTTCTCTTGGCTCCTATTCTGGCCCTTTTCCATTTTTGCTCTCCTTTCTAGGCTGGACTTCACTAAGTCAACTTTATCCCTTTGTCTTCTAAATACACGTATCCCCAAAGCAAGAACATTTATCTCTATTTTTTTTCCATCAGAAATCTCATATTCCTATATACCTTCATCTATCACCTTCCCATAAATGACTCTTGAGTTTATATTTCCTGAACTAATGTGCTTTGTACTAGATAGCTCTAGTTGGAGTCCCTCTTACAGATGTTTATAATTGAAACTGAGTCCATCCTCTGTCTCCAAAATCTATCTTCCCCTTTGAATCCCTCCTTTCTGTTGATTCTTCCAGATATATTTTTCTCATTTGAATTTTTATATTTTATTATTTATTGTTTTTATTTATTTATGTTTATTTTTTAGGCGAGGCAACCCTTGGTTGACCTCACAGATTGCAAGGACCTGTCAGCTTACAATCCCTTATTTTTTTATTTTTTATGCCCACATCACCTGGTCTTCCTAGGTGGTCTCCCATCCAAGTACTAACCAGGCCCAACCCTGCTTAGCTTCCGAGATCAGATGGGATCAGGCTTGTTCAGGGTAGCAGTGGCCGCAGACTCATCCGAATTTTTAAAGTACATATTAATTGTACCACCCATTTAAGTCTGAATGCATGCTACTCTATGTATTTAATTCTTTCATTGTATTTCTTGTTACCATACCTAAAAAATAAGTATTTTGAGAATGAGAATTGCATTTTCTACATCTCTATGTTCCTGATTCCTAACTAGGTTCAGTAAATGATTTTTATTGTTGATATTGTAACTAAGTTTCTAATATTTTGCATATATTACTCTCATGGTCACTTTTGAAAGAGTTGAGATTGTGATGAAAATTGAATGATATGAAGATTGAATTGTGGTTCAGACCATCATCTCGAGACAAAATGTAGCTAATAAATTACTGATAAACTTTCTATAACATTATTAATAGTAGATTCTGTACAATTTTATACATGTTTGCACTGAATGTATCCTGCTATTCAGAATCTCTGATGGAGCAAGCTACTAGTCAAAAACCTCAGGAGGCAAGTTGAAGGATCTAGAGTTTAGTTAGGTTAAACAGACACCCTAATGAGAGGTAAGTCTGAGCTGAAAATTAAAGACTAGACTTCTACATCTCATTTGGGAGAATATCAAGGGATATGGATTTTTCTATTTCTTGACCGAAATATGGCTCAGATTTTCCTGTGTCAAGGGAAAGTAGGAAAAGTTTTTGAGGAATGGTTTCTTCTTACTTTGTGTTTTATGCTATTAGTTTACTAAGGGTAACTTCTATTTCTTAAACTCCTACCTCCCCCAGGACTAGGTTTACAGATTCTAAGAATTAGTGACTAGAAGAGACTTGACCATCTAATCCAAACCTCTTGTGTAGAGATATGTGACTTGTTTCCTCTGGGCCTTATCTCTGAAGCCTCAACTTTGTATTGCCCCTAAAGTTTGGGTAATTCCATCCATATAAAAATATTGCTGTTTTTTTAAAAATAACATTTTTGGCCCATTCGTGTTTAGTGGATTTTCCCATGAAAAAGTGGATTCTTTTCTTACTTTTCAGATACTTAACATTTGAAATTTAAAAATTATTCCTAAAGGATATTTTCCAAAATATATGGTTCAACATTAGAAAGAATATATTACCCTTCATCTCTCCCCGTCCATTCCTTCCTATACCTTAAAGCCACTGTATAGAGGCACTGAAGCACTGCTTCTGTAATAAGTTAATTCTGCCATTTCTCAAGGCTGAAAAACTCAGCTCGATTGACTTTCATTGGTTTAAAGTTTTCCACTCCAGTGTAAAATAGTCTATATTTCAATTACTCCACTATTTTCAGTTTAATTTATCAGTTGGTCACTGTATTTGTAAAACAGAAGTGGTGCTCAGACAAAAGTACCAAGTGATTTAAATATCGACTATTATATCTTAAGCTAGTCACATATTTGTCCCCTTATCCACCTACAGTGGCTGCAATGGCAATTACAAGAATTTATCTGAAAAGTTCTTCTCTGAAAAAAGAGACTTAGGAAATACAAACTCTTTGTACTGAAGGAGCCAGCTCTTCTAGGGAGATCTGAGGAAATGGTGAGCAAACCCAACACTACTTCAGCACACCTCTCTCACAGTCCTTTTTAAAAATGCCCCATTTTGTTTGAACACTACTTTCCTGAGTCAAAAGAGTACTTCAGTAAAATCTGCCTTCCTGGGGGCAAAAGCAATTT
This sequence comes from Eidolon dupreanum, assembly GCA_028627145.1. Classification (NCBI taxonomy): domain Eukaryota; kingdom Metazoa; phylum Chordata; class Mammalia; order Chiroptera; family Pteropodidae; genus Eidolon; species Eidolon dupreanum. The sequence goes on from CM053507.1 coordinate 103,588,092, forward strand.
CTCACAGTCACAGTCTTAGAAAGATGGATACTACTCAACATTGACTGGACAAAAGATGTTTTTGGTTTATTTTTTTTTCCTCCAGCAAAAATTGCTCAAATTGCTTGAGAAAGAGACATAATATGATGTTTATCCCTGTTTACAGATGTTTAACCAGTGCCCCTTCAGAAGGTCGTGTGCCTATAAACAGCATTGTGGTAATTATATCCACTGCTGCAGAGAACAGATGTGTAAATTGGTGGTTTCTTGGGGGAAAATAATACCAAGTCCACTTTCCAGAAATGTACACAGTGCAGCACAGCTGTAACATTCTGTGCCGAGGTCTCTTTAGTGTCTACAGCTGAGTTTGCTTATATTTAATGAATGTGGCAGTCCAGGGGCACCTAGACAATGATTCAGACAGTTTGGTGTGTTTAAAAACTCCTAGCGATATTGGACAAATCTTCATATCCAAAGAAGGTAATAATGATTCCTTGATTCTAAAGTTTTCCCCATAAGAAGTATGTATTGAGTAGAGAATAGAATTAAGAGACCTCTGGTGCTTCATACACCTCTGAGGTCTGAGCATCTTAGATAAAAACAAGACTTCAGTGAGGCCAGACTATATCAAGGTGATCATGCTTTTGACATGTGAACACCAGAATATTCCTAAACCGACCACTGCAGGGTCTGGCAGGGATAAGGGGTCTCCTGGTCCTTTCCTGAAAACTAAAATTTAGTGGCTCCCTACTTAAAAAGCCTATGTTACCTTGAATATAATGGGAAGAATTAGATGAAATCATTTCTATCAATTAATTAATTATATTGAAAATACTTGCTTTCCCTCAGGATGTGGGAATGTGAATATATGAAAATCTGTATTATCTCTGAAAATTAAAACAAAACCACTCTATCCAAGGTAAACTTATTGTCTTAAAATAGCTTATCGACAGGTCTGTTATCACAAGTGTGTTGATCACTATAAGCTTCACTACTTTCTCTCTGTATGAATTTTCTTTTTCTCTTAAACAATATCAAATATTTGTGTGAATGTTCGAGATTGCTCCAGTGTGTGCCTAGAGGATGAGAGTTCTCCCGGACTGGGCCTAACTGTACCTTCACATGCACTGAAACTTTGCAGAAGACCAATATGTATCCTATAATTTAGTAAATGTGATAAAACATTAGAAGTTAATTTGTATTTACATTGCATATTGTAGAATGCAATGGCATTAGGCGTAACTTGGAAATTTTGCTTCTGGGGCAGAAAAGCATAATCTTTTTTCCGGCTATGCTTTTCTGCTTTTCTGATTCCATATCAACTATCCAGCAGCACCAAACCAGATCTCTATGATTAAAATGTGACAGAGAAACAATCTAGTCTACTAATCTGGATCTTTCAGGCCCAGGATAATAAAGAGACCTGGCAATTGCCTTAGGCCAAAGCATACCTTTTGACACTAATGATCTAATTCAGCTATCTATTTTGTCCCCAATTCAGCCACATTCTCTGTGGCAGGGAGACTCAAAAGAAAACACAGGAAGGAATGAAGGCTAGCCCTAGCTCTATCACTCACCTTTTAGGCCTTAGTTTCCAAAGACTATGAAATGCATGGTTTGATGATCTCTTCAAGGGCTCATGTCTATATTCCTATGCATGTTGGAATTTAGAACAGGAATTCCTGGTCATATGTGTGAGATGGCTCCAATTGTCTCTAAAATCAGGAGGCAATGGGTTAGAAACAGAAAATCTGACTGTTGCTCGATATAGAAATTTTCAATAAAATCAAGAAAGTATTTCCAAACAGGGGTGTGGCTCAAGCCTCACTGTGTTCTAAGCCCACTAGAGTATTTATTAAAATGCATGTCAGGCCATCCAAGACTCTACACAAGACTCCCTAGCTCAGCATCAAAGGAGGTGGGGCCATGAATAGGATATACACAAGCATCCCCAGTGATAAATATATGTGCTGAAATAGGGAAACCCGTAATCTAGATGAAGGAGCACTTTTTCTGCTAATTCAAAAGTTCTTTTGTAAAAAAAAAAAAATATTTAATCTACCCTAGACCTCATTTTTCTAATAATGGAAAAATTATCTGTCCTTTTTCATTTCCCAGAAAGTAGAAGTGTTAGTGGAATAGCGTTTTGGAAAATAGTTTCTTAGAAAAACAAGCAATTTCATAGTTACAAGTGGATCATATTTCAAAAACAGATTGTTAAACTGGAAACTTAAAATTCTTTCCCCATAGAAATAATGTAAAATAGTCTTCAGATTTCTAGACTTGTTTATAAAATTTAGGTTGATCCAAAACGTAGCTAAAATTCTGTACATTTGTAATGGAAATGTAGTAGAAAACATTAATGTTAGTGGGTTTTGGAGAGTAATAGAACCAGTTCTTTATATCTAATTTCGTTTGAAAAATATATATACATATGTATATGCATGTACACACATACATACACCCAACTTTCTTTGTTAGGTGTTATGCTAGCCCCTTTCAACAGTAATGAAAATGAAAATTATAGCGAAACTTTTTTATTAGGTACTTTTTATCACAAAGGGATTCTCATGAGGAATGAAAAGAGGGATTTTAAAAAAATGTTCCAATTTTGATTGGGTAAAAGTTAGAATGAAGCGGGGGCCAGGCGAAGAGCAGGGGGAGAGAGAGATTTGAGGTCAGAGCAGGAAGAAAAGAGAAAAAGAGGATGAAAAAGGAAATGAGTGGTTTATATGACAGGTGATGACCTGAAGAGAGCATGTAGGAGAGATGAGTTGCTCAGGTCTAAAGAGAAAAACTTATAGTATGTTTATATGTTCACCTCCAGGTAGAAGAAAGGAACTGATAAGAGATTTTTGTCAATTACCACATTTACCACCAGACGGCAAAATTAATCCAAGGCCTCTTGGGAACTGGTCACTTTATAGGGAAGAGGGAAGAATATATGTATCACTTGGTAGTTCATTCATTTATTCCACAAATATTGAGTCCTCACTATGTGCCACGAACTGTGCTAGGAGCTGATGTTGAAATGACCAATGGACAAAGTCCCTGCCCTCAATGAACTTACAGCTGGGTGGAAGGCTAACCAGTCTCCAGAGTGACCATAGAATACTAGCAAACATTCTTCTTAAGTAGCAAGGTACAGACTTGCTCCTTTGGTTATTTGCCTCAATATCAGCCCAGACAAAACCAAAAAACAGGCCTGGTAGTTGATTTTCTCCACTGACCTGCTAATACCTCCTTGACTGTGCCTCCCATGCTTCTCCTCCACCCCACCACTTGGTCTTTCAGGTTCCAGCCTCAGTCTTCTCTCAAGTAAAACGTACTAGTCTTTGGCCTCTTGCCTTCAAAATGTTTATCTTGGCTAGGTGACTAGTATTAATATGATTAACCAAAGAAGTATTACATCTTCACTTCTGATATTGTTTGCATTTTAGGTATTTTTCCCCACCCCCACAACATCAGAGCCTAGTAACATTTCACCATTTTTGGGTAATGAACAGTTTGACATTCTTAGAAAAGCTAAGGACAGTCAACAGAAAAATAAGCATATTAACGTGCTATATTGCTTCAGAGACACCCTGAAGCCTAATCTTAGACAACCGCAGATTTAAAATACATAATTCAAAGAACTGACCCAAATGGTGAGAGTTTGTGGAACGACATGATGGGGAACAGAGAAGCGGGTTTAAGCAAACTTTCAAATTTTTCCTAAGCAGAGCTGGTTCTGTGCCTCTCCCTGCTGTTTCCCTCTAGTGCAGACAACTGTCTGCTTAGTCTCCCTCCCCACGACTCTGGTCTTTCCTCAGCCTTTGTCTCCCAGCCCCATCCCCCTGCATTAGGACTCCGGTTTCCGTCCCACAGTCGCTCTTCGAGTCTCATTCTCTGCCTCCTTTAGGCGTTCCCTACGGCCCCTATTCGGGGTGACCTCATCCCTTTGTTTCTCCACCGCTGCCACCAGCCAGCCCCTCCCTGCGCCCCCGTCCCCTGGCCGGGGGCTGAGCTGCAGGCGTGGTGGGCGGGGCCTGGCCTCTGGGACTCGAGGGACCGCAGGGCGCGGCTCGGACCTTGCGCGGGGCGTGGCCTCTGCCAGCCTCCGGCGGAGCCCTTCCTCCAGCACCCCAAACCTCGGGGAGGCCTCTGCTTCCCCGGAACACCGTGGAGTTTTATTTTAACGAACTTCCACAGACTCTTGTTTGGGAGATAATTGCTTCTTTCAGGGCTGGGACAACAAAAGCATCAGCCGGTGCGCCAGGCGCGCCACGATAGCGGAGCAGAGAGGGGCGAGCGGGCTCCCTCCGCCCTTATCTAATCTGTCGGCCTTCACCTCCAGCCTGCAGCAGCAGCATGCTTACAGGGACAGAGCTCTCTGTCAGGTCAAGGTTACACAGTGGGTGGAGAAAGAAGAGGAGCGAAAGCTGGGTCAATTGGAAGTCGCATTCTGGTCCCTCCCAGTTTTTCCTTGCTTGGGGGCTGCAAAGAGCACATTAACATTCCTCGAGCTGTTGGCGCCGTTTCTCTACCACGGGAAGGGAAAAGAAAAGCGGTTGGCTGGAAGGTTTCTTTATGTCTACAGGAAAAGACCTTTGGAAAGTAATCAGGAATTACTTGCCACTAGAATATAGCAGAGGAGAGAAAACCAACTAAATTCTGTGTCCAGAGACAATTAACCTTTATTGTTATTTTAAAAAAAAAAGTGTTTTAGTTTTTCTGTGAGCTTTTTGTTTCCCAGGATGAAATGTAGGCTCCAGAGGCAATTGCAAATGAATTTCTTTTATGGGGGCTGAAGTGGGGGAGGGGGGAGAGGAGGTAAATAAAGCAGGTGGGAAGAGGTGAGATGATTTCTGTAGGTATGGCCAAATTTAGACTTGGTGCAAGATTTTTCCTTTGCCTGTAAACACCTGGCACTGGTACATATTGGTTTGTTCATTCAATAATATTGTTAAAAGATGATGTACAAAGAAAATTTAGGTGATACAAAGTATTTAACAATTCATGGAGCAGGCAATCTCCCTTCCAGGAAACTGCAAAATAGGCAGAAGTCAGGAAACTTATAGGGTAAAGAATAAGAAATAGGACATAAGTAATGTCCAGACCTGTAGAGATTCTTTATGAGTTTATTTGAGCCAAACTGATAACAATTGCTGGGAAGCAAACTCTCAATGAGTTAAGAAAATGCTTTGGAAAATGGCAGTTTGCAGCATATTTTATACATTAGAATAAAAGGAGGAGACGTAGGGGAGTTACGTGAAACCCACTGATGGTAGATTAAAGGGACAGGAGAAAGCAAAATGGGGAAATCTCTGGGATTGGATAAAAACCAAAATGGAGAGACACATCTTTTACATTGGTGGGTACAGGGTAGTAAACATTTACAGTACATGGAGATGATATGAGAGCAACAATATAACAATGAGGGGTTCTGCGGTCTCGCCATCTGGTGCTGGCAGTTGTGACTTCAAGGGGTCTGGAAAAGATTACTCTGACATTTCAAAGTTATGTTATCTTAGATGCAAAAAGACAATAGACAAGCTCACTTAAGGTAAAGATTGACTTTCATCCAGGAAGGGACAGGCCTAGGATGTGACTACCTGCCATGACCAGCTTTTAGTTAAAAATTTTTATGTTCCGATCATCCTATGTGATTACTTTTGGCCCCTAAGTTTGTAAGGCCCAAAATGCAGGCCTCCTCTGACCTTGTCGGGTTTCTATGTGGCCCCTTTTTTGTCTGCAGGAATGAGGAAGTAAGTATAGAGCCCAGAGATGGCTTGGTGTTTGGGGATTGGCTAAGTGGATATTCTGCATTTCTGGTCAAGTGGAGCATTTACAGGGACATGAGAATTATTTAAGTTTTGGTTTGTTGTCATGATACTCCTGGGGAAGAGTGGCTCCACGTTGGGCCTAGAAATTAATTTCAACACTTGAGAGGATAGCTGAAAGGAAGAGTAGAAGAGAACCTGAGTGTCAAGTCGCTGAACTACTTAGGGCCCGGATGGGTCCCCAGCCCTGGAATGGGATGACTGTGGAGAGACCTGGGAGAATGGAGGAGCTGCAGAGGGAGACCGTCCACACTTGCAAAGGCTGAGGGTAGGAAGCTGATGAGAGTTGGAGCTTCTCCTCCCTGTGTTCTGACCTCTTTTTCTTGCTAAAATAGGCTGAAACCAACCGTGGCAGAGAGTGAGTGATTTGCATATCTTATTTTTAGTAGTCTTGGTTTTTTTCTCCAACTAGGACAGTAGATTTCATTCAGATTTTCCGCACAGACAGACAATTTGGTTTTAAAAATTGTCAAGTAAGGTGTTCCTTTAGAATGCTTCTTTCTTCTAAAGGTTTTGGGGAAAGTGGGGGAAGGCACAGCTTTTTGCTGCCTGATGAATGATATGTTACTGCATTCTGAGAGGACTGGAGCTAGGTGCCTAAAGGAAGGTGGCATCTGCTTTCTTATGAGGTGGGTCATTTACTAGTTCACAGAAGCATATGAGTGAAGCCATCCTGAACTGTGCAGAGTCAAGAATCTCAGCACATGGGAGGCTGGCCAATGGACAAATTCTGTGCTCGCTCAGTTTGGCGATTTTCTCTGGGGACTAGCACATTTGAGAAAGATCTTAACCTCATGATATATTCAATGTATATAACTAATTTTAGAGGGTGGTGACAGAGGCAAAAGTGTATGGGGGTAACCTGTCCATGCCAGAGTAGGATTTGAGATTATAGTCTAGTTCTCTGATGCTTTCTTTTTTAGGGAAATGGGAAACAGAACATATATGACCAAAATTTGCACACAATTAGGACTTACATACTTTGAATGTTTGAGTCTTAATTTCCTAGTGAATTCCTTTAATGCACAGACACAGCAACCTAGACCCAGAGAAATGATGAGCCTGAAGTGATGAGGATCCATAGTCCTGGTCTCCTAATATCTAATCCAGGGCTTTTGCTCCTTTTCCTGCTGCTGCTTATTTTCTGAGTTTCAGAAGAGAGGCACCTCTGAAATTGTACTTTTCTTTAAAGATATTCAAGAGGAACTGTGGATTTCCCAGGACAGGTGCGTGTTGTCTGAGTAGGCCAGTACATTTCATGCTGTGATTTGTTAAAATTCAGATCGGGATGAGTAGATCTGGGGCGGAGAGTGCATCGCCACCCAGCTCTTAGCGGTACTGATGTTGCTGTTCCATGTGCCAAGCAGCAGAACTGTGATCTGCATCTTTCCTCCTTTCCTCCTTTCTCACTAAGGAACAGCCCCAGGGATTTAGAGTCCCTCCGTTCCCCTATCCCTTCCCCCTGTTACCAAGCCACTGTGCTCCTTCAGCTAATCCAGATGACTTTCACTGCTTTATCCTCACCCAAACCCAAGGCTGCCAGAAATTGTCCCTAGAGACAGGTATCTTGAGATGGAGGGTGTGATCTTTTGTCTAGTGAGATAGCACCTTCTAACTTGATTCTACAAAAACCTTTCACACATAAGCAACTTGCTCAACTCTGATGTTTAAAAAAAAAAAAACTTATTTTTTCTCTCTTACACAAGTGTTCTCCCAGCTGCAGCTTATTTCTCTCCTTCTGGGAGTGCAGCTGGCATTCTGCTAGCTCGTAGGCATGGCCTTTCAGCTGGTGCTCAGCAAATTTGCGTTTCCAACTATTCCTGTCCTGCGCTTCTCAAGCTGCACGTGATACCTAGATTCAGGTTTGAGTGCCTTTGTGCACCATCTGAGTTCAGCAATTAGCTAAGTGATAACAGGGCAGAGGCCCTTCTACAGCAGGACAGCTTCAGTGGTGACCATTTCTTGGTTCTCTGAAGCTTGCTTGCCTCAGAGGTGCCTTTCTTATTATAACCTGTACTCAAGAAAGAAACAGAATTTAATCGAAACTATAGTACATATTCACCAGGCATTTATTGAGGCCTTACTCTGTGAAACAGTGATAGAGGCTGCTGTATAGTAGAGGGGTATAGAGGATGAGCACTAGTCAGACTACCTAAATTGTCAAATTCTAGCTCTACACTTACTAAATATGGAAATCCCCAAGTATTAGTTTTCTCATCAGTAAAAATAATAACACCTACCTCATTCATTATAATTATACTTATAATAATACCTACCTCATACTTTTGTTATGAGATTTTCCATGTTTAGGAGGAATTAATTTTCCTTTACCCTCAAGGTTTTTCTGGCTGGTCTAATAATCAAATAGGCATGAGACAGATTAGCAAGGGAAAATGACAAAATTTAATACACACATGTCAGGGAAAACCCACATATATGAGAGAGTCAGAGACCTCACATGTATGAGATGTTCAGAGATAGAAAAGGAACATGGGTATATAAGACATTCTGAGATAAGGATGAGGTAAGGTGCCTTGGGGGCCTCAAAGGGTCATTGCAGGATGATAGAAGAGCAGATGTTTAGTAAATTTAGTAAATAAAAGTTTGCCCTGTCATATAGATGGGTCAAAAAGGTTATCACTGATAATCTCTGATTATGGGCAAGGCCCCTAATTCAAGTTCTTATAGTTAGTTAAAGGGAGGAACATAAGTTTCTCTTGAGCTTGAAGCTAAAATAGCCTTTAGCTCAAAACAATCTGCATACCACAGAAGCACCTTTTGGGGTGCTGTTCCAAACCATGCAAAACACTTAGCTCAGTGCCTGGCACAAAGTGATTAACAAATGGTGTTCTCTGTAAGTGTCTTGAACTCAATTCCAATGTGGGGAGAGGGGTTTTCCTACACTAACAACAATTCTCCAGATACCACATGGATGGCCTACCATTCAACACAAAGCTGACACTATCTACACGAAGATAGTATCAGATTCCATAGGTAAAGTGCTCAGTCCCACAAGACTACCCTCCACTCAAGATGCCAGTTGCAAGCCCAGGTCGTTAACCTTTGTTTCTGATGACCAACAACAAGTTGGAGTTTCCCATGACCCCTCCAACGCAGGATGCCAGTTGCAAGTCCAGGTTGTTACCTATACTTCTTACCAATTGGCTGTAAATCAGAGGTTCCCACAACCCCCAACTTGGGTTCCATTTATTTGCAAGAGCGGCTCACAGTACTCAAGGAGACCTGTTTATACACTAGATTAATGGCTTATTATAAAAAAAAAAAAAAAAATTAACTCAGGAACAGCCAAATGGAAGAGCTGCATAGGACAAGTTGCGGGGAAAGGGCGAGGAGCTTCCATGCCCTCCCTGAGCCTGCCACTCTGCCCGCACCTCCACGTGTTCACCAACCCGGAAGCTCTCTGTGCCCTGTCCTTTTGGGGTTTTATGGAGGCTTCATTACATAGGATTGATTGAAGAAATCATTGGCCATTAGTATTTGACTTAACCTCCAGCACTTCTCCCTTCCCAAGAGGTCAGAAGTGGAACTGAAAGTTTCAACTCTCTAAACTCAGGGTTAGTCCTCCAGATGAGGAGTCCTCCTCCTTAGGTGAATTCCAAACGTTATCTTATTAACATAACAAAAGGTACTTTCATTGCTCTCACCACAGGAAATTTCTAGGGTTTTAGGATCTCTGTGCCAAAAATGAGGACAAAGACCAAATATGTATTTCTTAATAAATTTCACAGTATCACAGATTCTGTTATTAATAAGGCAATATTCCTGTCCTCAAAGAGTTCACAGAGTAATGGAGAGTTTGGAGAATAAGTACACTAATAACTACAATGTAAAAACAAACAAACAAATGAAAGACAAACATGAGTGGGGATTAAAGATAAAGGTGTTCCCTGCTCCAGAGATTTGGCGACTACAGCCTTTAGGTTGAGAATAGTTTTTACATTTATAAAGTGGTTGACAGAAAATCAAGGGTAATAATATTTTGTGATACCTTAAAATTATATGAAATTCAAATTTAGTGTTCATAAGTAAGGTTTTATGGAACACAACCATGTTCATTCATTTGCATAGCATCTGTAGCTCATTTCATACTACGACAGTGGAACAGTTGTAACAGAGACCATATTTATGGCTCCGTGCTATGACACAGCTGTGAAGATCCCCATTTTTTCAGTTTCACAGTGCTGGCACAGACTTGGCACTCATGGTGACTCTTTGGGTGGCTGTGACACATCTCATAGTTGTCTATGCATCAAGAAGAAGGAATGAAATTTCATTGACCTCAAGACGTCAGAATCAGACTTCATATTTTTTCTTAATTTTTACCCAATTTAGCTTAATTAGTCTGACTCAAAGATAGGGTTATTTTAAATCCCTGGGCAGCAGGTCCATATGGACTAATTCAAAAGTTGTAGAATTTACCTGCTTAGTTTTCAACACAGACAAGAGGTCATTTTCTCTCTTTGATGGCTCCAAGGGGTGCAGTGTTTCTCCCTGCAGAATCACAAAGTGGGAGGTGTGCTGGTTCTTTGTGCCATGATGAACACTGTCACTAAATTCCTCCAACAAGCTATATGGCATAAATAATATGACATTTCTGGAGAATATAATCAGAGCAAGAAGTATGATTGATATCCATAGATCTGGGTAAATTTCTTTATCTGCCTCACTACAACTGTCAGGAAAATAAGAGGAAAAGAAAATGTCCAGTTCAGGAACTCTGGTTGGATTTAAATTCTCAGACTGGGGAATAAATCACAGGACCTGCTCTTTACCACCTGCTCAATCTTTTTTCTGATAAGAATGCATAAAAGGGTGACTCAAGTTTATTCATCTGCTTTTCTCATTTCATTAAATAGCCATAATTCCTGACCTAAGGTCCTGTCCCTCCCACTCCCCCCAGTGTTGCTTTCTCTGTTTTTAAATATTTTCTCTCTCCTGCTTTCAGAATTGATGAGAAATTTGGTGTCTGGGCTGTTCTCCACATCTCAAGTGTGAATCTTCTCTGTCAAAATTTTCACAAGGAAAATGAGTCACGGCATCACCTGGGTGATGAGGTCATGATACCACAGCCCCTGCTTTGAAATGTTATTTGTAATTTTCTATTGTAAAGAGATTTTGAAAGGGAAAAGTGAAATTGTGGTGACAGGTCTGAAGCACAGTCTTGTAGACTTTCAAAGGTAGCCCAGCATTGGCAGCCACTGGCTGTGACAAAGTCCTGCTTTATGTTCTCCTACTTCCCACTCCACTTTTCACTTTGTCCAAGAGCCTTGAGGGAAGAAAACCTGCAGAGAGTAGATGAGCCCTGTCATCCTAGGGTGATTTTTACCTCATGTGCTATTTGTACAAGTATTTTGAGTTCAAATTTGGCTCTGCTACTTACTAGCTGTGTGATTTTGAGTAAGTTACTTAATGTCCCTGTGCCACAGTCCCTTCATCTATGACGTAATAGTACCCACTGTGTAGCCTTGTTAGAATTAAATTAGTTAATATATGTAACATATTCAGTAAATATATATTTGTGTGTATGTACATTCATAAAACATAAGAATATGCTTAGATGAATACTTGACATATAGTACTACATAATTTTCCAGTTTATTATTAGTATTATTTTCTCCAGGGATCTGAGTGTATTTTATAGTCTTTACCTTTAAAAGATTTTTTTTTTTTAATTTGGAAGGGGCACTTATTATTTTTATGAAATGTACATAGTCCTGAAAAAATTCCTCCATGAGCTATCAAAGAGAGAAAACCATAAAATATTTATCAAATAACGCACCTAATCCCTACTCTCCAGAAAGTAGCGGTTTTCACTTTATTTATATTGTCTCCCTCCAAGCAATTATTTATTAAGTTCTTAAGTATGAGGCACTTTACCAATATTATTTTTCATAGTTGAGAAAATTTTGCACAGTAGGTATTACTATCCTAATAAAAAGTGAAGAAACTTAATTCTAAAGAAGTTAAGTAGTTTACTCCATGTTACACATTTAAGCAGTGGCTTAGCCAGGATTTGAACACAAATTGTTTGACCCCAAAGCCATGTCAGGGAACATATATAATCAATGAGGGCCAGTGAATGATGATCAAGGGATGAATGGATGCCAAAAGCACAGGAAAAAGTGAGAAAGGAAGAATGACAAGGATAATAACATCATGAGCACATTTAGACTCAGTTATCATTTACAGTGTTTTCTAGTGGCTTGTGTAATTGCCCTTAAACTGTCTAGCAGCTTGGAGATAGAAACCCAGTTAAAATGGAAGTTGTGCCCTTTACTCTGCACCCACCCTCCCCAAAGAAAAAATTCGATTGTTTTTTTCTGTATGTGGAAGAATACAGCAACATATCTTCTAGAATCAGATTTCTCAAGTACCGTTGTAAGTGGGCAATCACTTACCTGTGATTGATACAGAATATTAAGATGTGCAAATTAATGTCAATAGATAGCATTATTCCTGCAAGATCACTCCACCAGCCATTTTATATAAATACGCATATTGTAAAGGCAGTATGTTTGCTGTGTGAGTGCAGTTTCAAGAATTACCTAGCTCCCACCCCTGCCCCTAGTCCCCCTTACACAGAGATTCTGGGGCCACCTCTGTCACAAGATCTGAAAGGTAAACAACGCTGTCATTAAAAATACTTCAAATAGTCTTAGTACTGATATTAGGATTACTTTTTATTTAAAGGCACTTTCTGAGTGTTTAGTGTTGAATTCTTAGATTGAATTCTCTGGTTTCTTAAAATGTAGGAGATTGGAGCCCTAGGTTTAAGATCCATTCTGCCATTTGTGGGGCTTTGCCAATCTGTTTCTTCATTTTGCCAATCTGTTTCTTCATTGTAGGTCCTTGAGGAACAGTTTTATGAAGTTAAAAGTACTTTATAACCAGTAATGTAAAAATTCAAGCTACTGGTTTTTTGTTTTGGTTTGTTTTGTTTTGTTTATTTTTTGCAAATGGAACTACAAGTTCTTTTTTATTTGACTAGTCTTTGTGATGACATGTACTCTGGTGACACATATTCTGTACCCTAACTAGGTATTAGGCACAATACTTGGTGAACTGAATGGAGTAGAAATCCCAAATCATGATGCCCCCCTCTTCTCAGTACCAGATGCTACTAAACTAATCCCCCATAACATTTCTGGCAGCTGCATCAACAGCTTTCATGAGACATGAGTAAATAGAGTAAGTCTCAGACCCTGCACAGGCAGTCGTTTTACTGACTGTATAAAGGATACTGCTAGATCGTATGTAGGTATATGAAATAGAAATGAAATGAATTTTTTTTTGTGGGGTAGGGGGTTGTCAGGTAGAAGGCATATATTTTTAGAATGAATAGACTTCTAGTTTAAGTGGATGTCCATCAACAAGATGCTGGACTATATGGAGATCTAGGGATGGATAAAAGAATTAGTGTGTGTTAGGTGGTAAGGAATAGGATTGTGATTTATCATTGACAGTGTAAACAGATCTACTCCATTCCCAAGGATAGGAAAGAACTGGATTAAGTATTATGGCACATTTTAGATAGTTTTCTGCTTACCTCTTTGAGAATAGATAGCTCAGTAGTACTGTAAAGTTAGGGACCTCTACTCTCCTTCCCCTGGATGGGGATACTGGCAGTTATAGAGATGAATAAGGTCTCATAGCCAAACCTCCCTGGGTATTTATCTTATTAACATGTCTTGACTTAGCTTAATGATAACATAAAAATTACTCTGAGATGATATTGATGATGTCAGTGATCATAATGAGAGAAATAGTAGCAGCTACCCCGTTTTGAACATGTACAATATGTCAGGGACTGTGCTAGGAACTTTATATACGTTAACTCATTTAATCCTTAGAACAACCCAAAGATATAGTTCTGATAAGAAAACTGAAGCTGACTTGCCCAAGATCAAGAGCTGATAATTAAGTGGCAAAGCTGAGATTCAAACCTACACACCTCTAATTCTACAGCCAATGCTCTTATACATCAAGGAATATTAGCTTCCCACATTCTATTTTAAAAAGCACTGGATGAGGAATGAGATTGATGGTGGGCTCTGTCATTTAGAAGCTGGATAAACTGGGCCCCTGTATGTTTCCTCAATTGTCTCGATTATAAACAGGCACAGTGATGTGTTCCTCTAACAATTATGATGAGGTTTGAATTGACATAACTGTATATGCTGTCCAGTTATAAATGTAAAAGATAGAGGAATATGACTGCTAAAGAGTGGCTTGATGAAGGCCCAAAGCATTAGATTCCTGGAGAAAAGCAAGGACAGCCAGCCAGTTAGCTGGGTGCTGCCCATATATATGCTCTCTGGTCACTAACATAGTGTGACATGTAAGTCACTTAACTATAAATAAATATCTTGGAGGCATCAATTATGGGCCAAAACTATTTTAGCTACCAAGACTTTGAGGGTTGCACAAAACTGACAAGGTCTCGCTCTCAGAAAGTTTACATTCCAAAAGAAGACTCAATTAATAATGAAATAAAAATATATGTCAGGTGATTCTAAGCATGAAGGAAGAAAAGCAAAGTAAGTAGGCCAAGAATGACAACATTTGGGGAAGGGTGGTATTTAGAGTGAATGAGGAAGGTCTTTTTCATTCATTTATTCATTGAATAAAATTTATCAACTACTACTGACTCAGAATGTAACTTACAATAGAGGCTAAATTTAAAAAATAAATTAATAATCACTATTTAGTATAGTAGGAAGAATATAGTAACTTAAATAAATACTTATCATGTCCTGTATTCCTGAGCATCCAACAAGAAATGCTTTGGGGTATTCCTCTTCCTGCTGGTTGGTTCTGAGCACCTTCTCCAGCAGTTGGTTCTGAGCACCTTCGCCAGCAGCTCAGGCTGTGGTTTGCTTTTAGGGACTCTCAACTGAGAGGAATTTACCTGTGATAGTGCACTGCTTTTCTGTCTTCTCCCAGATGTATTGGTGCCCTTCTGTTCTCTTTTTCTCCAGTTGTTAGCAGAAGAAGCCTCAAGGTTCCTCTCATGTCTTCATGTATGATTTCAGCCTTTTCAGCAGCCTGATGGAGGAATAAATCCCTTTTGTTTTCTCCCCAGCTCAGTGGTCACTATAGGCACAGACACCTCTCCAAGAGCAGGGTTTAGTGTCTCCCTCACATTGTCCGCCTTCCTCTCCTTGAGCATGCCACTTGTAGAAGTAGTGAATGCTGGTAGAGGTAGTGAACAGTGGGCAAAGTAGTGAATGCTGGTAAAGGTAATGAAAACTGGGAGAGATAGTGAACAGGCAATGCTCATCAGAGGATCTGCTCCACTGCTCAAGAGTGGAGCCTCTTTCTCCCAGAGCTGACTCTCACCATTGTTGACTTGGGCATCAGTGACTTTGACCTTGATTCAATCAGGTGACTTATACCTATCTGTACCATACCTACCCAAAGGCCTGAAAGAGTTTAGTTACATTATTCTGTCTATCATGTGCCCTGATAGATATACCAGCATAAAAGTATGTGCCTCATCTCAACCCCAGGCTTCTCAGAGCCCCAGTTTGTGGAAGGGCAGCTTCCTTCCTTAAATAGCTAAGAACTAGTCATCCCAGACTATAGAACTTTAGGCCCTGAGGCTTATCATACAGATTAAATATAAATAGAGGGAAAGAGAGAGCCTCTAATTATCCCCCATGAATATTTTCACCTGTTTTACTAATGGAGAAGCAGAAATATATATTTAAAAAATAATTTGATTGATATCACTATAGCCAATCTATAGATATGATGAACAAAGTCAGTTGTTTTTATATCTTAGATTTATTGACATTTCAAGGTGCTTTTATAATTACTATTATCATAATGTCATTTCTATACTTTTGTGTCTTCTCTCTTTGTCTGAACCCTACTCGTTCGTTTCCATAATTGATTTTTGTGTTCAACCTCACTGTATGAAGTCAGTTATTCAGTTAGGTGTTGAGGAAACACGTATTTGTCTTAATCAGATGCTCTTGAAGTCCATCACTGGGAAGTAAAGGATTTTAACAAAGTTGACGAAATGGAATCTCAGACTTCTTTGCCTAGCATCATCTTTCTGAAATGATGTGAATTGAGATGTTTAAATTTGGATTTATTCAACAAATATAAATGAGCATCTACTGTTTGCAGGACGCCATTCTGGAAACTGGATATTCAGCTGTGACAAAAAAAGAAAAGGTCTTTCATATGCTGACTTTTGTCTGTTAAAAGGTGCCAATTATAATATGCCCTTTGCCTTCTCTCTATTTGTTCTGTGGGACAAATAAAGATAACTTTTTTTTTAGGTTTTCCATGAATGACTTCTTTTTTTTTCATAAATTTATTTATTTAAATTAGTTTCAAGTATACAGTACATTGGTTAGACATCGATAATGTTCATAAAATGATCCCCCAATTGCTCCCTCTCTCCCCTGGCTCTCCACTTAGCCATCATATTAATGCTAACTGCATTCCCTCTGCCATGCTCCCCATCCCTGTGCCCATCTATCAACTACTAATTTGTACTTTTTTAAACCTTCACCCTATTCTCCCAGCCTCCCAACTCACCTCCTCTCTGTCCATCACCAAATTGTCCACTATATTTGTGAGTCTATTTTTGATGAGTTTGTTCTTTTTGTTCCTTAGATACCACATATAAGTGAAATCATGTAGTATTTATCTTTCTCTGTCTAACTTATTTCACTCAGCATAAAAACCTCTAGGTCCATCCATGTCATTGCAAATGGTAGAATTTCATTTTTTTAATGGCTGAGTAATATTCCATTGTATATATGAACCATAATTTCTCTTTTTTTTTTTATTAACTTTATTGGGGTAACATTGGTTAATACAATTATATAATTTTCTGGTGTACATTATAATTTGACATCTGTATATTCTATTTGAACCATAATTTCTTTATCCAATCATCTGCTGATGGGCACTTAGGTTGCTTCATATTTTGGCTATTGTAAATTGTGCTGCCATGAATATTGGTGTGCATAGATCTTAATGAATTATTGTTTTGGTTTTCTTTGGATAAATACCCAGAAGTGCAATTGCTGGGTCAAAAGGTATATCCATTTTTAATTTTCAAGGAACCTCTATACTGTTTTCCATAGCAACTGTACCAATTTGCAATTTTCCCAACAATGTATGAGGGTTCCCTTTTCTCTGCATCCTCATCCTCGCCAACACTTGCTGTCTTTTGATTTTTTGATGATAGTCATTCTGACAGGTGTGAGGTGATATCTCATTGTAGTTTTAAGTTGCATTTCTCTGATGATTAGTGACCTTGAGCATCTTTTTCACATGTCTGTTAGCCATCTGTATTTCGTCTTTGGAGAAGTATCTGTTCAGGTCTGCCCATTTTTTAATTGGATTGTTTGTTTTCTTTGTTGTTGAATTGTATAAGTTCTTTATAAATTTTGGATATTAACCCCTTATCATATGTATCATTAGTGAATATCTTCTCCCAAACAGTTGGTTGTCTTTTTGTTTTGTTGATGATTTTCTTTGCTGTACAAAAACTTTTTAGTTGGATGTAATCCCATTTGTTTATTTTTTCTTTTGTTTCCCTTGCCCAAGGAGATATATCTGAAAAGAAGTTCCTGTTAGTAATATCAGAGAGTTTACTGCCCATGTTTTTTTCTAAAAGTTTTATGGATTCAGGTCTTACATTTAAATCTTTAATCCATTTTGAGTCTATTCTTTTATATGGTGTAAGAAGATGGTCCAGCTTTTTTTTTTTTCATGTATCTGTCCAATTTTACCAGCACCATTTATTGAATTTAATTGTATATTCTTACTTCCTTTGTCATATATTAAGTGAGTGTATAGGTGTGGATTTATTTCTGGGTTCTCTATTCTGTTCCATTGATCAATGTTTCTGTTTTTATGCCAATACTATGCTGTTTTGATTACTGTAGACTTGTAGTATAGTTTAATATCAGGTAGTGTGATACCTCCAACTTTGTTCTTTCTCGGGATTGCCAGGGCTATTCAGGTCTTCTACCTTCTTGGTTAATTTGATTCCCAGGTATTTGTAGTTTTTGACGCAATTGTAAATGGGATTGTTTTTTTAATTACTCTTTCTGAAAGTTCATCATTTATGTAGAAAAATGCCACTGACTTCCGAATATTTATTTTGTAACCTGCTACTTTACTGAATTAATCAATCAGTTCTAACAGTTTTTTGATGGAATCTTTAGAGTTCTCTATATAGTATCATGTCATCGGCAAATAGCAAGAATTTTACTTCTTCCTTTCTAATTCGGATGCCTTTTATTTCTCTTTCTTGTCTTATTGCTGTGACTAAGACTTCCAATACAATATTGAAGAGGAGTGGTGAATGTGGGCATCCTTGTCCTGTTCCTTATGTTAAGGAAAATGCTTTTAGCCTTTCCCTATTGAATATGATGTTAGCTGTAGGTTTGTCATATATGGTCTTTATTATGTTGAGGTATGTTCCCTCTATGCTCACTTTGCTGAGAGTTTTTATCCTAATTGGGTGCCAGATTTTATCGAATGCTTTTTCTGCATCTATTGATATGATCATATGGTTTTTATCTTTCGATTTGTTAATGTGGTGTATCACGTTAATTGATTTGCAGATATTGAACCAACTTTGCATTCTAGGAATAAATCCAACTTGATTGTGGTATATGATATTTTTAATGTATTGCTGAGTTCATTTTGCTAATATTTTGTTAAGGATTTTTGCATCAATGTTCATAAGAGATATCAGCCTATAGTTTCCTTTTTTTTGTAATGTCTTTGCCCTGTTTTGAAATCAAAGTAATGGTAGCCTCATAAAAGGAGTTAGGGAACCTTTCCTTTTCATGAAGTTTTTTGGAATAGTTTGAGAAGAATAGGTGATAACTCTTCTTTGAATATTTGGTAAAATTAGCCTATGAAGCCATCTGGTCCAGGACTTTTGTTTTTTGGGAGGTTTTTGATTACTAATTCTATTTCATTGGTGGTAATCAGCTGGTTCAGATTTTCTGTTTCTTCTTGACTCAGTCTTGGGAGAGTGTATGTTTCTACGAATGTGTCCATTTCTTCTAGATTGTCCAACTTGTTGGTGTATAATTGCTTGTATTATTTTCTTATGATCCATTGTTTTTCTGTGGAGTCTGTGGTTATTTCTCTTTCATTTCTCATTTTATTTATTTGAGTCCTCTCTCTTTTTTCCTTGGTGAGTCTGGCTAAGGATCTGTCAATTTGTTTATTCTTTCAAAGAAGCAGCTCTTGGTTTCATTAATCCTTTATATTGTTTTTCTGGACTCTATTTGATTAATTTCCACTCTGATCTTTATTATTTCCTTCCTTCTATTCACTTTGGGCTTTGTTTGCTGTCCTTTTTCTAGTTCTTTTCACTGTAAGGTTAGATTAGTTATTTGAGCTTTTTTCTTGTTTCTTGAGGTAGGCCTGTATTGCTATGAATTTCCCTCTTAGGACTGCTTTTGCTGTGTTCCACAAATTTTGAGTCATTGTGTTTTTATTTTCATCTATCTCTAGGTATCTTTTGATTTCTTCCTTGAACTCATTAATAACTCATTCATTGTTTAGTAGCATGTTATTGAGCCTCCATGTGTTTGTGTATTTTCCATTTTTTTTCTTGTAGTTGATTTCTAGTTTAAAAGGTAACTCTTTTGATTGAGAAATGAGTTTGCCAATTGTACTTTATACAGTGTTAAATATGACACCTCACCTTCTTTTGGAAGCAGGTGGGCTATACATGTTGAATAAATATAAAAGTGAGCTGAGAACCTATATCTTGATCACTAGCTATTATTTGAAAAGTTAATATTACTATTGTAATTTCCAATATGGGATATTTTGTTTTCTTATATAGTTAGTCAATCAATGAGCGTTTCTTGCCCACTAATTATAACTCTGGAGCTGTGGCAATATGCCGCATTTTTCAACTGAAAGGGAAAACCAAGCTCCCTTACTACTGCTCTGCCAGGATTTGCAAGGTGACTCTCAATGTCTCACATTCCCCTGAAGAATTGCTTAGTCATTACATATTTGTGCTCCCACCTGCCTAGAAACTAAAAAAGTACTTTTTACTGGACTGAAAAATAAAGTTTAACAAAGTGTTAACAAGTCTTGACAAAAGCACAGCAGTTATATTGCTTCTACCTGCATCCTGCTCCTAGTCCCTCACATTGTAGTTAGATCTTTAAACCAGATTGAGTGTTGAGGAACCCTGTGTATTCCAGCAGTGCCTATTCGTTTTTTAAATGAACCTTCTTACCTACAAGTGCCCAGAAATCTGAAGGCAATTCATCTACAGAACTGGAGGAGATTGGTCTATCCTCCTTTCTTGCCTCCATTTCACTGGATTTCTGATCTTTGACTAGGTTCAAAGTAAGCACAGAAGCTCAACTATAAACTTCTTTAATACTTGGACATTTTCTCTGAAGTATATGCTATCAACTATTCTTAAAATGAACTATACTTAAAAATAGAGTGAAATTTTCTGATGAAATTAAAAATTAATAATTTCTGATGAAATTAATAATTTCAACAAATTAATAATTATAAATAGACTGAGTTATAGCTAGATATTTGTACCATTTCATATATATCTGCATACACTTTATTTTGCTTCCTTTATGGTCTGAATAAGATTCTGATAGGCATGAAAATGACAGTGTGTTAAAAAAAACTTTTCTTGGGATATCTCCAACCTTTTAATTTTGCTTCTCAGAAATATTTTTTGTTCAATCAAATTGAAATAATTTGGTTTACTAAAGATATTCTTAGAAAGAATAATTGGTGTACATTAATGATTTTTTAAAAACATTTAAAACTCAATCCTGCTTAAGAGAAACTGTAAAGTATTACAATAGTATTTATGGCTGGCAGAAGTAGATATAAGGCCAAGTTTTTCTGTGGTTAGAAGGTTGAGGTATTTCTATGATAACTGGAAAACATTAAATGAATTGAGTCGTCCCAGCTGAATGGATGATGTTATTTTAATTTTAAAAGTCAGGTGTTCAAGAATTTTTGACTAAAGTTCTTTTGTAACATAAAGAATGCAAATGTTTGGACATCTTAGAATGAGTCCTAAGTTTCCTCTCACCCCCAGAGAGAAAGGAAACTATTAACCAGAACAACAATGTTGGGTTTATTAAATAACTATTTCTTATTTTTGACTTTCTTATCTATGATTCTTAAATACTGATGAAAATTATCACCCTTTCATTTAATGGATTTAGAAATTTGACTAGGTCCCAACAAGTTAATGTAATGGTACCCTTCATCTTCTTCAGACTAATATCCATCCAAGATTTTAGCCTTGGTAGAAAAGTAAATATTTTATACAGCTTGGTTTCCTTTAAGACTTAATAAATTACAGAGCTTCCAAATATATTGGTCAGTAAAAATATTAAGCTACAGCAAAGAAGATTCCTGAAAACATTATTATAACTCATAATGATACTCTTCCTATATATAATACACTGCACTGGAATATCCTCTTTAACGAATTCCCAAACAGCAACAATCCCATTTAAAAATGAAAGAATTTTGAAATTCCCTCAGAAAACATCAGAGCTCAGCACAAAGCTTATTTGTGGCGAGGCTGAATTTAAAAAAATAAATCTATCTTAATGAAACTCGTGAATTGACTCTTTAGCCATTAGATACCAGGATCCCCTTTTAATGGACCTCCTCCTTTTATAATTTGCATATTTAGTCTATTTGCCTTACTCTAGAAGATGGGTATAAGATTAGGTGTCTACTGTGAATTCCTGGTAAGTTATTGATTGTTAAAGTACTACAAGGTTATTTTTAAAAAATATATTCAAAAAAGAATCCTGTGTGTCCTGTGTGAGTAGATACAGTATCCATGCTCACTAGAACATCTACAATGCCTAGGATAGGCACTCTGTATTGTTAAATGAATAGATAAATGAGAATATTGACAGGATGCTTTATGGATTATCTGTTAAAACATAGACCAAGTAGTTACAGGCCGTTGATGCAATCAAATTGAACTTGGGGCGAGGAGGGAGAGAAGAGGGTCTGAGTTCAAATACAAGTTGAGCCACTGACTGACCCATTTGCTCTATCATTTTAGGCAACTCACTTTTCAGGGCCACCATGGCTTTTTCTTTTAGAAACAGAAAAGGTTGTTCTGAGTACACTGAGTGATCTGGTTTCCCTGGGCTCAAAAGTCATTTGTCTTAGGTAAGCTCTTCTATTTCTAGTTGCGAAAAGGTTTGTGTGTCCTGATATCTTGGGGTTAGCAGTGTGGCAGCCAGTGTTGGGAAATATTCTCTTTCTCCTTATCTCTTCTGTCAAAGAAATACATTTCCAGTCTAATTTCTTTTAGTACTGTGAGAAGAATTATACCTGTAGTTTAAGCCATGTTAATAGAATCAATTACAGCTACAAAAGAAAGACACACACACACACACACACACACACACACACACACACACACACACAGTATGGTACTGTCTAATTTAAGACCCAGTGTTTACTTAAAATATTTTTGTGTCTGGATGCCTCTGTTCAACCACTTTAGTCTGACCTCATCTTAGGCTGATTTCTTCCCTCTCCTCCCCTTCTCCCTCTCTTCTTATCCCCTCTTCCCTCCTCTCTCTTCACTTCTACTCTCTCCTCTCCTCCTCTCCCCTTCCTCTTCCCTCCTTTCTTTCCCCCTTCTCTCTGCCTCTCTCTCTCTATCTGAAAAATTTGTAATAATTGTCTTTTCCAGCCAATCTCTAAAATCTAGTTTCCCTTAATCTCTAATGATGTTAAGTGGTCCAGCCATTCCTCCAAAATGGTCTACAAGCCTGAGGAGTACACTGAGCACCTCTTTGGGTGTATCCACCCATCTGAGTACCTGGCTCTTACACAACCACCTTACCCTCTCACTCCTAGCTCTGCTCTTTCATAATTTTCTCCCTTCCTGCTCACCCCTTCCTCACTTGTGTTCCTTATACTCCTGGTTTGTTCAGGAGAGCCTGGTCCCAAATCTTGGCACCCAAGTCTAGTCTGAGCACTTTTAAATAGTCATTTTAATATAGCTGCTGTGTACAGAAGCTCATGTGCTGATCATCTAGAAAGTTGAAGTAGAAGATGATCGAAGAAATTGAAGGGGTGAGGGGAGAATTGAGAGGAGCTCTTCCTTTATTCATGAAAACTTTCTTTATATCATGCAGATTCTCAGCTTCCTTCTTTTTATGTTTTCCAGGTTTTTAAGAGTTTCATCTCCTTTACTTTATGTTCTTAAGGGGGGAAGGATCTAAAATGATATCTTTCTTGAGTCACCAGAGGGTCTTTTCTGCACACCTGCTCACTGAAATAATTGGTTTGTCTACTTCCCAAGGAGCAGTATTAGTATTAAAGAACTACTTGGCATCAACACCCAAGTGCAGATGTCCTGTCATATAAGATGGTGCCTCATTCAGAAAACTCAAGATAGAGTAAAATAAATTAACAATATCTTGGCTCCATTCACAACTGTTAATTTAACAGGGTTATGCTTCCATCTCTGAGCAGAGAGCTCCTGGAAGGGACAGCTGCTCCTGTGCCCCAGATTGTTCGGTGTGTGTCCCAGTAGGAGTCACCAAGAGCAGCGGGATAGCAGGAAGGTGGTAGTGCATCAGAGAACCTAGCAGTGTGGCAACGTGGCACTAGGCGAGGGAGTAGGATGTGTCTCTGCAAAGTGCTTTTCATCCACTCCTTTCTTTGTATGGATACATGCACAGTTAACTGAGGAAGAAGAAAAACTTGTCTTGACTTTTACTGGAAAACTGTCGGTCCTGCTTTTACTCTCACATAGCTTATTTTCAAAAATGACTTTGTATATTCACTAACATGTTGATGGACCTACATAATGACAGGCCCATATGCTTGTCCAAATTATGTCAAACAGGCCTACATCATGATTAGCTGGATCTAGGTCACTGGGGCAGAGCTGGTATGACAGGTGGAAAACATACCATTGTGTTAACCTGCTGTGGCTTACCTCCTAAACTGGAGCAAAGGCCAGAGTCAGGCCAAGGTCAAGATTGGGGCCAAGTACAGGACTTGTTTCTTATTATCGGTCTTTTGAAAGAAAGTTGCTGCATTGTTCACTGTTTTATTTCTCCAGCACTTAGAACAATTTTCCCTAAAGTGAACAAAAGTTATGTTCTCCAAAGTTGAAGGAAGAAATGAATGGAGACTATCAGTAACCATGTTGGGGCACCATGATGAGCAATGGAACGATATAGAATTTTATGTACTTGTCTATATATTTCTTTCCATGTCTTCACCTTCCATTACTATTTTCTCATGTAATTTTTGTGTTCTAGTCTCTTGCTTTCAGTAGTAGAACGGCTCTATGAATGATACTATAAAACCTATTTTAGGTTTAAGTTTCTTTGGGAATAAGAAACTGCAGTATGGTGACTATATCCTGCTCTTTCAAAAAATGGAAACAGTGTTTTTAATTTTTTTGACTCGATAATAATGACTATTTTCCATCTTCAAATTTTGAAGTTCTGGTATGTTGATTACTGGTGTTGGACCACACACAGCCGGGGAATTAGACATCATTTTGTGACTAGCATTCTGAATTGTCACATTCTGAACAAAACCTTCAAAGCCCTGGAACTCATTTTCTTGTTGCACAAAAACCCTGATGAAATTTGTTTTCTAAACTCTTACCATACTCTTTGCCCCAAATTTATTGATTTCTTGACCAGAATTAACCAAAATCTTGGGTAAAAATAATCAGACTTTTCTGTAATATTTCTTGAAATCATGAAGTTTTCAGAGTCCCTCTTGGACACCATGAAAAAGCATAAACTTTTAAATTTATTTGATTAAAACCTAGGGTGAATGTGATTTGAATTTTCAAGGTACTTCTATAGAAAGGGCTGTTTTAATTATGGTAATGGAGGGACATTTAGCTGGGGAAAGGAATACATATAAAATAATGCCAATGATTCTGGAAGGCCAAAAAGACATGAGTTTTCCCATTAAAAAAAAAAAAATGTGTTCTCTATTCAATTCTCCATCATGGAGAGAAAGGAGGCTTGATTTGAATTTCTGAGGTATTATTGATTTCTATGTCTGGCACAGAATAAATAATGCAACAAATATTTGCTGAATGCTGTGATTTGCAGGAAAAAAAAATAAAATAAAAACAAAAACCTCACTCTATCTCTTCTTCCTCCCCCAACCCTTTTCTCCACAAAGGTTGAAAAAAATGATGAGGACCAAAAGATCGAACAAGATGGCATCAAACCAGAAGATAAAGCTCATAAGGCCGCGACCAAAATTCAGGCTAGCTTCCGTGGACACATAACAAGGAAAAAGCTCAAAGGAGAGAAGAAGGGTGATGCCCAAGCTACCGAGGCTGAAGTGAGCGAGAAGAAGGATGAAGCCCCTGTTGCTGATGGCGTGGAGAAGAAAGAGGGAGAAGGTGTCACCACCACTGAAGCAGCCCCAACCACTGGCCCCAAGCCCGAGGAGACAGGCAAAGCAGGTGAAACTCCTGCGGAGGAGAAGAAAGCGGAGAGCGCTCCTGATGCTGGGGCAGAGCAGGCAGCCCCCCAGGCTCCTGCCCCCTCAGAGAAGGCCAGCTCTGCTGAGACAGAAAGTGCTACTAAAGCTTCCACTGACAACTCGCCGTCCTCCAAGGCGGAAGACGCCCCAGCCAAGGAGGAGCCTAAACAAGCCGACGTGCCTGCTGCTGTCACTGCTGCTGCTGCTGCTGCTGCCGCCACCCCTGCTGCAGAGGATGCTGCCACCAAGGCAATTGCCCAGCCTCCAACGGAGACTTCCGAGAGTAGCCAAGCGGAGGAGAAGATAGGTGAGCAGCTGCGAGGGTCAGAGGCCATGGGTGGGCAGCCCAGTGGAGCGTATTTGGAAAGCCAGGCCACCTGGGCCATCAAGGGAGAGGGAAAAAGTCTAGAAAGGTATTTTCAGGAAATCAAGGAGGGCTATACTTTATTCCCCAAAGTGGCGGTACTGTGAACTAACTCTGGCCAGTTATATTCCCAAATATCTCCAAGACTGAGAGAACTCAGGCAGGTCTGTACTAGACAGATCTAGCAATTTTCTTGTTAATTGGATTGGCATAAACAGTAAAACTAAGTAATCCTCTATTTTTTTTTTTTTAATATTCTGCATGCTGGTTATGCTTAGTTTAATAAGTAATTACTGAGGCCACATATATTTTATGGATGAGAATTAGCTAATGTGATTATTTGGCTCTAGGAACTGCCTGTTATAAATACAGCCAACTCCTTATTGATTCAGATGATCTAGTTTATGAATTGCCAGCAGCAAAAACATAACCTCAGACCACTTTTCCTTTATCCCACAATATGTTACTGTGCATTCTCCCCACCATCAATTGGTGAGTAGCGTGTGTATGTGTGTGACGCTCAGAGAATATTAATTGTAACATTAATCAGGGTCAAACTAATTAGGAAAATAAGTCTGTTGAAGTTGCCAAAAACAAAAGAAAAACTCCAAATATAGAACATGTTGTGAAGTCAAACATAAATTATCATTTTATTTTTGAAAACGCTACTTTCTACCACATGCATAAATAATTTAGGATTGACTACGATTACCAGAAGCTTCTGGATTCCCTTTGGTTTGGAGCTCTTACTTGAAAACTGGAGTATTTTCACTATTATTGCTTGAAGAGCCGGTACAGAATTGAAATAGAGAGTTCTCAGAGCAAGATAAATTTAACAGACCTCATCCACAGTCAACAGCCTCCAGGGACTTTCTCTAACCTCATATGAGCGATGAGTATTTTTCAGCCCCAAAGACCTTAAAGGTGAAGTTGCTTCAGTGCCAGTTTAAAAGGTTGGGTTTACTCCTTTAGAACTTCATGGACTTAACTCATGATGTGCCCAAGGACCCAAATGTAGACTGGACCACGTGTGCCCTTGGGAAAAGATTTACTCCACGGGAACATTCTGGGAAATGTTTTGGCCTCTGACTGTTAGATTGAGAAAGTAATTATTGGACATTACCTTTGATTTTCATTTCTCTAAATTAGGTACTAGAGGTTGGCAGATGATTATTTTAGATATTTTCAGGTCTATTTCTTTCATCTTACCCCAAAATTCTATAAGAAGCCAGATTGTATTATTATTGTTATTAGCATCCTCTAGTTCCAGATAAATCACACACCTTTTTCTATCAGTGACTCATTTTAAATCTTTATTCTAACTACATACCTGCCCCAGGGGTCAGGCCTTGGGGTTAAGAAAATGAGAATTTTCCTTGGAAAAGGTAAGGCATGTGGTAAAGAATGGGATGTTGGTTTTAATTTACTCAACAAAACAAACCTTGTTAACTTCTTTTCTTGAGGTTAAAGATTCTAGCCTCAGATATGATGGCTGGAAATCACTTTGGGTATAACAGACTACCTATTGTGTCATTTTCATAAATCTTAGAAATTAATCCTGCTTTTTACAATATAGAAAATTTATGACATTGCTCAGACCATCTTTTTAAACTGGGATTTCTAAAGTCCTGAGCATAGACAGAAAGACATGATGTGATGTTAGGTATACCATCATGTTTTGGATTAATAAAAAGGACTGTTGATAAATCAATGAAAAGGCTAAAATCTAATATATGTTTAAGAACACTTAGTTTTATTATTTTTCAAAATATGATAATCCAGATGAATAAAATATTTTATGTAGTACATGCTCAACAAATTACAAATATTGAATGAATGAAAATTGCCTAGATTTAATTTATAGATAATTTATTCACTCATTCATATAATCCTCTAATGATCTTCCTTATTTTAAATCAAATACTAGTTTATTTGATTTAAAATGTGTTTGGTTAGTGAAAACAAATTGTGCTCTGTCTTAAATTATATGAATTCCAGCTGAAAAACATCTCAATTAGCCTAACTTTATTATGTGCATTGAAAGGTAATTGAAGGGGTAGGTAAAGTTCAACTTGAAGGTAATCACAAAGGGCAGTTTATTTTACATTGTTTCTGAGCTTTGGCTAAGTATTGTCCTGTGGGTTAGATCCTGAAATGCTGCCTGTAGTTTCTTTTTGAACTGATGTGTCTATTAGCCTTGCCTGCTGTATGTGACAAGCACAAATTACCCAGATAAGGTGAGTTTCATGGAATAACAGAAAATAGAGGTGACTAGGAAATCGATCACAGCATCTCTGGCCCAAATTCCCAGGGATCCTGTATGGCATTTTTCTTTATCTCCCATTGGATTTTTTTCAATCCAGGTTAAAATAATAATATTTCTGATTGGGCTCTACTGTTTGGAAATAGATAATTACCTTGGGTTGCTTTAGGATTTTATGACTGCCAAGAGGGATAATTTTAGACAGTGGAGTGGGGCTAGTGAGAACAAGTCAAAAGAGAGAATTCAAGACACTAATTTTTGTCAGTTAAGAGGGTCAAAAATTTCATACCAAATCTGATGTGCCCATGATATGCACTTACTTTTTTTAATACATATGGAAATGCTTTGAAAATTATAAATATATGTTATTTATTTTACTTCTTTTACTATTTATCGGCTTGTTACAGATGGATGCCATTTGTATTAGGATGTTTGGAGTTGGTTATTTTTTCTTTCTTTTTTTTAAATTTTATCCTCCAACTATATCTTTGCTTTGCCACTCTGCCTGACCATCTCTTAACACGCCTGTGACCAAAAGATTTTAGTGCATTTTTTATGATGATTCCTTTATAGGAAGAGGAGGAGTATTTAGGCATCTCTAAGATATTGTCTTCCTTCAGTCATGAGGAGAGAACTGGCAAACCTTTAGTGGGTATGTGATTGGTATCTCTTCCTGAACAGTGTCACTGTGCCCACTGGGCTCTCAGCGAAATAATTCTTTTATGTCTCTTCTTCTCCATGATATCCTTTTGACTTTTCACAGATTTCTGCTGTGACCATATTCAGTGATATAGTATTACCATGGTAGCATGTCCAGGTGGCTAGAAATCAGAGATGTTAACTGGGTGGCTGCCACAGGGTACTTGAATATACTAGTAGAAAGTGTAACTCTGAGTTACCCTAGATTTTCTATCTGTCGATCTTGGCTGTATTTTATTTTTGTGGTCTCATTATCTCTTTCTAATTTGGGTCATTAACAATGATCTGAGAAAGAAGGGAGTTTTATTTGTCATTCTCTGAATAGAAAAATTAACTCGACATCTCCTTACCTCTCTCTTCCCTTGTTTGCTTCCTTCATCCTTTTCTCCTTCCTTCTCTTTTTTTCCTTCCTTCCTTCCTTCCTTCCTTCCTTCCTTCCTTCCTTCCTTCCTTCCTTCCTTCCTTCTTTCTTTCCATTTATATTAACTTTCTACTGTGCTAGCCATTGGAGTCACAAAGATGAGTAAGATATGGTTGTTGATCTTAAAGAGTTCTCATTTGGTAGTGGGGTGGGATGAAATTAAGGGAGTGGTGTTGAAAACAATCACAGTAATCTCAACTCAATTAAATTCTGCCAACAAGTATGAGGTACTTCTCTCTGTCAAGGCACTGTAGGACAAAATGAGACAGTGCTTCTTGAAGTTTGATATGTGCTATAAAAAGTTTTATATAATGTGTGCCTCTACAACTAAATTACTAGCAAAAAGAATAGATGCAAAATTTATAGTTTCTGGAATGATAATTATGTGTGAGAAAGTGAAATACCCAGCTCATATTTCTGATTTGGGGAAATTCTGTATGTTCCCCAGACCAATGTTTTTCTAAGCCCTAAGGTAACCATTCATAACATTTTTATCTCTTCAGAAGCTAGATCCACTTCCACCGAGCTCTGTGTTACATGTGACATTTCCCGAGGATATTTATACTTATTTAGCAGGGTGCCTCATAAACAGTTTTGATTTGAAATGTGGTTTCAACCACTTCCCAAATTTATACACTACTCATAAAGAGTGAAAATTTGGATTGTGAAAGTCCATAAAGGCTGTCTATAAAACATGGGGACCCCATCAGATGCTCAGCGGCACGCCACTTAAATGCTGTTGATTATTAAGCTTTTATGGCACACTTTTATACTGCTACAGTAATCATTTTTATTGGCTTTTTCTTGACAACAATCCAGTGGCATTTGATAATATTTTTCATTCCACTTTTACATTCCAAGAACAGGGGCAAAGTAAATGGGTATTGTGCTCACAGGCATAGTCGGTGACAAAATGGGTCAAATTGATAGACCTTTAAATCTTCTCTTTAACTTCAGCCCTGCAGTTATTTACCTCTCTTTAAGGTGCTATATTTTACGTCAATTCCTGTATTTTTCTCTGTAAGTTAGCAGTTGTGACACTTTTTGCTTATTGGTAAGAAATATCAACCAGGACTTTCCTCGGGCATTCTCTGTCCTGCATGTCCTGTGAGATAATGCAGAGGATAGAATCTTGGATTAGAATAAGGAGACCAGGATTCTAATCTTAATATTTCCACCAATCAGCTGTGAGATCTCAAGCCAGTCACTGCTTCTCTCTGGGCCTCAGTTGTCTCATCTTCAAAAGAAGAGGCCAAGATAGTTGGTTTTTAAAGGTTTTTTTTTTCCAAGGTTTAAAATACAAAGATTCTATAAACTGATAGCACTTAATGAGCATTTATTAAGTGGCAGGCCCTGTGCTAAGTGTTCTGTGGGGATTATCACATTTAATCATCATAACCACTCTGTAGTGTAAGTACCATAATTCACCCTTACCCTTTACACGTAAGGAATCTGGGGTTTAGGGAGATGGAGGTCCCTAGCCATTGTCAGCAGCTAGTGAGTAGCTAAACCAGGAGACTAACCCT